>BMAW01031116.1:31868-79321 GCA_019974015.1 Nephila pilipes | reverse complement strand
ATATATATATATATATATATATATATATATATATATATATATATATGAGAGAGTCCTATCTCGTCTTCCAAGTTGCATTACCACTGATTGTTAGAATGTTATTAAGAGAAAAAGATTTTTCTTCTATAGATATCTGTTCATGATGACTGCTACCCTTTCATTTGTAATATGTAAACATTTGTTGTTTTTTGCATAACAAACTTTTTGCTCGACAGGACTAATAGACTCATCATTGTACAGAATGTTTTCACGTTATCTAAACCTTTGTCAATACATCTCATTGCCAAAATAAATCTTTTGCTTATTTCTGGAGCATTTTGTTATTGCTCTTCATTTCAGAGTTCATAAAAGAGCTAATAATCTTACTGTTTTTACAAACTATTTCAAAGCAAGAAGACAAACCACTCCTTAATTTCATAGTTATTATCATGTTTCCATGTACTTTATACACCACTTGCCACATACAGAATCGAATAAAAGACAAAAATGTATTAAAATATTTTGTATCAGCTGTAGAAATAATTTTCACTATAGCAGAAAGATTATGTTTGAAGTAACTGAATACAAGCCAACTTCTTACTGGAAGCAAACTTCAACATAAAATTCCACAACTATATAATAACAATTTTAATTGCATCTTTTGATTCATTGTTTTATAAGTATATAAAATGTAGCCTTTAACCTAATTTCTAAAGAATAATTTAAAATATTTAGTTTTAAAATATTTTTCAGGGCATCCAAGTATTTCATTTTATTCATAACTTCGTTAATAAAAACTGATTTTCCCCCGCTTTTGCAGACATACATCCCCAAATAAGACTTAAACCATTTATATGCTTGTTATTGAGAATGGTGATTGAAGTTGATTCCGCCAAACACACCATCGACCATCACTTCCAAAACCATTGAATTAATTGAATATTACTGTATTCTAAAAATATATTGAGGCTTTGAAATACGAATCTTAGCAAATATAATCCTATTTTCTTTATTTATTTTGGTACTGAAGAGTTTTCATCTAGCTACAAGATTATTAAAATCTGCTTATCAGAATATTATTCTAATTGTTTCAGTGGAAAAAGATCTTCCTATTATTACAGAAATAGATTAGATAATTTTTACATTGGCCACCTTAGAAATTGTTTTTACTTCTAAAAGGATGTTTCAACTGGTCATCGAACGGTAAGACTATTATTTCTCTTTTTCTGATCTATTTGGATATTTTTCCACGTTTTCTATACTTCTGGATAATGTTTGTACTCAACCACGGCTACGCTAAGCTTCCTCCGAAAAATTACACAAAGAGAGAAATATACTTACTTCAAACTTAAGAGTAACATTTTTGCAAATTTGATTATTAGTTTCAGTGAAATTTGGAGCTTTGAAAGTTTTGTTCATTAAAACGCAATAAATTAATCTTTTTTTTAGTCTAATAAATTTTATAATGTGCATTTCATTGTTCCTATAAAATATTAAGTTTAAGTCGTGTATTTCAGAGTAATATTTTAAAATTTCAAAACAGAATGAAAAGTGCATACTCAATATTTTGGGAGCCCTAATGTATATGCTTTTTATAAAAAGGAGTGGTTAAGAATAGCATAGAAAAATAAAACTATTTTAGAACATTAGAAGTAAAACTGATGAAGTTTATTGTATATATATATATATATATATATATATATGTATGAGACAAAACAATTAAATTAATAAATGATTAAAAAAAACAGCATATCAAATAAGAGAACAAATAAAATACAAAAATTTAAACAAGTGAAGAAAAAAACATTTATAAAAAATAAGTAAATAACTGAATACTAATTAAATACTCAACAAGTTAAAATATGCACATTCAGACTAGAGACTGGATTGTAGGATTGAGTACGTTCTGTAGTAGCAACCCTTTTCCCTTCCCCTAGTGAATCTAACTCGGCAAAAGTTGGATCCCTCCAAAATGTAAATTATAATAAATTACGCAAATGAAACCTGGGAGGAAGAGGTAAAATACTCCAATTACAAAAATTAAAAATTAAAAAAAATCGGTTAAAGATTTTAGATAAAGATTTAAAAATGTAAATCAAAAGCATACCTACATTCTAGCTTGTACAAATAATGAAGCGCATTTAAAATAGATCATAAAACCTGTTAAAGAGATAGAAATGCCAAGTATCCTAGGACAGATACTGGGTGATCAAAAAATAACAGGAGGTGTTTGGAGACCTGTAGCAACTTTTGTACATGACAATATGTAACAAAAGATGGTCACCATGCACAATAGAGTAAGTAGTTGTGAAATACTTTATATATACTTTGAAGTGGTATACTTTGTGACAAGATATCAAGAATAAATGTAAGGGTTGAGGGAATTCTAATCATTCTTCTTTAATGACTTTAACAAACGTTTGGCGCAACATGGCCTAATTTGGCTCTTGCGCCATTTAACTCAATATTGCATAAGATCCTGAAATTTTATCCCTATGAGATAACACTCATTCAAGTATTGCTACCAGGGGATATCAAGACCCGGTTTGAGTTTGCTTTAGGATCTTTGACTCGATTGGAGGTGGATTACGAATTGCTGTGGTGGATATTATGGAGCCACGAAGCACACTTTTATGCGCACGATGATATCAACACTCACAACCGCCGCATTTGGGCTGATAAGAAATCAATTAACGTTACCTGTCGGGCGAATAAATACCGAATACGGGCGAATACATGCCACCGCGGAAAACGTCGTGTACAACATACAATTATTGGAAGAACAGGATGGTGGCTTCCTTTAACCACATTTATAAATTGCTATAATAAATGTTTTTTTTGGTATTTGATGTGTTGTTATTTACAGTTTCCATTGGTAATTATGTTTCGTTTTTCACTTATTGTGCACTTGCAAAGCCAGATTTCCCCTATTTGAGTTTTTTGGTACTCTAATTTTTTTTTCTTTAAAAATTGGAACCGCATACTCTGATGTGCATGGTGACCAAATTTTATTACATTTCGTCCAATACATAACACGCTACAGGAATCCGAACACTTTCTGTTGTTTCTCGATGAACCGGTATGTAAGAATGTGATTAATATTTACAGTTCAAAAGGTTAAGATACCTTTTAAATAAAGATATCTTAAATTTTGAGTTGTTGCCAAATATGATGTGAATATCAATAATTATTAATAATATTTCTGTATTTACTTTCCCCCTTTTTGACAATAAATTAAAGACGCAAACACAGCAAAGTACTTTAAGAAAAGAAAGTTATAATAAATTGTTTTTATGACATTTATAATGAAAACAAAAATTATATTTTTCTAAGAAATGATGTTTTTACTTTTCTTTTTCATTCATTTTTAAAGTTTTCAAATGCTTAAAATAAAAAGAATTACCTAATCATCCATGATATGTGACAAATTTTTCTTATAACATTTAATGCGAAAAAATCAAAGATTGCTTCAGAAGTTTTTTACGTTAAGACATCTACTTATTTTTGACAACTAATAAGTAATTTCTTTTTAAAAATATCTTTTACTGAAAATTTCAACCCAAACTGGAGAACTCTCCTGTTAAATTCTTTTTCTTCAATTCTCCAATTAAGTAGAAATGCTAGGAAAACAAGTTTTTTTAAATAATTTCCTTTTTTGTGTAATGATTCATAAACAGGGAATTAGTAATCTCGATACTTTGCAATGATTAATTTTCCAAGAACGATATTGTTTGTATTTTCTTTCTTATTATTTTATTGCTTTCCTCCTAGTCAGAATATTTATTTATAATCACTCAACACACAGAACTTTCTCTAGTAATGCGTTTATCTAATTGACATTCTCTATGGCTCATTAAGATTATTAGACGGATACCTTTGTTTTCTTTTCTGGCATTGACAGTCAAAAAGAAAGTTGTGCTTTTGTAATATTTATTTTTAGAAAATATAGCAACAATTCACCTTCAACTGACACGAATGATTTTCTTTTAAATATCAAGCATGATTTAATTTGTTTCTAAATGGGCTCTATCGTGATTTATTCATCTGTTTAAGAAAATGATATATAAGCTTCTGTGCGATTAAATCTCTCATATATATATATATATATATATATATATATATATATATTAGCTAAAACCTTAGTGTAAACAAAAACATATTACTCTATCATATAATACTTTTATAGAAAGAAATGTGAAGTTAAATGTTCATGTGTATTAAATATATACAAGTATTTAACTAGTATATACTATATAAGTGTGTGTGTGTGAGGTGCCGCAACAGGAAGTGGCATATACGTTACTAATATCTGAAGGTATCGCACTTAGAAGCAACATGAGGGCTATTGGCAGAATGCTCAGGGAGATTGAGGTTAACCAAAAGCTTTTAGAGCTACAAACCAGCCTTCCAGGAGACTATCGCCTCCACACTCATTATATATTATCAAAGAAATCTTTCAACAAGAAAGAGTAAAAATATAATAGGGATATTGGTGACGTACCTCGTAATTTTGGGTCTCGGTCTAGTGGCGAGGATGACACCTGATCCGGCGCTTACCTTTCCGAATTTCCGAACCATGCCAACAGGAGAACTATTATATATATATATAATATATATATATCTGTGTGTGTGTGTGTGTGTGTGTGTGTGTGTGTGTGTGTGTGTGTGTGTGTGTGTGTGTGTGTGTGTGTGTGTGTGTGTGTGTGTGTGTGTGTGTGTGTGTGTAATAAAATCAAATTAATGTAATTCCTCACTCAGAGAAAAAAATATTTCTTTCAGCTTCTTTCATCTAAGATACCTAGCATAGCATAGCGTTCAAAATTCTTTAACACAGAAGATTTTAGCTCACCTATTCTTGTCTGTCCTTTTCACGCACCTGTTTATTCGTATTGAATTTAGACAGAAGGACTGATTCAATAATTTTACAATGTTTTTCAAGAGCTTCATGAAATACGTCATCCTTCATAGCCGCCATATTGGTTTCCACCTATTTAAAATATTAAAAGGCGAATATCAAGAGAGCCAGATACTAGCTTAAGTTCTATATTAGATTCATTATTGTCGTTCTTAATTGTGAAATTAACTTCAATATCCTTGAATTGTGTGGCTATGCATAGTGAACATCTTAAAAAGTTTCAAACAATGTGATTTGAATTTTCTTCTGTTTTCATCAACTAAAGTAACGTGAATTTTTTTAAACCAAGGTAAAATTTATATAAGATCACTTTTGATGAAATAATTAAATGTACGCAACTGCAATTAATTTATATAGTAGAGATAGCTCAAGTGCATCTCTGTATGTTAAAAGTCTGCAAAAGGTAATGAGGAAAAATTATAATTTATAACAGACCGAAGACGCTTTTAAAGTCGATTTAAAGAATAAAGTTTGAAAATTTGGACATTTTACAAAATTTTTCTACTTTTCATTTCTCACTTAAAATCTACTGAATGATTTGTAAAGCACTGAATATGTTATGTTGTTGCTATAGAAACGAGATGTTTGCTTTAGAGCACCACTTACAGATAATTAAATTATTTAGTGTGAAGGTAAATTGCTTAGAAATTTACAAAATTAAAAGGAATTTCTTTATAACGGAAGAGATAGATTAGTTTGTATCAATTATTTGTTAACATAAATGTCGAAATGAATAATTTTCTTAAAATTCATAAAGAAGTTATAATTTGAATCCTACGTCCAAACATTTTTGTATAAGACATGTTAACGTAAAACAAGAAAAACATTGAAAAATATTGAGGGGGGAGTAAGACTATCGATTTGTTTGTTGATTTCTGTTGCCTAAAATCCTAGCATTTTTGAAGTTCAAACAGTTTCTTTAAAATTCTTCAGACTAGAGCGCAATTTAACTTTCTCTGTCCTATGCTGTGTGTCCTTTTTACAAGAAAAAAACAACATTTTTTCTTAAAAAAAAAAATTCAAAACATTCAACCGTTTGTATATAATTATTGAATATCAGTTGCAAACATTTTTGAAAGAAAAATAAACTACAGCTTCTGAAGCTAAACAAAAAGGAATTTTCATTTAAAGATTCTGGAGTGATTATAATCTTCAAACAAATCACGTCAAAATATTTAATAAAGAAACAGAAGCAATGAAACCTTGAATTTGCTACCACATATAATCAAAATTTACAAAACCTTAGAAACATTCGAGTTCTCACTACACTAAGAAAATATTTTCTTAAAAAATTTCATTCTCAGCATGTTAATTTATAATCTGTTGATTTCCATTAAAAATATTAATAATTTTAATTTCATAATCCTCGGAAGTACGTTTTAGAATTTGGATATTACTTTCGGATATCTAAAATGTTCTAGAAGTCACTGAATAATTTAATCTGATTATCTAAACTGATTTAGCACTAAAAGTTAAGAATCTGGGAGCAAAGGATTTTTAAATAAAAACACTTATCATAGGATAGCTTAATAGATAATATTTAAAATCATGAACAGCAATAAAACTTTATACTGAGCTAATAAGTTCATAATACCTTTCATTCTATAATATGTATGCTTTTCAATATTATTAATGAATTATTATTTCTATTTGAGATTCTATTTCAGAATTCCTGATCAAAGATCTTAATAAAATTTGTTTTAAAATTTGAATTTTACAAAAGTAGATGACCCAGGCATGACAGCCTGATAATACTTGCATAACAAATCATTTCTTGGGTAATTAAATGAATATAATAATTGCGTTTTTTAGATTCCAGGGCAAACAATTTTAATTTAAGCAACTAACTGCAAATGATTTTTAAAGTCATTATAAGTAAGAGAATTAAATTTAAATACGTATTTTTAGACACATTTTGTGAGTGATGATGATGAGTTGTGACTTTATGTATAAAAATATTAAATTGTGCTTGTTTATTAGTACTTTTGTTAATGTTAGCCGATGAATTAATGACTTACAAGATACACTTACATATTGTATTTTTTAAAATTTGTTTATCCCGACTTTGTAAGTACGATAAACTATTTCTTCTAGTTTTAAGCCTTTAAACATAGGTATATTTTCTCAAACAGTAAGCTCAAGAACTATAATAATAAACCTCATTCTAAAATGGGTCACTTGAATAACTTTTGCAATTTAATATTCTATCTTGAATTGTATCATTATCGATGACAATTTTTAATTTAACTTATTTTTCATTATCTTTCAGCCAAAAGCTTAATTGTCATACTTGTTCAATTGTGCTCGAAAACTTTCGAATAACAAGTCTTAAAAACACTGAGTTTCCTAATAGTAAACTAGTGTATAAATCTTTTGGTAATATAAATTTTCTGTTGAACACTTTTGGAGGCTTTTTGTATTAAACGATATGTAACGTTTTCCGATTCCAAATAGCATGTAAATATAATAAAAATACTAATATTTTAAGAAAAATATTAATTACTAAATATAAATACAAAAAAAGGAATTGTTATATGTTAAATATCTTAAATTTATTATCTCTTAATTATAATATGAAAAAATATTTTGGTAATTTAGTAGATTGTTATGATTTTTTTGGTTTTTAGGTTGTTAGGTTTTGAATTTTATATTGTTTAATTATTTAAAGATTTTTTCATCTGATTTGCATAAATATTAATTTGCTTTATAGTGATTTCTTAAATATTTAGTTTTCTTTCTATTAATAGTATTGATTTAGTGCTGGTCATTCTTATATTGTGATTTTTATTGTTTGTAATTTGTGTTTATATGTATATATATGTATAAAGTGTTTCCATATTTTTATATAAAGTTTTTCTGTAGGTAGATGTTTGACCTCTAAATCAAGGTTGAACTTGTAAATATGTTATAAGCTAGATTCAGAATTTGCAAATGTTACGGCTCATTTTCTTTTTTGATTCGTTTCTCACATTTGTTTACAAATGTTTTTCATGTCTAGTTTTAAAATTTTGTTTATTTTGTAGCTTACCTTATTGATATTTTTCTTGTTTTCCTTCATTAAATGCTCTATTTTTTTAGTGTTTGGTTTCTTTCTCGGGTGTTTTTGTTACTTGTTTTTAAAAAAAATATATGTTCATTTTTTTTACAAAATTTAAAAAATTAATATGTAGATAATCTTTGCTTAAGGAATTCTGTTTTGTTAATTTAGTTTAGAATTTTTAAATAACGTATCTAAATTTCTCATATCATAAAATCCTTAAACCCAAGCTTACATACAACTCTCTCTATTAGTTCAAGAAAAGGGAAAATTTGAAATTTCGATAGGAATTAGAGGAGCTTTACGGTATCTTTTATTAGTTAATGATTCTTCATTATTGATTCACTCAACACACTAAATTAAAACAAATGGTAAAATATCATAAATCATGCTTTTAAGAAAAGCTATCTAGCATACGAGATAATAGATTAATGCAAATATCTCTGAAATTGATGATGAAATTTGGAACATAAGTTATTCAGAACATATACTACTTAATTTTTCAACAAATTGATTCCGTAAAGTAAGAAATATTTTTAATATTTAAATAATTATGTTACTTAAATTAATCAATTTATTCAATAATATTTTGAAATAGATCATTGTAAGTCATTAACAGAAATATAATTTTATCCAACATCGTTGAAAATTTCGAAAGTTATAAATTGCGTCTCATTTTCTATGACTATACTTATTTCATGCCGATGGCCTTGACAGTTTAGTGGTTATGGCCGCAAACTCGCGGCTGCTATTTTTTTCTTAAAGTCGTGGGTTTAAGTCCTGCTATTATAAAAGAATCTCTGTGCATCGGAGTTTATGTACATGAAATCTATTGAAGCTCCATCTTCTGTTGGAGTAGTGTGGAAGCACAGAGAGGGAGGTACCAGTTCAGGGGTCGTTCTCACCACTTGAACGAGGTTTCAAATTACGAGGTTATCGTCAATGTCTCTTGTCTTGCTTCTTAAGTGCTATTTCTTAATTAATCAATATCTAATGCTGAACATGTTTTCTCTCGAACGTGCTCAAAATGGAAAGTTCAGCATAAGCTTTGAGACTTTATTCCACATAACGTTTCAAAATTCAAGAAGTGCGACTGGAAATTGGTATGAGGTACAAAGTAAATTATCATCTGCAGCCCTCAATGTTTATGCAAGCATCTATTCTATCTATGCTTGGGACGGGGTAAATACTTTCATCATTTGCTGTAATAATAACATCATCAATATATATATATATATATATATATATATATATGAACGTACGTATGTATGCGTATATAATTCCTTGTATGTTAAAAAATTTAGCGTGTAAAAATTTGAGATAGCGTGTAATATGCAAACTATTTAGAACACCGAAGAATAATCTAACAAAAATTTAAACTGAGTATAATAGTATTTTATTCTGTTGAAAGTTAAATCTATGAATGCATTTTTTATTCATTGATATGTAAATCTAAAAAAGGCTTTCTCATTAAATTATGTAAAAGTATTTGCGAAATTAAAAGTCTTCTTACTTTTTTATGCTTTTCAACATCTCATTCTAATTATAACAAATATAAAGGAATAATTCTTTTTCTTTCAATTCTAATATTTCTCTAATATTTCATTTCAAAATTACAAAAATAGATACCTTAACAACAATAAAATGTTATAAAGAAATAGCAATTTTATAATATAAACATGAATCTCAAATCAAAACACAACTCAAAATAATGTGGTTATTTGTATGTTCTCTGTAATAAACAATGGAGTAGAAAACCTTATATAGGTCGCCTTGATCGATTACCTGAACTAAAAAATCAACTGAGAACGCTTAAAGAGGGAAAAGATTTAATCATACAAATATAAAGCTTCCCGAGTACAAGAAATGTAATTGTATATATATGAGGGCATATTGGAACTTTTATTTATTATTATTCTATACTTCTCTGTTCTTTCTTCTAAATTTCTGCAAAAATTATTTATAAGAATAATAAATGTCTGCCAATAATTTAACCAAATTTTTATTTTAATAAGAAGTATCTATATGTATATGTGATCAAATTTAATAATTCAGAAGAGTTTCAAATTTTGTAAGCTGTTTTTTAACATTTTTTCTCTTTATAAATAATGAAGAATCAATATCTTCCCTGTTGAGAGTGATAACAACATAGATCGTGAAAACCCGTAATTCTGTTTATTCCCGTGAAATGTCATTGAACAGTAGTTTAGTAAATAACTTTTTCTTTCATTAGTAATACTGTAACGGATTCTCACGTTCATTCCCCGTTAACTATCATGTGATGTAATTTTATTGCATTGTTTGAGTTGTGAATCTTGCCTGGTGAAAGAGCTGCGAATTATGTAAATTAGCATTGATGAGTAGTGAATGAGATATAGAGATTGGAGGTAAAATATATAGAGAAATTAGAGAGATTATCAGGCACGCTATACTGGTGCGTACAACTGTGAAGAGGAATTCTAACAGTATATATATCTGAATTTTGTCCCATTACTATTCGTCTACTAGTCTCGCATTCAGTTTAATCAAACCTACTGTTTAGAATTATAAAGTTAACTAAAATACTCCATTATGATACTTAGTTAAGGACGCCATGATGCAAACGTAATTCGCTCTATATTATTAATTTCATTTCATAGTGCTTGCTTTAAAGGTGTAAATAAACAAGTTAAAAACTTTTTCATGATTATTTTTTGTGCCTCTGTGACTCTTAATGCTATTGACGACACCAGCTCGTTACAATAGCGATACTCGTGGTCACTGTTATAGACTCACTGCCGGCGGTTTTCGTGGAGTTGTGGGTTTGAGCCTTGATGCATCTAAAGATCCACCATGAAGCAGGGGCTGATGCATAGTAAATCTGTCTAGGCTCAAAGTCCTCCCGTTGGTGTAGTGTGAAAGCTAGAAGAGAGAGTGCCGGCTCAGTCCTCAACCAAGACTAAAAGTATGAAGTCCGCCTCCAACAGTCCTAGTGCGACGTTCATAAAACCAAACCAAATATTTACAAGGCCACAACTTTACGCAATCCTTACTTCAGGCCTAGAATTGGAAGGGCAATACAGCCTGTTACATTTTGACGGTATATGAAAAGTTAAATGGCATCTGAACGCTATAGAAGATCATAACTTCTATTATAACTTTGCTGAATGGCATTCATTTTTATCGGAATCAACTTACTGGGAGACCACAGGACTGGTATTGGGTAATCGCTGAGTTTCATGTGCAAAGCATGATTAACGGGCTTTATGTAAATAAAACAAGCTTTGAAAGACGCATTTCCGTGTATAATCGACCCCATGCATTTACATGTAGAATTTTACGAACCTAAACAACGTTAGAACCAATTCTGTATGGACGTAATTCTTGGGTAGCTTAATGTCTCATAATTGTTACATTTGAACAAGACAAAATTTAATATCATTCAGTTCATTATTCAACGGATGTCACAGAGTGTGCTGGACATTGTAGATATTTGAAATCCCACTTTAAAACATCAGCCACTTCAATTTGCATCTAAATATGAGGGTAGGAACTTATCAAATAAATTTGCCACCATCCTAGAAGCAAATCACTGGTATTGACCAAATAATAATAAAATTAATAATTGTGAGCACGGGAAAGATCCCGATCGACAGAATGATTATCATCAACTAGATAATAGTTACAATCATTTGGGAAGAAGTCACAGTTTCAATAATCAAAGTCATATTAATAAAAAACGTCTCCAGTTGTTCTTGGATATTAAAAATGAAACACATCTGAATTCCTCAAATACCTAAAACGTTACACGATAAATTTTTGATGCCCTTACGGGATATAGGGGCAGAAAAATCATTTAGTTTTGCTCAACTTTATAATAAATATTTTTTATTTACACCTAAATTGTAATCTCGTATTTCAGTTATTACAGCTTAAGGCACCATAAGAAAAAGTTTAGGAAATGTTAAATTAAATGCAGGCATTACATAATTCCAATAAAAATGGCAGCTTATATAACGTAATAGAGGACAGGTTATGGCTCTAACGTAATTAGAGCTCATTTTATGAACGAGCCTCACGTCTCTCAGGATTTCATCATACCAGAACCAGAAGAACATAACCAAATCAAAATTAGTGAGTGGTTTGAAATACGTAGCGAAAGAGATAGACGAAAAACATTTGGATGAGATCGAAATCATGAAATTTAAATTTGAATTCGGTATATAATATTTGAATATACGCAAATTTTTTTTGAGAAAATAGGATTTGAAGACGTATTCGCGTCAAGAAGCCCAACATTCGATAGAATTCCAAAGAAAAAAGTCTAGCAGTGGTCAAAGGTCTAAAACATCTATTACAAGAGGAGAGAAACATGGCAAAAAAGTTACGAAAAGGACTTCAAATGTTTTGTATAACAATGTTCGAACAGGGTTGAAATTCTTCAATTTTCATTTGCATTTGAGAAACCAAAATGTGATGGTATCAATTCGAAGCCATATCGACAGAAGTGTTCGAATGCACAAGACAGCCGGTTATCTCGCAATAGTAATAAGTCAAAAAAACCTCTAGAACTGATTATCATTCTCTACTGAACCAAAAGAACAAAAGGTTCGAGTGCCGAAGAAAAGAGCTCATCTAATGGCTTTTACTCAATCAGCAACGAGTGCGTAGCTGAAGAAACAGCAAATACATTATAATTCAGCCAATAAGGATCTTACTTGTAACAACCCTGGTTCGATCGCTACCAAAAAATCGCCATCAGCAAGGAATGATCCTCCAATTTAGCGGCAAGTCCCGCATAACCTCTACCTTGACGAAAGCAAGCCTCATCGTCATTATATCTTCCAAGATTCCCTAAAAGACGCCCACACAATCTCCGAATCGCAAGACCGCCATACAACCAAGATAGTCAAATATCAATTATCCGGGTGTAAATGTGTTTGAGGAAAAATACGGGACGCGAGAACTTCCTGGGCAGTCTCGTAGACAGTTAATTGATCCTATGAAACGTCCATAATGACAGATACAGTCCTCAGATCTTTAGTTGAAAATCTCTTAGAGTGAATATCAAGTAATGTTTTTTGTTCTTTTTCTTATTAATTTTTCTTCTTCCTTTCCCCTCTGACATGGAATTTAGCAATATGCAAGCATATGGTTATATTTATTTTAATGTTATTGTATTTTTTTCAAACACTGACAATGATGGTCTTTCCAAATGGAAAGAAAAAACTGTAAATTTAAATTTTGATCCTAAATATTATAAACACCTTGGTTAAGATAACATTTCTTCCAACGATTTTTAACTCATGCCAGAGTGTCTTGATATGTTTTATTAAAATGTATAAATTGTAAATTATAAATATATTTTATTTTTGTCAATTACACTGCTTAGTCAAGGAGTGCGCCTAATACATATTACTTGCACTGCTTTTATTAAAGCATTTACGGAGTTTTCCTGACCAGATTGGGAATATAATTAGGAGTTTATGCAATCCTTCAGTGTTATTACTGTTATGATTACAAATGTTAATGCTTCAACTTCTTGTATAATATCTTGAATTTCAGGGTTACAGTATCTGAAAAATAGTGAATTGAATCAAAAAACATTTTCATAACTGGTGCTCTCTACTGTGAACATTGATGCAAAATTCATGTTGCTTAAGAAGAAAAAAACAGCAGAGTATTCATGTGTTTCTGACATTAGCTAAAATATTAAAATTTCAATAATCGTTACTGGAACTATGATATGAAGAATGTATGTGAAATGATACTGTGGATGATGTGTTATTTTTTCCTTCTTTCAGGGGTTTTCCCCAAACCCACTTCCGAATGAGGACCAATTGTAATGAGTGTTTATAAATATTATCATTATATTTTTATGTCGAGAGTGAATATAGTAATTAATAGATTTCAGGTGTATCAATTTAGAGAATAAATATTGATGAGATTTTAAGCAATTAGATTAATATATATTTTTTTTATAATTGCATGCAATTTAGATGTGATTTAGCTTATGTATAAGGATTAAGGTTAGATCAATTAGTAATTCGGTTATTCCCTGGACTTTGAAAATTTAAAGAGCAAGGAAAATTTTGTAACGTATACTTACGAATTACGAACGTTTCCATTTAAATGATTTTTAGGGCTAATTTATTAAGCTATTTGAATTGAGTACCTTGTCTTCTGAAAGATCTGTGTATAATGTAAATTAGCATTACTATATAAGAACCTTGTCTTCTGAAAGACCTTTGTATAATGTACATTAACATTACTATATAAGAAGTGTATGGAAGGAATTATTGACAAGGGAGGCTATATTTATTCGATGGCACTATATCGCTATTGTCTATTTTGCGAAATGAAATATTTCAAAGAACTGTAAATGTTTCATTCAAATTTGAGAAAAACTGAACAATACAAAATAATTTTAAGACATTATTTAAAAAATTCTTAAGAATAAATCTCCTTATTGTTATATATTTTTAAAATTATAAAGGTTTCAAAAGTAGACGATAGAGCTGATCCATTTCTTTAATTGAGTTCAAATATTTTTATAATTGTTTAATTTTAGTTTATTTTGAATACACATTACAGTTAAAAAAAGGAGCAAAAATTGGAAATTTGACTTATTAAGTATAATTTTTGGAATTAAATCATAAAAAGTACATATGTTCTATTCAATTCAATGATTGTTTGAAATATATATCAAAAATTTACATGAATAGTATTCTCGCAGTCGAAGCGAAACTTGCTTAAAAGGGGGGGGGTATTTCACTCGTTCTATTAAGAGAGGTGAATGAAATATGCGATAACCATATTTTAATCAAAGAATAGCTGCTAAATGATGAAATCCTGAACGTGCGTCGTAACATCTCAAACAGACTTGTTAACACCTCAAAAAGATTTGTTTCAAAATATACTATTTTGAAATGTATCCGAAGTTATAATTGGTTGAGTGGAAAATACGTTGCGTTAAACTTCGTGTAAAATTTAGTTTAAATAGCATAAAATACATGGATTTATAAAATCATTTGAAGGTAAAATCACTTCAAAATATTGAAAGAAAATGAAAAATTGCTTTGATTGTGGGAAAACTGTTTATAGAATTTTAATTTCATTGCAATTAAAATATAATTAAATTTTAGTAAACTAAGACACAAACTGACTTATAGCTCAACATTCGATATAACATTTCAAGTTAATTTTAATGCACATTTTTGTTTCAAGAAGAATTTAAATATAATAATATGATATGCAATATATATTTTTTCTTTCCCATAACTATTTTTGAGAAGGAGAAAGAAGTATATCGATTTGAGACTTTTCTATCATAGAAAATTCTACCGTATATCATATTCAATAGTAAAATACGAAAAGCGTCCAAAGAGAGACATAATTTATAATTTTTAAGACTGTTTATCAATAACAGGTGAGTTTCTTTTTTGATATCCTAGTGTGTTTAAAGCATCAAAATAAGAATTCTAAGACTCCTTACCTTATCCAAAGTTATCGATTTCCGTTAATGAAGTAGAGACAAACTATAGTTACGAATCCATGCCGTATATCTCCATGTTTATTGAATAAACTTTACTACACATATCGAAGAAAAAAATTAACCATTTTCGTTAGCAAATCATTGAGATTTCGAATACATAAACAAAGTCAGGTATTCAAGATCAAATTCTTTTATAAATTTAGAACTTGTAAATTTGTAGCCCTTAAATAGTCTAGAGTTTAGATTTAAAAAAAAGACAGTGTATATGTCGAGTACCATCTTCCTGACAATTTTATTCATTCACTGTATAACTCCCTAAAGGGGGCAACGCTACCATTGGTATCAATGGTTCGATCTTAAATTCACACAATATACTTAAATAAAGTGGAACGGCTCTGTTGAATTGGTATAGATCTTAATATATTGATTGACATAATATTAATTTACCAAGAGTTTTTTTTTTTTTTTTTTTTGTATTGAGATAATTATTTTACATTATTTATTTTATATGGTAATGTCATCTTTACAACGTGATCAAATACGTGTGTTCCTATAGAATTCCCTCTGGATTTACGTTACGTACAAAAACATGTAAAGAAAACATTATTTTAATCCCAGCCGCTACTTTATTCGTAATGGGATCATCAGTCTATTTGCTTGCTGATGTATCGTTTTGGAGCTATACGCGACAATATCAAGAAATGACAATTCAAGAAATAAGAAAGAAAACTTTTAAAATTTGCATCACCAATTAATGTATATCGGTAAATTTCAGATTATATATAAATAAAATTTTAGAATTCAGTTTAATTAATCAATTTCGGATTTTTTGATTATACTAACTTTTTTAAATATAAAAAATAACAATAAATCATATTTTTGAATGTGATTCAAATCCATTCCATTCTAAATTGGATGTAATGTTTTCGAAAACATTTAAAAGTCATCTCAATGAATAAAACAACCATACTGTTCCACATAACTTTTTTTTTACTTTTCAATTTAATAAAAAGTATTTATTCACGATTCAGGAATATGAAGGAAATATTCTTATTTTAAGGAAACTCTAATTCAATGCGTAGGAAAATTATTGGCTGTACTAAGAGAAACATATCACATTGAAGTGATGCTTCAATATTTTCAATGAGTTTAGATATTAGATTTCTAAAGATAATACACCTTAATGTAAACATTAATTTTACCTATAACTACTTTATTTAGCATCACGTGAAAATGAAAGCAATAAAAGGAAGACCTTTTGCGGGATAGAGCAAAACATCTAATAGTATTAGATATTACTTGTGATGTTGTATTAGCTGTTAAAAGAATAATATTGGATACAAAGATATTAATTGAAATTCTAAGATACAGAGGAAAGGTCGTTCAGTGATGTAAATATCTCTATTGAGTTTCGTTCTATTTGAAGAATGGAGCTCTTGGAATAGCGTGCAATATCTATGACTCCTTCGATAACTAATTTTTAATATTATAAATAAGACCTTATGAATGAGAAATTATATATGATTCGAAAGTTATTAACATTTCTCAAATTACATTAAATTAAATTTATTAAATTATTAAATGAGCTGTACAAGGGTGTTTAAAAATTTACCCTACGAGGAACGAGAAAAGAGGTATTGCCACTGAAAAATAGGAATGTGGTTACTCTCTGTAATATTGTCCAATAATAATGTTTCCTTTTTTCTAAAAAATACACGGATATGATGCCCTTCGCTACCCAAAAAATTGTCGCTGTAATTTTTTCGGCCGATAAAACAGTTTTAGATTACTTTATAGAAAATTCAACCATTGTTTTGATTGTTGCGTGATTTGCGTTCCATAGTAATTAATACAAGTCTCACTTACAGTGATAACTCGACGCAAATGACGACGACAACTTGACGCAGTAACAGCCAATATTTGGCTTAGCAGCCATTTGGTGTGAAATCAAAAGTAATCCATGAAGTGAAGTCATATTAATAATTAGCAACAAGCAATTATTAATATACAAAAGAAAAAAAAAAGATTTAATCGAAAATTGAATGTTGTATAAATAAAATTACATAAAAAATCATACTCTTAAGAAAATACAAAATATATTTACATATGTTATATAAATTTCATGTTTAATGATGTACCATTATATGGAATATATAGATATAAAAGATAAATTTTATTTAGCAGTATGGTATATTTATGAAACAAATTCAATGCATAGTATAACGTCATATGTCTTACACGCATATTTTGACGCTTTACACAAGATTTTGAGCAAAGGGCACATCTTAGTCCCACTCCCCTTTTTTTTACTTTATTGTCTATGTACAGATTTGGTTTATTTTCGCTAACATTATTGTCAGATTCATTTATTATTTCGCAAATTTCAGTATCAGATAAACAGTTTCTTTTCGTCATGACTGTCGCTACAAATAAAAACTGTCCGAATGAAACGAACAGCTGAGAACATCTGCTACCAAAAGCCCTAATCACCATAAGGACCATAAATTCTCCTTCGAACTTCTAAGAGCAAGCAAGAGAGAAAAAAGCAAACCGAAAGCAATTGCACCCATTAAACCATTACATTACATTTAAAGAGCCACGCTTTAACAATTACCCTCCCCCTCCTGGTAGCCAGAAGTGAAATCTAAGCCCATATCACCAAGATCAACAATCGAAAATCACCTATCTATATAGTTAGATTTCGCGGTATTGTAACAAAGCAATATAGTAACATTAAAAAAAACAAATAAAACGTTCTCATCAAGCTTATTTCTATTGATACATTGGGCCGTTGAAGACACTCACGGAGCGTATCACCCGTGATACGCTGGGCACAGGAGAGTCAACACTAGCGTATCGCATCTGATACGCTCGGAGCCAACCGGTTAGTCTTTGACGTGAACAAGACACAGGATATTTACTTTATCCTGGATAAGATTAAGAGAAATTTTTTAAAAGCAGTATTTTTTTGAATTTTTTGAGAGTAATTTAAAATATCAAACGTTTAAATGCCCTTTTTTTCAGATTTGACTAAAAAAATTCAAATTTTATTTATTTTACAGTTTTAAAATTTCCTTATTCTTCTCCATTTATCCCATTGTGTGTTTAAAACTCATTTTCATTACTACTGTTTCAGTCTGATCGAGAGCACAGCTACAATACTGGTTCACATGACAGCAAGAAAACCTCTCTTGTGTTACTGTTAGATTCGTGTTTTGCTGTTACAAGTTTTTTAAAGTATTTTAATCTAATTGATTAATTTTTGGAGATTGCTTGATATATATATATATATATACGTGTAGACAGTGGGTTGATGAGATTGTTCATTCCGAATCTACGATGGTTTGCTCTTACGCAAAAACCTGGTTGTCTAGGGGGGTAATACTTTTACCGGATTCTGCGATGATTTTATAGGAATTCAATGAAGAGATGATGGATAGCAAGAATATATATACAACAGGAGATGACAAATTGACCAGTTCTTCGGAGCAAAATAGATGGTTGCCTTATTTAACCCATATCGGAAAAGGGTGCTGGAACGCGCTAGCGTTCAGAGTTTTCTTCCGAAGAGGATTATGCGAAGTAGAAGAGAAGCGGAAAGTGGAGGAAAAGAGAGCGAGAACGAAAAGTCGCTCAGTTTTGTTCTGGAATAGGTGGCACTGCATGAGCAATCACTTGAAGCTGATTAGTGGTGCCATCTATCGAGTATCTAAGGAACTGGTTTTACATTACATTGGAAAATAAAATTAATTCTTTGATAATTAGCTGGAAAATCCTACGGAGTTCGATTCCTCCAAATAGAGCTGGCCTCCAGTTATACTGGAATTTTCTAAACCTTACTAATTATATTTTATATTTTTCAAAATAACTAATAACACAAAAATAGTAAAAAATGAATTTCGAAACTTTTCAATGCTCTACAGGGAACAAAATATGTAATCAATTTTTTTTAACACTTTATCATATAAGAACGATAAAAATACTGATATAAAGCAGCTTAAAATGTAAATAAGCATATATACAAAATGTAAATAACAGAAGACTAAATTTAGTGCATAAAAAGAAAATAACATAGCATGAAATTAAATCTAAGGAGCTTCACCAAATAATATATATCTACGTTTGATATTTAAATGGTGTTTATAGAAAAATGCTTTATCATATCTGTTTTTTTATTCTAGAGCTGCATCACATCCGCAGATATATTTTTTTCTTCTCATAAATCTTTCAATTTTCGGATTATATTCCTTCTATATTCTTCATGGCATCTTTCCTTTGTAATTTTATTTTTCTTCTATATTTGTAAATCTGTAAGGCTGGACTTTCAGACAATACTTTGTTTAACTTTTTGAATGCTTCTTTCTGTTGTGTTCCAAAATCAAACGGATTTTCTTTCCTTGTGAGGTCGCTTAACGGCTTCGCCATTTTCGAGAAATATCTGATGTTTTTCGGAAATATCCTGTTAATCCTAGAAAACTTAGTACTTTCTTTATGATCGTTGGTTCTGGAAACTTTTGCAACTGCTAATGTCTTTGCGACTGATTGCTTAATGATTCCATTCTCTACTATGAGACATAAAAATTCAACTTTTCGCATTAGAAATTCACACTTCTTGAATTTTATCTCACACTATTTATCTTTGCAACTTAGAACACAATTTTAAGTTTTTGAAGTCCTTCCTTTTCATCTTTTGTTGGAACAATAAGGTCATCCATTTAGCTTACTACAATTCTTTTACGTGTAAGGTCTCTGAACATGCTCGTGACAAATCTTTGAAAAACACCTGGGCTCGTGTTTAACCCAAAAGGAACTTTGTTGAACTCGAATTGTCCATCTGGAACGATGAAAGACTTAAATTTTCTGCAATCTTCATCAACTCTGACGTTGAAAAAACCGTTTCGTAAATCTAACGTGGAGTAAACTTTTGCTTCTTGTAGCATATCTAAAAAATCTTCGATGAGGAATAAAGGAATTTTATCTTTCACTAGCTTCTGGTTAAGTTTTCGGTAATCGATGCACATTCTCGAAATTCCATCTTTCTTTTTGACCATTACGACTGGACTGGCGTATTCCAATCAGCTTGGGCGTATGATGCCTTCTTTGAGCCATTCTTCTATTTGTTTATTTACTTCTTCTTTTTCCTTAAATGCTAATCAGCGTGGCGATTGACAAACTAGTTCATCATCTTTTAAACTAATTCTCATGGTGACATCGGTGCATGCCGTCTTTTTAGGCTTGTAGCTTTTTATCATTTTCGTAAGTTCTTTTTTGATCTCAGGATCTCCTATGTGATTCAGTTCTACTTTTTTGACGTTTTCCGCTAGTATTTGCATTAAGAATGCTTGATTTTTATATTTAACAAATTCTACACCATTCTCGGTGAAGTTGATAGTTGCTCGTTCTAAAATATCTGAACTTATGACTGCTTCGAAATGCAGTTTTGTTGTAGGCACCACATGCCAAGTTAGAGTATAATTTTCTTCATCCATCTGAAATTCTTGTTCGAAAGATCCTATCGTAGTTACTTGAGCATCACCTATGCTGGTTAAGAGAATTTTGTTCTTCGCTAGCTTCGTTGGATCGATGATTCTTCTGCTGGTATTTTCTCGTAGTAGACTGATAGCACTTCCGGTGTCGATAAGCGCAGTAATTTTCTTGTTTCCAAACTTTCCTTGGTGCGTAGACTTTCTTGACTCATAATGGCACATATTGCCGTTGGCTTGCTTGTTTCTCTCGAGAAATTCGTTGTTCTCTTCTACTGGCTTATACTTGGCTCTTTCGTTGAATCGTTGAATCTTCTAAACTTGGAGTAATTCGTTTGAGCGTGATTAGAAACATTTGAATTCGAATATTTTTCTCTCCTGTGAATTCGATTTTGGATCCGTCGATTTGAGTTTTCGTGATTTCCTTCATAAATTCAGTGATTGGCGGATTGAGCACCGTGATGTCGATTGTAACTAGTGGTCACTACAACTTTCCTACTTGGTCTATCCTTCTCGAATTTCTGTGGCATCTCTATTCAAATTTTTTCGTTGCTTTGATAAAAGTTTTTATATAATTTATTGTTGATGGGGTTAGTTTGGCCATTAATTCCTAGAAAACCCAGCTCAAACAGTTTGTTACAATGTTCATTTACTACACTTCAATTGTTTTCTTTTTCTTTAATATTTGTTTTTTACAATTTTTCTATTTCTTTGTCTTTTCTATTGATACCTCTAGTATTTGTCATATGATTTGTTCGTTTATTTTACTTTATGCTGTAATAGTGATATCTTCCTTACTATATCCTTTTATAATTTTTGAAAATTGTCCTTTTCATTTTATATATTAAAACAGAATATTTTGCGGTTAAGGAATCCAAATGATTTCTTTCAAAAAAACTGCTTGATTTCAACGCAGATACATTTGCCTTTTTTTTCCTTTTCTTTTTCTTTTTACTTATTAAAGTCAAATAAATATTAACAGTGATGTTAATTATTTTGAAGATTAAAATTATACTACTGTATGGGATTTTTATGAGAAATAAATCTAATATTATTGTATGTGGGTGTGAGTGTAGTTGGGTGCAAAATAAAAATGAGAGAAGAAATATTATATGTACGATCTAAGCACAATTTTCGCTAGATTGTTGAAAAGTCAAAATGATATTCATAGTTGATATATATTTTCTTATTTTTTTTAAAGCATGCCCAAGATCTTTTGTTAAAAGACTCTAATTTGGAGGAAATTAAGCCGATTTCAGAAGTCTTAAATTTTTCAAAACAGCTATTTTTACTATAGTTGATATAAATTTAAAAACATAGTACATTTGATATAAAAAATATTTTTTGAAAAATCTAAAAGTTAAAAAATGATAAATTTTAAAATTGACAACCAAGTAAAGAGATTTAAAAATTCTGAATCACGAAAAAAAAAGCGAAAAACAATTTAATAAAACCTGACATGATTAAGATCACAAAAGTATAAGAACGGAGAAAAGAGTATTATTCGAAAAAAATGGTGTGATGTTAAATGATATTAAATGAACAATTTTTAAAAAGACAGTAATCGGCTTAAAATCTTTTGAAGACAGGAAACAATTTCAAACTTGATTCGAGAATAAAACTTTAAGAACAAAAAAAAAATATGTTCCTAAGGAAATCGTTATGTTTAATACAACATAAATGTTTAATGCAGCACTTGTAATTCGCTAAAAATTACTAAATCGGTAAATTAAATTGCAATTGATTACTTTTCTTTATATGTAAATAGAACAATACATTCTAAGTACTAATATTCAAAGAAGGATTAAAATAAATAGCTTAAGTACATAAAAATCTTCATTGCAAAATGTATAGCCTTTCTTGGATTTATTTATTTTATATGTATTTCCTTTAAAAAATATAATGTGTTTAAAGAGAAAAAAATATTTATTTTGTTTATTATAAAAGAATTTAGTATCGAGATAATGTTCCCAATTTATTTATGATATTCACAATAGCTGTCGATTAGTTGCCTCCCGACAAAATATTTATTCTTTAAAATGTTAATCTAAACCAATAAGTTATAACTATAAACTTCATATTAAGAGTTTCTCAAGGCAAACATAACTGTACTTAAAATTCTTCACCATCATCTATATTTGTTTGCATTCGGACATGAAGTGTGACAAGCGGAGGAGAGTTTGTTGACCCAACTGACCTCCGATGAAGGTGATCCTACTAAATTTTTTTTTAAAATCATTTCTCAAAAAATTTTTATAAAATAATTTTACTTCTTCATCCAGATTTTATCATCATTCAAAAGTTTTCAAGAGGAATGACATCCTTTATAGATTTTTATATTGATAATTATCGATATGTGTACAGCTTTGAAAGAAATTTTTTTGCTTTCCATAGTGCATCCAGTAAAATTATAAATTTTTAAATTCAATATTTAGATTGATTATTATTTATAGTTTTTCGTTTTTATAGCTTATTGTGTGTAATAATAAATTTGTAAACAAGTGTGTGTGTTTTTTAAATGAAAAACATAATTTTGAAATAAGCAATATGAGTTTTCTTGCATCTTCTAATATTATGCTTGAAATTATTTTGGGCTTTCACTATTAAAGTATATTAAATGATCACTGTTGATTTTTTTTAAAAAAATAATTATTTCTAAGTCCTTTAAATGAATTTTATGTCCAATTAAGTGGATGAGTATTTGTTTCTGAAAATTTATTTAACTTTTCCATTGTGCTTGATGTTAAATTAATTAATCAATACTTTTTCCATCAACCAAATGAAAATTCATGAAAATGATAACATTATATAGATTATTAAAATAAAAAAAAATATGATATACTATTCACACCTAATTTTCATAGTTAATTAATCTAAATTACTTAAATTGCTTATATAATTTTTTGCATTAGTGATTAATATTTAAGCTAAAAAAACGATTGATAACCTACTGAAATATATATTTCTCAAAGAAGTTTAAGGCATTTTATTTTATTAATCACTAAATTTTTACATTATTTATTCATATCTGTTAACTGTTTCAAAACAGACATATTTGGCATAATGATGATGGAATGAGAAATAAATAAAATTAAAACGACTATAAAGAAAACTCATATTATGAAAGTCTGTGGTGCAAATTTTTGTAAATGGATTTTATAAAGGTTTTCTAACTGATGGAATTGTCAATTAAAATGGTTACTTTTTTCCTATGTGCAACGCTATTTTCAAAAGTCACCAACAAAAAAATTGATTTTCCTAGGATAAAAGAATATGTTGAATAACAATTTAGTAACATTCTCAATAAAAAAAATTCAAATATGATATGGATATCTTGAGTTATTATTTTGTTTTCCTAATATCATAGTTTATTTTTTCTTTTTTGTAGACATATATTACAAATTTGAAAGAAGTATTAGAGTTATGGGTGTACATTATTTAAAAATCTGTTGCACTTAATGAATTTCTAAATGTTACACAAAGTAGAACGTTTTTAAAATACTAGACATTATTAATTGAAAATTGTTTTAAAACTCTTTGTCAGACAGATTATTTTAAATTACTCAGTAAAGAAAGAAAAATATAAAAAAGAAAATATTTGCCCTAATTAATATAATAAGTAACTTTATTATATTTATCATCATTTTTAAATGTTAATATACCTACAAATTGCATGTAAATTTTGTCATTTGTCAACAAGTAGTTTTTAGTCTATAAACGAGTTCCATTCTTAACTGTAATAGCAATATTTGTTTTTTAAACTCATAATTTATGATACGCTATTCACACATATTTCAACAAGATAAATATCAAGCTCAATAAGAACTAATTATTTTAAATAAATATGATTTCAACAGAAAGTATTCTTCGTATATAATGTATTTAACATTTGACAATCTTAATAATTCCTTATTTACAAACTTTCTGAGCCCATAACAATTTAAATAAATGTACAGAATCATTTGAAATACCCCATGTTAGAATATAATTCCAAAATTAATTTTCAAATTATGAAATTTTTTTACAAGCTATTCAATAGAAACTGATAAAATAATGCAGATATTATAATTTATTAGAAAAGCTCTTGAATATTTAAGCATTCTGTAAGAAATTTCTACTTATTTATAATTTTAAAAAAAATCGAATAAAAAGAAGACGAAATATTATTACTGATATGCTACACAATAAATTATACTTAAAAGTTATAGTAAAAAACATATTCTGTTTTTCAAAAATTTGGAATCAGTTTAAGAAAATTGAAAATCTATTTCATCTTACGAAAGAGGATTGTAGATTCGTTAACGCATTCAAAGGCTTACGTCCCTATTTTCAGTGGCATTTCACCAAAAACAAAGCATAGAAAATATAAAAGTAAACATGTGTAAATCCTTTTCTTGTCTCAAAAGTTCTCAAATAAACCGTAAAGACCAACTCATCCCCACCCCACTGAAACATTTATCATATTTATGTCTTCTAAAGCATTTAAGGGATAAGAAAAAAAGAGAACTGTTTCTGGTTTCCAGCGACGCCTGGAGTTTAAATTGCAACCGAAAAGTTTATTTCTAGCTGTCAAAAACAGAAGGCTGTACTCTTTCTAAAATGTACCATGGAGTTTTAGAAAATTGGAGATAATAACGTTTTGATATAAATGTTTTACGCCTGACTACACGTAAAAAAAAGAAAGATAACAATGAATTCTTCCGAATGAGCAATGTTAGAAAAGCAAAGGAATATTTAAGGTTTGTTTACGTAACCATAGGTTCTTGATTTATTAAATACATTTAAAGAACTTTTTCAGGCAGAAGAGCTTTTAGTAAAATTAATTAACTTTTTAAAATATAATTTCTTTGATTAAATAAATGCATGCATGCATCTCATATTATTACATTTTATTCACTTTTATGCAAAATCTCTTATTGAAAATTCATTTTTAAAAAATTATTGATGATTTAAAATAAACTTCATAGACAATTTTCGAAAACGCTTTTTCTGGTTGATGTATTAATTTTAATTTAGCATCAAATAAGGATAAAAATAGAATAATTAAAATATAAATGTAGTTTAAGAATATTTATGAACATTTTGTTCCTTTTAAATTTTCGCTATCAAAAGGAATCCATATTCACATATTTCGAATATTCTTTTCGTAATAATACAACTGTGCTTATTAATACTGATACAAGACGTATTATGCAGTTGAAATACTTTGAATACTCCCGTTGTCTTTTAAATACCGAAATATACGTAGGATAACCCAAAAAATCCGAAGTTTGTTCTTTAGAAAGTTATGTATTTTAATTTTTTTTACAAAACAACCAAATCATCATTAAAGCTTGTTACAAAACAAGCAAATCATCATTATAATTAATACATTTGTCCAATTAGACATTTCATTGTTGGAAACATTTTTTAAATTCATCTGGAGTGTGATTTATTGCGCCTTCCTCAGTTTTCTTCACCACTGCTTCTACATCGTCAAATCCGTGTTCTTCCAAGTACCTCTTCTCACGCTTGAACAATAAGAAATCACACGAAACTAAATTAGGTGAGTACAGTACGTGGCGAGAGGAGGTCATACCATTTTCTGTCAAAAGCTGGCTCATTAAAATTGTTCATTTTGTGAATGAATCCAAAGAACAAATTTGACAGTAATCCTTCTTTAATCCTTCCAGAATTTGTCAAATCTGTTGAAATATGTTCAGTATTCAAAGTCGTCGGTCTTCAAGCAAAAGCTTATGAATTTTCTCCATATTTTTGTCTATTGGGGCAGTTGACAGTCGTCCAAAGAAAAGTTTCGAACGGCATGACTACCTTTCCAGGCAACATGCGCAGCCAATCCACATGTCGCCATTTTTTTAAACAAGGAAACCACCATATAAGTAAGTTTTCACCCAAGCATCATCTTTGTAAGCAGTTTACTACATCATAATCGTTTTTCTTCAACAGGAAGCAAAGTTTCACTGCCTTGCATTGACCCCTAAAACCAGTCGTCTTAAATAATAGAGGATATAAGCAAAATAGTGATGGTGAAAATACTCGGTACGGGCAGACAAAAGCTTCCCGAGAGGCGCCACTTGCAGTATTGAATTCGCAAGATGTACGAGACATTCCTGTAACGGAAGAAATGCATTCCACTCAAGCTCCACCAATTGCAGTGTTACTTTTGGAAATGTTGGGTTAACCTCCTGTGTAATCAGATTAGATGCATTAATCGACATTACTATTATTTACGAGTATTAATAAGGAATTAAAATCATTTGTATAAAATATCTCGCGATATCTAACACACACACACACACACATATATATATATATATATATATATATGTGTGTGTGTGTGTGTGTGTGTGTGTGTGTGTGTGTGTGTGTGTGTGTGTGTGTGTGTGTGTGTGTGTGTGTGTGTGTGTGTGTGTGTGTGTGTTTAAAATGTTTTTACGATGACCCAAAATACAAATGCGTTTAGACGTTAACACACATTTAATTAAGCCGTTATGGACCAAGCATTTGCAATAATAAAAAAAAAAATTCAGATATCATCTACAATTCAAATTCTACGACATTCTTCTGTTCTCGCTAGATCACTTTTCTCTTGACTCGCCAGGTTATACACTCGTGAGACGCAGCACTAGTGATTTCTACAATATTGCAATAAAGTAATATATTCAAATTCTATAACTGCGGCCATCCTGGAATAAGATAACCTCGCCTCGAGTTCTTATAATTCCAATTATAGAAATCCTTCAAGTTTTAGGTAATCCACGAAAGATGTATCTACGCCTCAACCGAGAAAAATAATGACGAAAAGGGAAAAAAACAATAACAAAGCACTATAAATAAATTTCATCCATCAATTTGGAGTATCATCGTCTTGGGGTCTGGCTTTAGCCTTCTGCTTCCTTTTTTTTTTTTTCTTCTTCTTTTTGCTATCGTCTTTAAAAATACGTATAAAACAATCATATCCTGAAAAGAATAGTCATAAATGGAAAAAAGTAACACAGATTGGTTGGAAAATGTTATAATCATTACACGCAGTCTAATAAATGAGATTGGGATGTACTTTATGTTATTTACCAGTTTTTTATAAATTATATATATATTTTTATAAGTAGATGTAATGTTTGGTACTTCATATTCACTTTCATATGAAACTGTATATGCAGTATTACCTCTAATTTTAATAATTATGTATTGAACTAACTATTTTGGATTCGCCTTACGATGTAGTCCGAATCGAGTACATTTATGGCAACTAAATCACCCAATTTACAGCAATGAGTAGTTCGCCTTCGTTAGTTGTGTGTCTTCTTATGCTGCTCCTTAACTTTGGTGAGTGTTTCTTAGCATCTTTTCGTAGATCGCTGCTGTGTACTTCGAAATTAGCAGGGAATTAGGCTTCAACTATTCATTTCAATTTATCAGCATGTTTCGCATTCATTTGGGTACCGAGTAAGTATTCGATATGAGTAGTATCTATGTTTCTCTGATAAGTTGAATTAATAGTTTATTGCGCATCGGTTAACATGGTTATACTAATGGAAGTTAATAATGATTCAAGTTGAAGTTTAAAAAGAGCGGGAATGATCATTTGATTTCACCGTTCAACTTGTCCATTTCTACGCGGAAGAACTGTTGTGATTATCTAACAGTGTATATTTTCTTTTGAACAATATTCTTCGAATTCTTTTGATATATGTGGGTATCGAGATCGGAAATTAGTTATGATAGACTTCCAAAAGCAATTTTCGCTTCCAATTTAGATATAATTTCATTTGGTGATGTCATTTCGTGGGGTATAACTAGATCAATTTTTTTAAAGTCATATAAAGCCAAAATATTTTTCTAGTTTTAAAATTAATTTCTAAGGATCCTAGATGAATGATGTTATACGTATGTAAAGGTAAATCATATTTTTGTATTGGAGGATATATATATATATATATATTATACGTATATATAATGTGTGTCGATTAAATAACGATACTGTTGCTATAAAACCTTTTATTTTGATATCATTCATATTTACTTATTTATTATCACCTTCAATATACACCCCTCCTCTTTCCCTACGGAACTCCATGCGAATCTTCCTATCTTAGAAATAGTGCTGGAAGTCTTCTTCTGTCAGCTCCTTCAGGATGTGCGCCGCTCTCTTTCACAGCTTCAACAAATTCAAGTATTGTTCCTTTTATTACACATTTCACCATAAGAGACAGATAGAAGTAGTATTGAACCAGAACCGGCGAATAAAGAGAATAGTCTAACACTGGAATGTTGTATTTGTCTATAAAGTGCTTGATAGATAATGTGGAATGACTCGTCCTTTCACAGTTCGGGTCATTTTTTCCAAATTCTTTCACGAAGTTCAGCAAGAACATGAAGGTAGCAATACTTATTAATAGTTCGACCATCAGGAACTCAGTGAAGATACATGAATATCGATATATGAATATCGATTAAAATAATCATCATTGCTGAATCTTGATTTGATCATTCGAAGTTTTTTAGCTCTAAGGGAAGATGAGCTCTTCCAGTGTATAGATTGGTGATGCTTTTCAAGTTCAAAATTTTAAAAAAACAATTCGTCCATACATTATTTTCCTTTCTAATAACTTTTAGTCATTTCAAAGGGTATTACATTATTTTCAATGGCAATGTAAGAATATAAACCTGTTTTATTAAATTCTTTTAAAATATATTGATTATTTATTTGTAATCAAAGTAAAAATGAAATACGTTTCTATCCCTGTTGACAATTCCGTAGCATGCTGAAGAACATCAAATTTCGCTTTGTGCATGTTCATTTCTCATCTCTGAGATTCATACAGCAAATTTGTAAGTAATGTTTCAGAAACTGTGGCAGAATCTTGTCATCAATTGGAATCACCTGTAAAAATGTGTGACTCATGTGTCATAATTAATGTAAAGTAGTACCCACACCACTATTCTCTTTTATTTGGGGTTTTAACCCACAATTCTTCCACTTTGCATAGATGAAGCACTTTTTCAATTCACACTTAATGGGTCTTGTTCATTTGGCTTTAAACTTTTAGTTTTTTCCAGTTTTATTTCGATCAATATGCAATTAATCTTAGGAAAATATCAAATTAATCTTTGTTTGAATATTGATTTACAAACTGCCACCCACATATCTTTGTAATTTTTGTATTTATTTTATAAGTTCAAGTATATATGTCAAAAAGCAAAATATAATACTGAGCACTAATTAATGTTAGATTTCAAGTACAATGCCACACAATAATAAAATTTTTATTCGCCCTTTTATTTAATATTTTGATGACTTTATTTGAAATTATTTATGTGTTTTGTAAAGGTCAATGAATTTTTGGTATGGGTTTTAGTATACCTTTTAAGGTATAAGTTTTAATATAAATTTTAATTTAAACAATTTTATTTCGACACTCCATTAAGGTACGGTTGTACGTGAAAGCATGCCGCACACCCGCGTCTTGAGGAGAGGGGAAATTTGCAACAATTTCATTCAAATGTAATTTAATTTCCTAATCTTTCTTGTACCTTAACAATCATAGAAAAGAGTTCATTTCTTATTTCCTGATACCATTACAATTTAGCTTTTAATGTATGCAATCACTCGCTCTAAAATCTGTGTAGTTAGCTTTTCACACATTTCATAGCTGTAGAGATGAGCCCAACTAGACTTTCTGTCAGCAACTAAAATAACTAGAAGTATTTCCATCTAATACCACGTGATCAGAACTCCTCACTGCATATGAATTCGAAGCAGGGAAAACCCACTTCTATATTCTGTAGCCAAAACTCCTTGTGGAGTAGTGGCAAATATATTTTGAGGCATCAATTTCATATTCAAAATTGTTTATTAACAAGTTCATATCACACTCATACAATTACACCAGAATTCATCTTACAGACCTCTGCTCTCGCCAAGGACAACGTCTCGTCTGCGACTTTTTCTGGGAGGGGAGCATATCAATTTCTGCCTTAGGAGCAGTGACATCAATCAAGTACAGAGTATAACATTTCCAAGAATAAATTAATATATATATATATATATATATGCGAACCATGACGTTACATCCTCAATATCGTATCTGTCATACGTAATTTTTCACGATGTAATTCTTTTTCTTAATTGTATTTCTCTCTTGTTTAATGCGGAATAAACTACTAACTAAGCACAGAATTACAGTTTATCTTTTTAAGCCATGACTACAATGTATTATGGTAAGATGTGTTTAAAGCAATATTTGGAAATTAATGACAAATTATTATTGTTATAGTACGACATAATATATATATATACTCGTTGCCATATAAACTTGGGCACAAAGAGAGAAAGAGATGGTTAGAATAAAACAAACTCTTTAATACGTAAGTACAACGTTTATGCAAATGATTACAAAGTCAAAAGAAAGAGATCATTTTTTGTAGGAAAAATTACAAATGAATGGAATTTTTAGTACCTTATTGGGCTACCTGTACTATGAATACATGATAGGATACGGTCGGGCATTGAGGAATACAATCCCCGGATAATGTCCTGCGACATTTCGTTTCCCAGTTATTGTAAACACTCCCTTAATTCAACCAAACTCGTTGGCTGTCCAACTTCCATCTTACATTATCGCAGATAAGCTCTACAGGTTACCAAGTAGACCAGGGAAGGTTGAAAATGTAGCGAAGGCAGTCATGCGAAACCTTTCATGTGTAAGGGTGAGCATTGTCCAGTTGAACAATGGCTTCTGGGAACCCAGCCATGATTGGCAACACATGAGGCTAAAGAATCTCCCGAACGTACCACATGGCTCTCTTAGTGCCGTGGATCAATATTAGGGGTGACCGTGTGTCGTATTGGATGGCAACCCATATGATCACAACAGTTGTGGAAGCGGTGTGTCGCTGTACAGCGAAGGATTGAGACGTTCCACACACGCAATTGACGTTTCACACGTTTGGGCAATGATGACACGATTGTCATCATTGCCCAAATTAAATCTGGATTCATCTCTTAAGATGACGTGATTCAATTCGGGGTTCCAGTCCAATTCCTTCTAAAGCGACAACACTCCAAACGGAGGTGACGAGGAGTGAGTGTCAATGGCAGTACATGCAATGAGTATCGCGATAACAACTGTCCTTCAGCAAGGAGCCTCGCGATGGTACGGGCTGACACAGAGACCTATAGAGAAGGTGTTGCTGAGTATGGAAGGTGGACAATGAGACGGTTGGCGCCATGAGTGCGTTATTAAAATTAATATTTACGGGTTTAAATTAATTTTAAATTCATTATAATTAATATTTACGGGTAAAACTGATAAAATATTATTTTCTTCAAACAGAGGCTTATTTTTATTGTAATTCCGTCTTCATTTATTTTAGTTTCTCCTTGCATAGTATGAATTCTTATTATATCATCATGGAACATAGCACCGTTTTCAAGAACACATATATCAGAAGAACACTCAAAGTTATCCATTTGTATATCTCCTATGAATACACCTAAGGGCTTTATTTTAAGATCTCCGAATCCCGATAAAATTGAATTACACTGATTCAGTTCACAGACAGTTAATTTTTCAAATATATTTTTAGAAATCAACGCAGCTTGACTTTCAGTATCGATCAATGAGTTAACGTTTAAATTATCCAAATGAAATATTTTGAATGGGTTTACGCTTGTTTAACAATATTGAGAGATGTTACATTATCACTGGTTTTCGTTTCCGTATTTAATATCGTACATTCAGTATATTTCTAATACAGAAATGTTGATGTTTGAAACATTTAAAACATGTATTCTTATATGTGCAGAATTTAGAAAAACGTCATTTACAACCACAGTTGAATCAAAATTTAGAATTCAGATCATAATTACTTTATCGAGTTTGTGAATAACAAATTTATTAGATTTTTGTTTTATTTTAATAAAGTTCCATTAAATCTTAGTAAAATAAGTTTTAATAATTTCTTAAACTATAAATATTTCTTTCTAAGTCCAAGTAAATGTTAATTTTTATGATTATCCTTGAAATATTTTATATTTTGCTACATTAATGCAAAATCTTCAATGCTTCCACGATTAATCAACTCTTTCATTTTAATATAATATATTCCTGCGTAATCTCGGATTCTTTAATTTTACGCTTAATTTATAAATTACGCAATCGATCCGAATTAGTTTAACCTCTAATTCCTCAGTTTCTCCCACGGCGCAATATTGATTGCATTTTTAATAAATAATAAAACATTACCTCTAAGAGATTATTTAGCAAAAATAAACTTTTGAAAGTCAGATAAAATAAACATTTTAGCAGTGCATTCGAATTGCTCAAATTAAACAAAAATGTTTTCATGTAACTCGCTCTTGTACGAAGAAATAACACTTTCAATATCAGGGAAACTTATAGAGATGTTTGGAATATGATTTATCATACAATGCCGCTCCTCTGAAAGCTTTGCTGAATCATTAGTGTTTTCGATTTGCACAGATGAAACTTGTTTCGTCTCTTTCGTTTAACATTCCGAAACAGATTGATTGGAATTTTGAATATTTTGATAAAGCACACACACACATGCTAATGTCATTTAACAAGATAAAGATTCACTCACTTATTTCAATTTTGGTTCCATGGGGAATAGAATATTCGGAACATTACACATAATAATCAGTATATTTAATGAACAAGTAACGTCAATAGTTTTTAACTATACTCATTTACCATGAATTCGTGTAAACTGTTAAAGTTCCGAATTCTTTTCTCATTTTTCTAATGCCATCTGTATAAAAAACAAGTTTATGTAATATGCTTAGCTTCTCTTTAGTCATATTCTTCCCATTGCATATGCATTGCATATCACAATAATTTCGCCAAGCTTCATTTTTAAATTAACAAAAGAAGATTAAAGTTGACTCACTTCCCAGTCTTGAAATAAATTTTTGTATAGCACATAAAATATATGTTTGTAGATTTCACCAATAAGCCACTCAGTATTAAACGAAATTAAATCAGATCACAGTGCTAATCTATGAATCGAAATACACAACTATTTACCAGATCATATATAGGCACCTTCTGACTCCTGTGGAATTCAAATATTTACGATGGTTTAAAACACAAAAGCGTTTAAATGGAAGCAAACATTTACATTAAATGTGATAGACAAAACATTCACGAACATAAAACAAAGTTTAGTTAGAGTCTATGATTCAAATTCTACAGCAACCTTCTGTTCCCGCTAACTCTCTTCTATGTTTACCTCTCCATATTATACATACTTGTGTTGCATACCCTCTGTAGTACTGGAATGAAAGAAAATAAAAAATATAGCATTGCCATCTATAAAGATGTGTCATATATAAAAATAATTAGAAAATTTTTTAAGAATTGCAATTATTAATTGCACCGAAGGTGTACTTTCTTTTATAATTATTATTAAATTACTCAATTAAATATAAGAATTAAAGTTTTTAATGAAAAATCGAAAACTGGACAGTAGTAAACTTTTCCGATATTAAAATTAAAGGAACCATTAAATTATTAAATTGAACATACTTAAGCTAAATTTAATTAAAATAAAAGCAAACGAAAAATTATTAAATTGAATATTATATCAGCTACATAAAATTAAAATTAAATTTAATGATGAATTATTAAATAGAATATATTTGGGCTCAATATAATGAAAAGTGATCCGGTACGCCGAAAGTGATCCAACTAAAATAATAGCCCTTTGGGTGGCTAAGTAGATTGAAATTTATGTGAATTAAAACCATTATAAAATAAAATAAATCACTCACCAATGCATTTAAAATCTTACAAAATCCTAACATTCCTCATCTAAGGCAAAATGCTCTCAAAGTACATCCTCGCTTTCATTGTTGAGAAGGTCCCAAGTGGGTCCCATTCTGTACCTAGGGAATAGATTTCTACTTCGTCATTAGTATCCTATGGCAAATTATCTTCAGTGACATCCGTAGTATTAGAAATCCCACACTTTTAGAGGAATTAGTTAGATGAGCATGTGAGACCGTGATTCGGCACTTGCATCTGGAAGCAATGCTGACAGAAGCAAGAAAATAAAATTTGTTTCAGATTATGATCATTGACCTAAAATAACGTTAACAGTTTGGGGATGGGATCGGTTTATGGGACAAATATATTCTAAAACTATAAGACATCGTCGAAATTTTATACCTCGTCTTATCTGCGAAATTTTATGGTATATATTAGGATTAAAGAAAATTTACTATTAAATAATATGTATGCATATATATATATATATGTATGCATATATATATATATATATATATGTGTGTGTGTGTGTGTGTGTGTGTGTATTGTTCGGGTATTCATAATGATGAGCAATTCGGTTTATTCGAAGCTATTTATTCTTATTTATAGTGATTAATATGTACAGACATTTAAGTATAATTAATTAAGAAAAGCGTAAGTAATGTGCACAATACAAATATGTAAAGACAGTTCATTTCAGTCAGTTTGTGCTCCGTGCACTTAATCGGTAAAAGTTTATATACGCGTTATTACAGACACTGTATGTCCCCACTACAGCTTTGTAATGGCGTCTTCCTGGGCAAACGTCTTCCCCAAGCGGAATGTCACTAAGACACTAGCAGCGCCCTCTGGTGGTGAGGCGAATTTCTTCCTATGGCAGAGTTCTGAGAGATAAGTCAAATTCCATTATATATATATTTCTATACCCAAATCTTTTTTTTTCTACACGGTATATACATTCCTTAGAAAACCATGCAAAAAAAAAAAAAAATCTTGTAAAAAATACATCCGATATATGGTAAATTTGGGAAAATGTTATACAACTTTAAAAAAGTCATGTAAAATGAAAACAACTTTAAATATTTTCCCAAGAATCCGTGCAAAATAGAAGTACTAATGAAATCCATATTACATATTTAAAAAACAAAAATTTAAAAATAGTGTACAGTGAAAATTCAGTCTATAAGTACATACAGCACATAAAAATTCAAATTGAAATTAGGAATAAAACTACTAACAAACATCTATTCATTGCTGCTTGATAACAAGAATGCACATTTATCACGAACTGGATCAAAAATGCTATCATCAGTAGATATGTTAATTGTTGTTTTTTTTAATCAGTAGATATGTTAATTGTTGTGTGTGGCTGTGTCTACAAAGTCTGTTGTAAGCGGCTATTTTTTTTGGGGGGGGGGGGGCGTTCTTAAGTTGCTTAAATAATTCTTGATGTCCTGCTACACAAAACTTAAGATTACGTTGAAATTTTAATGCACGCTCTTTAAATGAGAAATGCATGCTCATGAGAAAGAAAATGTTGTTCCATACTTGTAGCAAATTTCAAGCTTTCATGATTTAAATCAGTTGTTAATAGCAGAATTTCACCTTCTACTTTGTCATTATCGACTTCTTTATTATCATAAATTGTCATACATTGAATGAAATTGTATTCATCCAAAGGTCTTTCTAGTATCAATTCTTCGATCTCAGTCGTTTATATGTTGTTAAAGCCTTCGCCACCAGTTGAATTTGATTGAGATTTAATTTCAGAACAGACAGTTAATTTTTGTCCTACGAAACTCCCACTTTTAACACATGCTCGCAATTTTTTTTTCCAACAAGTATTTAAGGCTGAAGAACAAACTCTGTGTTCAAGTAGAAGTACAATGAAATAAAGAAAAAAATTGATTTTAAAATTCGGGTATTCCCCCAAACTCTAGAATACAAAGTAAAAAAGCCATGACCAAGTCACTTACATATGTGTGAGCATAAAGCGACCGTCTTCTAATTACACTGTTAAAATTAGAATTAAGTAAATAATTTTGGGATTCGTGCTAGAACAAAAAATTCTTGTAAAAAAGTACATTGGTGAACCGTGTTATTTCAAAACCGTGTAAAAAAAGTCTATGCAAAAAAAAAGAGTTGGGTTTATATAGGAAAAAGGGCTATAAATTATTATTAACAAAGAACCCACAAATAGGAAATAAAGATAAAAGTTGTTATGTATTTTAATCGTTTGTTTTTAGCATCATAAATCAGTATGTTTAGAGCCATTAATGTTGATTTGTTTAGTTTATGGAAGCCGTAGATTGAATTTACTTGTAGAATGCGCTCTATCTTGTGCGTTCTATACTGATAGCCTTCGAATGGTCCAGAAACTATAAGAGAACTGATTGCATAACTCTGGTTAATCACTATGAAGAGAAGAATTTAGAGTAAGACATAAAAGTAAAGAGTTTCTCTACCAAATAATTTTAGTAATAATTAAAATTTTATGATATATACCGGGATAAATAAACTTCACAATATTTGCGGGTTACTTCAATCTCCAACTACCTGAAAATAAAAACATTCATAGTTGTAATTTACTATATTATGCACAGAAGAATCCGTTAACATGCAGAGTAAATATATTTTGGTATCTCGGTTATTTCTTAGTAATTCTGATAATTTTACGATTTCTCCTCATACACACACACGCCCAAGCACACACAGATTTTATATGACTTTATATATATATATATATATATATATATATATATATATATATTACAAATTATAAAATGGTCATTTTAATTGAATAAACAGATGCTGATCGAATATACTTCTTTCTCACTAGTGCGACAGCTCCTAATGGGCCCTGGCTTTCAGCAGAATTCTATTCCATGTCCTCCGGTACTTGGCTAAGATTTTACATTTTTTAACCTTAATTGTGTTCAAGTCCCTTTTCCATTTGTAAATCCACCACCTTTCCCCCCACTCTTTTGAGTACTAGATGATTTACCTGAGAAGATCTTTTTAAAGGCTTGGATGTCATCCAAACTTAATGTTTCCTGCCCAATTATTTTTCTGAATAACTCTAAATTTAAAAACATCTTTATCTTTAAATAGTATCGAATTTCCAAACACCAGTAGTTATCAATTTAATTCCACTAAATGGGCTTCTTACAATTCCTCTTTCAAATAGAACAAGAGTCTCTTTATCTTTCTCAGTTATTACCCGTATTTCAGCAGCGTAAGTGAGAACGTGTGTAATGAAATTTTAATCAGAAGCTTGGATTTTCTGTTGATAAAATTAGATTCTAAATATTTTTGTATCTGAAAAACATTTGTTAGCAGATGTGACTCTGTTGCGAATTGCTGGTGTTATGTAGTTCAGTGAGTTAATTTCAGAGCCTAAATATTTGAAACTATTGACAGTTTCAAACCTGTATTCTCCTAGTTTAAAATAAAGATTATTAAAACTGGTATATATCATATGTTTGGTTTTATTCTGGATAATGATAAATTGAATCATTTTTCTTTTGCTTCCAAGGAAAGGAAGATCTGTTTAAATGCTTTCGGGTCCAAGCGACAATACCATTGTCCTCTCCAAACCAAAAATGTGTTCAAATTTATTAAAACAATTTTCTCTAGTGTTGATGCTATAAACTGATTTTCAATTTTTTGAAGAGGGAGTTTGAACAGAAGACAAGCCAGTGCATCTCTCTGTATGAGGTTATTCAAAGTGACAATAGATTCTGACTGTTTATTCTGAATTTTAACTCTTAGCTAATTTTCACTTAAAGTAATTATGGCTAGCTTGATCAGTTTTTCAGGTATATTAAACTCTCTCATTGACTCTATAAGATATTTCCTGTTTACTGAGTCGTAATTTGCTTTAAAATCTGTAAGCAAATAGTAGGTATTAATACTAAATCATCTAATCTTTTCTATGATTTGCTCTAAGTTAAAGGCCTGTACCATTGTCAATCTTCTCTATCGATTAATCCAATGATAATCACCAATGATGTTTTTAGCATAAGCAACTAATCTATTGAATGATATGTTGAGCGATAGTTTTTAAAATTGTAGTGCTTACTGAGTGAGGTACTTCTATAATTTGAGCACTCCAAGATATTTTTTTATGTATTAGGCAGATGAAGCTCATCTTCCAATCCTCATGTAGAACTACATCGTTCCATATGAAATCGATACGGTGTCGAATTTCCTCAATACTTTTTATATGCTGTATTTTTATGAATTCTGAGAGAACGAAATCTAGCCTAGAGATATATTTGTTAAAGTTTGCTAATACTTTCTTTAACTTCTATTTAGGATGGCTGTGAGACAAACTCATTGTTTGTACTATGAGAGAAATGGGTTAGCAAAATCCTCATTCTGAGTGTTACTATTCAAAAAATCGCTAAAGTTCTCAATCCATCGGTAAACAACTTCCTTCTTGTCGCTTAAATATTATTTGTCCTTTTTATCTACATGCTTTTATTCTAGGTTTAAAAATATTTCGACCAATAACTATTTCAAGAAAAGAAATTTCTACTTTCGTTAGATCTTCTCAGATCTTCATCATTTCTAAGCTGATGTTATTAAAAAATTCTTTTGTTAAGCCGATGAGTCCGCTTTTCACATATCTCTCAACCTTTTTGTAATCCTACACTCATCTACCTGAAATGGCATTTTGTAGTATATTTCTATAAGAAACTACTTTTACCTGAGATAAGAGTATATATTCTTTGTCAAATCAATCTTTCGATTTAATTTTATTAATGTTCTCTAGTATATTATCAGCTGTATGCATGATGACATTTTACCATACTCCATTTATTGTTTACACTTCTCACACATTTCAAAGAGGTGTTTTAATTTTAATTCCTGATTTAGACTAAAAAGATGAAGATGAAGCCATGTCTAGTAGTCTCTTTTTCTAATCTTTCACAACCTAACCACCTCTGATTCTTTCTCTTTATCTTCCGAGAATTTGAAGTTTTAATTTTGAGTTAAATAATAACCAAGTAGTGATCGGAATTACAGGCTGTAACTCAATAGGTTCTAACGTTATTGAATATTCAATATACATCTATGGTCAATAAGTACATGATCAATTTGGTTCAGCGTTTTTCCATCAGAGGAGTGCTGGGTCATTTTGTGTATTTCTTAAGATTGATTAAGTTGTTGGATATGGTCATACTATTCTCAATAGCACAGTACATTGCTGGCCATTAAAATTACAACACCAGGAAGGAATGATCTGATGAGCGACAAAATCACATAAAAGGAAGAAGAGCTTTGGATATGCAAATGATTATTATTTCTTCGCATTCATTCGAAGCAGGAGGAAGAAACGACATTTGAAATAATGCATAAGAGAAAAGTTGTACCGTGGTTATCTCATTCGGAATACGCTTTGTAAGATCGGAGTTTGCTCAGAATATCATGTTATAACTCAAATAATAAGAAATGCTTACCAGCAAGTGTCGGAATTCGACAAAGGTAGGATTGTTGCCTATCGGTAGTGAGGGTAATCGTTCCATGATATACACTGATCGAAATCCAGCCACTGTCATGCGAATATGGAATGAATGGGTGACTAAGGGTCATACTGAACGGCACGCAAGATCACAACATCCTCCGGTGCTTAACGCCCGAGAGGACAGAAATATTGTGTGCCGGCCCTGAAAAACCGTACAACCAAATCACAGACCAATAGTCAGGAAATGGGCCTGTTTGCAATACACCCAATATCCACTCGTACGGTATGACGAAGCTTGCAGCAGGGTTGATTGTCAGCACAGAGACCATTACTTCGGCTTCCTTTTCTCAAAATTTCTATCACCAATACATTTCATTTCTTGTATGGTAAGTAGGTCAACATTATATTTGTCAATTTCTTCTATTTAGAATTGTTTGTCTTTAGTAAATACATTGTACGAACATTCTATGTCTCAAAGCACAATGTCTTCAGGTCTTTTCAAATTCATTTTCTATGAAACGGCTGGGAAATTATTTCTTTGGATGTTGTGGCCAGAAGATTTTTTTAGGGTGGAGTTTTTAGCCTCACGCACACAACCCAAAACCTGAAGGATCAGTCTCATGATATAATCAGGGGCTGGGTGCCTGGCTATACCCCCAGACACTTTGTACCCATTTTAGTCACCTCTTACGATATGAAAGAGCTACATTGGGACAATTCTTTCACATCCTGTCACCACACAGGTATTTGGGAATGTAAATGGTGTATGAAAAACCAAAATACATTTCCTATATCGTTTTTAAAACTTTATTTGATTATTCTGAATTGCATAACTATTCTGAATTATAAAATGATTTGTAAATTAGGGAAAGCCCAAAAAATTACTAAATATTTGCAACCTATTTGCAAAATGTTCAGTCTGCTAATAAACTGTTTTTAATTTAAAGCAGTTTGTTGAAGCTACTTGCAAAGTAAATTTTCCTTCCTTTCCCCGATGTGTCTTGATGAAATTTAAAGGCTTTATATTTTATTTAAATTTTCTTTTTTCCATGGGATTCAATCAAAATTCATTCTTGAAAAATAGATCAAAACCATACATTTTGATTTGGATACAATTACATTTCAAGCAATTCTTAACGAGCTAGAAAAAAATATAGCTCACTATTAGATATCGAGTAATATTTAATAAGCATTTATATTATGATTTTTGACCGTAAAATTTTAATCGTTACTTACAATGTATTGCGAAATTTTATTTATTAATATATAAATACAGGAAGCAAACTGGTCAAAATGAAAAGAAAGAGAGAAAAAAATCTAACTAGTTTATACACATTGAATCACACTATAATAGAAATTAGTATTATCGTACTTAATCTAAATACACAGTAAAATTTTTTTTCATATCTTCGAATTGAAGAAATTAAAATTTTAAGCCGCAATAAACAGAAACAGCTTATTGAAGGAAATAAATATTTTATAATAATACTAAGCTATGTATCGGTTTTTATCTGTTTCCTACACATTCATCCAATTATGGATTTAATTAATGTGCATCAATCAGCACTTCAAAATATTTTCCTTTCCATTTGATTATTTTTCTAAAAGTTTTTAAATGTTTACTGAAGTATCTAGTGTATTTGGCATTTCATTATATTTAATAAATGTAACGAAATAATTTTTAGATTATTAAATATGGTAATTTTATCGGAACTGAGCTGGATAATGTTTGTTCTGTGGGGAAAGAGAAAGCCAATTTAATATTTCTTGATTTGAATTTTATTAAAATGTTATTGGTTACACCAGATTAAATGATACTAGTTTACTAGTTCATTTACTTTTGACATTGTTTTCATCTGGATAATTAAGATTAGCACACATGAAAACGGATTTTAATAAACTTGCCTGTCATTAACTTAACAATGCTTGCAAACTGCTCTGAGGCAATTGCGTTCGCTTTTGAACGTTACTTGAAAGAATTAATTTTGCTAATGTAGTTATTAATAAGCTTAATTTTTCAAATATATTTTAATCGTTATGTATCCCAGGTTTTTAATACTGCTGTTTTTATTATTATTTTCATATATTCGATTGAGAAGGAACTTAGAATAATAATTAAAAAAAAATTATGGGCCTTGGTATTTTTCCTTTATATTTTAAGACAATGTGCAGTTATCGAAAGTACTTTCAGATCACATAATTTGTAAAATTAATTTCAGATTTCTCAAGTATAATCTAAATAACAGAAATAATTGACAAAATCTATTCATATTATATTCACATAAAAACAAATTTAACGAATATAATAAAATGCAAACATTTTAAAATATAAAATTTTAAAATGAAATCGCTAGTTGGGAATATTATTCATCACAGATTGTTCCGAAATTATTAATATCCTTAAATTTGTCATATCAAGGAAAGTATTTCATCTTAAATTTCAATAACAATTTAAAAGGTAAGATTTAAAAATTTTATATAATGTTATAAAACTTATGGAACATAAATTTCAATGAATGTAAAATTTGGTATTTGTTAGATATAACTTAATATTTATAGACCTTAATAGTTTCAAATTTGTCTTGCATACATCATACATATTTACCAACTTAACCTGTAACGTTGTATTACATCTACGCGACTCTTGTGCCATAGTATAAATAAATATTACTGTATAAGTCTATAACTGATGACCCAAGTCAGTTCCAAATCAACTATTTATTTATCAATTACTGTAATATAATATTTAATGAATTATAGATATCTCTGGACTTTAAGATTAACCCACCAATTCAAATATTATAGAATAAATCCGCTCTTACCAAACCTTTCCAGTTGCGGTTGCTTTTATCCGGCTAATTCTCTGCGACAGCTGTAGCCAATAACTACTCTTGATATTATCGGCCTCTTTCTAGAGACATCTCTGAGTAAACCAAACTCTTCCTCTATCCTCTAAATTTCGCTTTACCTATATATCACTATATCTGACTCACTTCACTTTATTTTCACCTGCATCTAATTAACATAATCACGTTACATTTCAGTTGGGAAGAAATTGTTATTTCATGCAATCAATCTCAATTAAATTCCCCAAGTTTGGTGAAGAGAAAATTGCGAATATCAAAGCGTCACGAACCTATTTAATAATTATATATATTTATTATTTAATCATTTTGCAAGTTAATATGCTTATTAAAATATCGTAACTTTTTTTAAATTAATGAAAAACTTGCTTATATATATGTTCCAGCAATGAAGGATTATAATAAACTAAATTAATTAAAGAAACATAAGAAATGAAATTAAATATTTGTAAGGTTGAGGTCTGTTATAATTAATAGAGAGTGCAACAATTTTATTCTTGCTTCAATGTAATACTTTTTATCGATCTAATCATGAGTGGGTTTACAGTGAAATTGTATTTTCACAACAAACTTAAAAGTTTCCTCTTATGCTATAAAATAGAAAAAATATAGACAGAAAAGTAGTCGACATTATACCACTTAAAAGCATCAAATAATTTTTTTCTGAAGTGAAAAAAAATGGGGGAACCATCTTTTGTTAAGAACATTATAGAATAGCCCTCACAATAATTCAGTAAAAGTAGAAAGTATTGTATCCAATTTTATACAATATTTTTGTGATGTTTCTCCGTGTTTCGAAATGAAAACTGCCAAAGAAAATGTCTACTATTTTGTAATTTAATATTTAGTTTGAAAGAAAAAAAAATGGATCTATATATCAAGAGCCATCAAGTTTTAGTTGTGATAATACAATAGGAAATACATATTTTATACAATAATTGTAGTAAAGGAAAAAGAGATAGTAGATTTCTTCGTGAAAACAAATTGATTCATTACTCAAAAGTATAATGTATATCAAACGCTGAACGTGGATTTTTATTCTTCCATTTAAAATGAACATCATTGCATTATTACGAAGAGCAGCTTTAATGAATAAATTTTCATCCGAAGTTTCTATTACTTACAATAGTATAATGAGTAACTACTACATCTACCAATAATTCAAAGGGAAATTTTGTGAATTCTGTATATTTATTTTTAAAGTGCAGACACATCTTACGAGGGTGGTTCAAAAAATACCTGCACTTGAAGACATATGCCACCATTAAGGTAAATTGTTATTACCATTGCGTGCTGCCATATGTTAAACGGACTCGAAACAAATTTGACATTGATTCATAAGTTAGTTTTGATTTGGTAGTCATTTACTACCAAATAAAAATTTGATTGCTGCCGCGTCGAGTTAGCACATCATGGAGACCTGGATTCATCATTATACACCGAAAATTCAAAATGTTGGGTTGCATCCGGGGAATCTTTTACAAAAAAAATAATAAATAAATAAAGATGGAAATACGAGTAACTGAGACTTTGACAGCTGTCTAGAAAGATATGATGTTTACTAGAAACTAATAACTTTCAATGCTACGTGTACCATATCTAGAAATTTATAAGAACTTATTGAATGACCCTCGCAATTTATCTGTACAATGTAAATTTTCCCATTTCCGGTAATGCAATCAATATTGTAAATATCCTGTTTTCTTATAAAATTATTTTTATTTTTCCTCTTAAGCACAATATTGTATTCAGTTAGTTACTAAAATTCCTGATTACTCATTTTGATTTCGAAGAAAAGAATATTAAATGAACCTAGCAGTTTCCTTTGCAGGAAGATGAAGTCTCAAGTATTAAGGATAGATTGCGACAAAATGCTCTCAAATTAAGGCAGATATATTAGTCAAATTTTTAAGAGAATCGCTTAATGTTATACGAATATTCAATTGACACAGCGAAATGAAATACGAGTTCGAATTCAGAAAATAAATACTGGTACAAATAGGAAAATCCTCTTTGTAAATGATTTAAACAGAATGGCCTTATTTATTCAGTGCTCCATGAGAGAGGTTTCTGGAATTTTAACCAAGAAATAATCACCACAACACACACATTTATATATATATATAAATATATATATATATATATATATATATATATATATATATATATATATAAAATTCTTTTTCACACGAATTTGAAATAACACCGTTCACCAATATAATTTTTTATACGAATTTTTTGTTTTATCAAGAGTTCCCTTTCAATTTCTTTGAATACTCATTTTGGCAGTGTAATCAGAAGATGTTCGCTTATGCCCACTCATGTGGGAGTCACTTGATATACTTCATGGCTTGTTTTCTTTGTATTCTGGAGTAATGGGTAATAACTGAATTTTATAATAATTTTTTTTTTATTTCGTTGTACTTCAACTTGAAAACAACATTTCGGTTTTAAGCCAAAATGAAAATCCATCACGGAACTTATGCGTAGTTTAAGAAATCAAGCATAATTTTAGAAACTAATTGTTTTAATTTGCTATTAACTTGAAATATATCCTTAAAATCACAAATTTTGTCATGCATGTGTTTTTACAAATTTCTATGTATTCTTTTCATTTTGATAATTCAAGTCGATAATGACGAAGTCGAAGGTAAGTTCAACTATTAACGGCTAATTTAAATTACGAGGGCTTGACATTTGCTACAAGTATGGAACAACATTTTCTTACTCATGACTCTGACATGGAGCGTGCATGAAAATTTCAATGTAATCTTAAGTTTTATGTAGCAGGATATCAAGAATTATGTAAGCAACATGAGAAGTAGAAAAAAAATCAGCCGGTAATAACAAATTTTATAACAACAAAAAAACCAAAATAGGTCGTTAATAACAAAAGAAATTCTTCGTTTGAATCGAAGCCGACCGTTGTGACATATCTGGCATATCTACTGATAATAGCTTTTTCGATCCAGTTCGTAATAAATGTGTACTCTTGTTATCAAGTTGCGATGAATAGATGTTAGTTAGTAGTTTATTCCTAATTTCAATTTGAATTTGTGTGCTATATGTACTTATAGACTGAATTTTGCCTGTACACTAATTAAAATTTTTTTTGGTAATAAATATGAGTTGTTTTTGTTTTATAAATATGTTATATGGATTTCATTAATACTTTTTGCACTGTTTTTCTGGGAAATATTGAGATTTTTTTCATCTTACATGATTTTTTAAAGTTGTGGAACATATCTCCAAATTTACCATATGTCACATGTATTTTTACACGATGTATTGCATGTAACGTATGGGAACTAAGGAGCGTATCTACCGTGTAAAAAAGAGTTCTATATTTACCCTACTAATCGTCCATTCAACATAACGCTTCTTTATTACACAAACACTTCAGTACCACTCCAAAGGTCTCTTTCCCTGATGTTAGAGAGAAGAAAATTTATCGTTGTTTAGACTAACACGACTCTCATCCATAAACCAAACGAGTCTCCATTAATAAATGTCTGCTTTTTCTTGACACTTTTTTCAGTATATAACTCTTTTGGAACTCTCGTCAAACGACGTCTCTCCTCCAGCTGGCCGATCATTTTACCATGAGTAGAATGATCGGCAGCGGATCGATCTGCTTTTCATAATGGTTACAGCAAACCATTGTGAAGCTGATTGTTTCCTGTAGCCATTATTGAACGTACGATTTCATTTTCAATTGCACGAAATGTCTGGAAATTCAACCTTCCTCCTTCTCTTTAAGTTAACTTGACACTGAGTACTCGCATTCCAAATATTTACGAGCCTTGACATCTCTGATATTGTAGTGCTGATATTTGCGGATGCGTCATATTTTTACTAAGCTGCTTTTTAAATGTACTGGTTGCAGAAAGCCCTTTTTAGCAATTTCATGGTTATATGTAGAAAATGCATTTCTTGCTTAAGTTTCTCCCTCTTGTATTTATACACACACACACATACACACACACACACACACACACACACACACACACATATATATATATATATATATATACATGGCGCTTCGTGGACTCTCAATTTTTGTAGCCGTAGGAATTGGTGGTTTGAGGAAACACATACATTTATTTATACAAACTTACATTTATTTATAGCGATATATATTTACATTGAAACACTCATGCATAGAAACAAGATGAACTCAAAATGATGAAACAGTGGACAACAAACAGAGGGCTAGCATAAGACAATGAATTTATTTTGCAATAAATTTAGGAAGCTACATATATCAAACTTTTTAAAATCTACTCAAAGATCACGTGATATCAACTTACATGCTTATTGGTAAATTCTGGTGAAGTGATCATGACGTCTTAGCTTCTCCGACGTAATAACTTTAGGTTATTGTAAGGTTTAAGTTATTTTATTACTTCATTATTCGGATATTTCATTAAGAAGAAAAGAT
>BMAW01031116.1:429-24585 GCA_019974015.1 Nephila pilipes | reverse complement strand
TGTATATGTATGTATGTATGTATATGTATGTATGTATGTATATGTATGTATGTATATATATATATATATATATATATATATTAATTTAAAACGTGTAACTTATAATTTAAAAGTGTTTTTTTTTTTGCACAATGTCATAATTGTTCATTTGATTTATATTATGTTCTGTAAATATAAGAAGAATCTTTTAAACATTTTTAATTTACATAACTAACAATAAATAGAAATAAAATTCACAAATTAAAACTGTAACATTAATTTACCTGCCTATTTAAAAACAGAAGATATATTTACTAACTTAAGAAAACATAGACTAAGAGTAAACGAAAAAAAAAATGCTAGCATAAAGATTAATACTTGAAAACAGATTTTCATATGTATATAGATAAAAATGTAATATGTGTTTGTTCAAAGCCGCAAATCTCCAAAACTACTGGAGCATTTGATCTGAAATTTTGACATAACGTTGTATTTTAATCCAGACGGGTTTTTATGACCTTATTATTTCATAATTCACTCTAAATTTTTTGAAATTTAATTTTTAAGTAATTTTTCAGTATAATGACGTCATATGATGTCATGTTTCTTTCTGAATACGAAAATATATACTTTACACATAGTTTTTTCGGGATTATTACATATTTTTACTATAATTATGATTATCGATTGGAATATTTATCTATTATTTTTTCTTTGATACTTAATTAGGTTTATTTTTCGAATAAATCATTTTTTTAATGATTATTCTTTTAACAACTAAGATTTCGTTTTGTTATTTTGGCAACATTCGGATGATATTATCGCGGGATGTTTACAATTTTGCTTACAAATTACAACTTACTTTTTCAGTAATTTCACGCAGAATTTATTTATTTCTTTATTAATATTTTTACAAATCAAAACTTCGCGCTGATAAGAGTAGTTCAGCTCTTCTTACTGCAATTAACGTTAGTATTATATTTTGGCAGTGTTATGTTACTCGCGTTATTAATGATACTTCCAGTTCTCTGCTACATTTTGAATGTAGACAGTCACCTTAATTATTTTGTGATACATTGCATTGCTATTGAGCTGTGTCTTTTATGATAGTGTTGATTATGTGTGTGTATAGTTTATTTTTCATTGTTCTTCATTTAGTTTTTTAATTGTTTTTCTTATTTCTCAGTACAGTTAGTGAGAATTCTGTTTCATCAATTAATTTTCATTTGAATTCAAACTATATAGTGAAGTTGACCTCTGGAGTGCTTTATTCAAGTGGAATGAATTGTTCTGTTTCCCACTGCATCGCTATTGTTTGAATGATTTACGTTTGAAGTTAAATGTTTCGTTAGTATTTTCATTTCCCCCCTTTTTTGTTCCTATTTTTTTCCTTTTTTAAATGTTTTGCAATTTTATATGTTTTAGTCTAAACCTTTTTTCTTCTTTTTAAGTGCAGGCAATTAGCTTCAGTAATGGCGAATTCTTTCGTTTCCTATACACGAACGAAGTCGTGCCGTTGTTCACATAGTAGTACGTCTAGAAAATGGACAACGTGTTTATTTCACAGCTACAAGTGTACAACAAATAGCCCTAAATCCAACAGCTACAACATTAACTACTTTCTTCACGTAATGTTAGAATAATGCATTTGCGAAAATACTGCTATATTCGGAAGTGCCTACTTATTACATATGGAATGCGAGTAGAAAAGTATTTGAGCGACGCAAACGAGGTGAGCAGGTCATAGGACAACCTGGCATATTTAAAGAAACGACTAATGTCAGACTATACACTGTACATCCGAATCAGGATGAATGCTTCTTTCTACGTATGCTATTGGTAAATGTGCCTGGTCCAGTGTCTTTCCAACAACTGAGGACTGTCAAAGGGGTTACATATTCCACTTTCCGCAAAGCATGTCATCCTCTAAATTTATTGGAAAATGACTTACACTGGGATGCATATATTAATGATGCATGCAACATGTCGCATCCAAAGCAAATTCGTGCATTGTTTGAAATCGTATTGACTGCCTGTTCTCCTTCATCTCCTGCAAACTTATGGGAGAAATATAAATCACACATAGCGGAAGATATTTTTCATCGAATGTGCAGGGAAAATTCTAATATGGGCATTGATTTAACAGCAGGAATAAGGAATCATTGATAATGATTGAAGATTTGTGTTTAGCAATTGCAAACAAAGTTCTCAATCACTTGGGAAGGCCATCACCAACTCGATCTGCTGCTGCTTCATTTGATGTATAACTGTGTCGCTAGCAAAACTACAACATAATAGATCTTTTGTCCTATGTTTCATCAAATATTCCTAAGTTAACGCCTGAGCGAAAAGGCATTTATGATCAAATCATGCGAACTATCAATAGTGGGAATTGAAAAATCTTCTTCTTAGATGCTCCTGGAGGAACTGGTAAAACAATCCTAATCAAATTGATTCTGGCAGCAGTACGATCCAAAAATGACTATGATAAAATGATATAATTATATATGATAAAATTATTCACACTTGTTCAGTATAAATATCTTTTCTGAGAGAAATACGTATTTTTTTAAATAAATTTATTCTTCTAAAATTAATTTAATTAATTCGTTGGCATTTTTTGCAACTCATCAAAAATAAATACACAGTTATTAAGCATGAAATTTTGATTAAATCTCTTTAACTATTCCATAGTACAAACAGGAAACAGGAATCGTTTATTTATGTATGAAATTATCTAAGTGTGTGCATAATATTTAACCACTATTTTATGTTATCGAAATAACATGTAATAAGTCATTTTGATATTTGTTAACTAGCTGTAGCATTTAAATATTGATGCGTTTTAAATGATTATAAAATAAAGAATGAAAAATATATACTTTATTTAAACTAGATGTTTGTTGCTTTTTTATATGATAACATATATGATATATCTGCTGATTCATAAAAGAGAAAAATATAGTAGAGTAACATAAAATTATGAGTAAAAATACTTAATGTATATATATGTGAATTAAGCTATAAGAATTTGATGTGAAAACGTTTCTTTTCCTGCGTTTACATAATATAATTCTGTACATCTCTTTAACTAACTTGATAAGACATTGAAAATGTATAGTTCATATTGTATGGTTGATAGGAATCGCGATTTTCATTGATTAAGTTATTTTTTCTTCCGAGTTTTTAGTTGGAAAAAAGGTATGACTTGGGAGTTGTTTCAGAAAAAGAGTTCCTTTATAGTAGTGACAAAGATGTATTTTACGTAACTGATTAGTGAAATACTTCTAATTTACTATATACCTCTTTCCATTTGTATTTTCTTTTATGAATATTATGCTTTCAATTTATAAGTCATTAATTTCATTGCATTTTTATATGTTCTTTTTTTACATAACATTCAAGACTCAGAATAAATAGTTGGCTTCTATTTTATTTGATTAATTTATGATTTGATAGTTAAAAATACTTAGAAACGATGGAAAATGTGGAATTTCGATCAAATGAGCTAGAATAATTTAAAAATACAGAAATAATGTTAATAATAATTTGTAAAATGACTGTTTTACATATTTTTTTCAATAAATACTTAAGGAATAATGTAAATTTCTAATAGATTTTACAACATGCTTATTTCTATTGAGCTTCGATTGGGAAATAAAATTCCTAATAAATTCACGAGTTCAAAAATTTACAATTGATTTAGTAATTACTTTACATAAATTTCCTGAATAATGGCTTGATTCAGTTCATAATAATGAAATGTTTATGATTACATATATGTGACAGTTAATTCTTTCTCAAGTTTTAAAGTCATAACTTAATATCAAGAAAAAAATCACTGATTGAATTATTTATTCGAGAGAGAGGGATTTAAGAATCATTCATTTAAATAATAATAAACGAAAATGAATCTGAAGTAATGAATAATGATTAGGTCGTTATTAACATATTTATTGCATCTTTTATTTTAGTTAATACTGACACATGTATATAATTATGATTGTATGATCTTAGAGTGTGTATTTATATGAAAGGACTTGTAAATTACAAATAAGATTCTTTCTTACTTTTTTCTCAATCATGCTCAGAAAAGCAGAAGAAAAAGTTACAATAACTCCAGTACTTTCAAAATTATTTAGTTTTAATGATTATAAGAATGTTCAATTTTTCCAGTTGCAAGAAAACTCTGCTCATTTAAATAATAATAAACGACAGTCATAACTTCCATTATGAGTGTCAAACTCTTTGCAGTTAGTCACGGTATTCTTTGTTCACCCTTGACTAGATGCACGAGTGAAATATTGAAACTCAAATTTCGGAGTTCTTTGGTAGATGGTTAAATCATAAAACTTGAAAGCAAATATGAATTACAGAACTTTTTTAAAAATTTCGCTAAGGATCAAAAAATAAGAATCTGTTAAGCCTTTTTTGTTCGATATTAGAGGTAAAACCAAATAAACAAAAACCTTCAAAAGCAGCATTAGTAAATATTCTATTCTATTCTCATTTTGCTGACTCATGAATATTTATTAATAAAAATAATTGTTAAAAGAGAGATTTCTATGTTTGAGATGTTGGAACAGAGTATATATATACTATAACAAAAAACAACACACCAAGAAGGAATTGTCCGATGGTGACAGAAATTGGTAGATAAGAAAATTATGCATAGAATAAAAAACTATTTAAATTTCAAAAAAGATTGAATGATTTATTTCAGAATTGCATAATTACAAAGTAACGAGCTCAATAAGGCGTTGACTCAATTCTAGCCTGAATGCAAGCTGACACACGACGTTGCATAGAGTGATAAAGCTCCCCGATGGTCCCCTGGGGTATTTTTTGCCCAATTTGCTTCAATTGTAGGACTGGGTCATCAGCATTCCCTGGTAGATGCAGTCGCCTTCCCATCACATCCCAGACATGCTCGATTGGAGAGTGATCTGGCTGGCCAAGGATGCATTTAACAAGCTGTAAGACAGATCATAGCAACACGTGCCGTATGAGGTCAGGTATTATCTTACTGAAGTGCACCTCTAATGACGATCAAAAGGTCTGGCTATCAAGGGAAATGGTATCCCAGACAATAACTAATGGTTGATGGCCTGTGTGGAATACAATAGTGAAGGCTGGATCGGCAGGCTGCCCTGGACTTCTCCAGGCACGACTTCGATGATCGCAGGACACAGTTACCAGCAATATTTGACGCTATACACTATACGTCCTCAGTAAGACATCATTACAACCTGTTCGAGCCTAGCACCTCTGTAATCTGGCTCGACAGTGTGCAGGCGTGATTGGCAGGTGGCGTAGTGCTAGGTGCGAGAGTGAATTTTGCTTTATCAGCCGTCTGTGAATGGTCATGGTGGACACTCGTGTGCAAGTCGTACGTCTGACGATTGATAACGATGAATCAAGTGCTGTAACAGCTGATCTGATAATCACTCTGTCCTCCCGATCTGCTGTGGCTCTAGGTTGAGCGCTACTATCTTGACACTGAAATCTGCCATTGTCCCCCCATTCTTGCCAGCATCTCCTAATCGCCGCTTCGCTTCGACCCATATGATGAGCAATTCTCCGATTTGCTCAACCTCTTTCAATCTAGTGATACGACCTAGTTCCCATGCACACATGCTCTCGCGATTCGACGGACAGTTTATTTCTTTCACTCGCCATTAAATTTCACTTGTCTGTTTTTATATTTTTATTTCTCAATATTCGCAAAACACCAGTTGCTCTTCATGCTACTGTACTCTCTCGCAGCACAAATAACACTGATTCGTTTTACATTTCGCCACCAGACGGTTATTCACAATGAATGGCTGGTCAGAACATACCGACCGCCTTGAAAAATTGTTGTCAACACAAATACACAAAATATAAAACTTCACAGTTCAATACACTGAAAATCTCCACATAAATAATACACAAATGAAAAAAGCACAAAATTCAAGTATTACTCAATACAAGGTAACTAACAAATTTTTGTAATTGGGCGTTTAAATTCGCCAAATGAAGTTTTGACTATTACCACTCTAACCCTATCATCTTTTCCTCGTATGGTATCGATTATTTTACTTAATGCCCATTTGCAAGGAGGCAAATTATCTTCCTTAAGAACAACTACATTTCCTATTTTGACTTCATTCTTTTGAAATTTCCACTTCCTTCCTTGCTGCATGTTGTTTAATTAGTAAAGGCTCCATTTTTTCCAGATTATCTGAGTATACCTTGAGATTTTTTACCATATTTTAAGCCTATTTTCCTTTAAACTAGTTAAGTCGGGCTCAACAATTAAATTAAGCTGTCTACCAGTAAGGAAATGAGCAGGAGTAAGAACTTCCACTTCTTCTGAGTCTTCCAACAAAGGAACAAGAGGTCTTGAATTCAGCATTCCTTCAATTTGAATAATAACAATTAAGAATTCTTCATAAGATAATTTTAAATTTCCAACAACTATTTTTAAGTAAAATTTAAAAGATTTTACACCTGCCTCCCAAAGCCCACCAAAATGGGGCGCACGGGGAGGAATGAAGTGCCAGCTCACTTCTTCACTAGTTAGAAAATTTGAAAATTAGTCATCTTGTTCTTTAACTAACTTTACAAATCTCTTTAACTCTTTATATGCTTCAACAAAGTTTTTCCATTATCCGAATAAATTCTGGCCTCTTTACCTCTTCTGGAAAAAAATCGCTTCAGCGTAGCAACAAATGCATCACTAGTTAAATCACTTACAATTTCCAGGTGTATTGCTTTCGTAACAAAACAAATGAAAATGCATATATAAATTTTGTTCAAACTGTGTTTACACTGATATTTACACTTTATAAAAAATGGGCCACAAAAGTCTACACCACAAACATTAAATGGATATTTTTACTCACTCTATTTCCAGGAAGATTTCCCATTAATTGTGTATGTAACCTTAGTTTAGCTTTAAAGCAAACAACATATGAATTCACAATTTTTCTACACAATGATCTACCTTATATTACCCAAAATTTCTGCCGAATTTGGTATAACAATTGCTGTAGGCCTGCATGCAAAAATTTTCCATGAAAACAGTTTACAATTAAATGACACAATTTATGGACCTTAGGAAGCAATATTGGATACTTTCTGCCAAATGGCAAGCAACTTTATGTTAATGGACCATCAACTCTAATAATACCAGCAGAATCAATGAAAGGATATAAATTCTTTACCTGGCTCTCAGCATTTATTTCCCCTGTAGCTTTTAGAGCATTGAACTCCTTAGAAAATTCACTTGTTTGAACAAATTTTACCAATAATTTCTCAGCAGAATCAATTTCTGTGTCAGTCAGATGCCCAGAACGTTTCTCATTATCAGGTTTACAGTTATGCACAAACCTAAGAATAAAACTCAAAATATGCAATATTTTAAAATACTTATTACTACAGTTGAGGATATAATTAGAAAATGAATTATTAAATACAGTAAATGAAGAGTTATGTTCACAATTCACTTTTTTGAGTTCATATTGCACATCGTCCTTTATTACATCATCAGGAATTTCTCTTAGAGGACATTCACTGTTTGTTAGAAAAACAGGGCCTACCCTCCAGAAGTGACTCTCAAGCATTTTTGAAGGATTCACTCCTCGACTGATAAGATCAGCCGGATTGTCCACTGATGAAACATGACTCCATTGTTCATCACAAGAAAGATCTTGGATTGTGGCTACACGGTTTGACACGAAGGGTTTTAATTGAGACGATTGTTTCTTTATCCATTACAACACAATCATACTGTCACTCCAACAGTAGTTTTTAGAAACTTCCAATCGAAGAACCGTCTGGATTCGTTGCAAAAACTTGGCAAGCAGTACAGTAGCACAAAGCTCCAATCTAGGCACTATGATCTTCTTCAGTAGAGCCACTCTTGATTTACTGGCGACAATCTTGATGGCAACATCTCCAGCAGATGTTTGAGATTTGCAGTAAACAACTGCTCCGAAGGCAGCTTCTGAAGCGTCGCAGAAGCCATAAAGTTCTATCTCTTCAACGTCGGGAAATGAAAGAGTACATCGGATCCTTTTTACGTTGTTAATAAACTCCAGTTCTATAGAAAAGTTGTCCCACACACTATGAAATTCAGAGAGAGTTGATAATCCCATTGAAGATTAAATAGTAACAATTTTTGTAAAAATATCTTAGCCAAAGATATCACTAATCCAAGAAGTCACAAAGGGTCAAACAACTTAAGAATAGTGGAAAGAACTATTCTTTTAGTATGAATATCATATGATGTAATGGACACTTTATAGCAAAAGCAATCACCAGTAGGGTCCCAAGAGACACCTAAAGTTTTTGTTTCTGAATTTGAAAATGCATAGATAGTTTCAGAAGCTGAGGACAATTGTGGGTGATTACCTCGCCATTTATGCAATTTCATGCTAACTAGCTCTATTTAGCATTGAAGTGAGCTGCTGTTGCATCTCTATACATTCAGGTAAAGTTTTAACACCGGATAGTACATCGTCAACGTAGAAGTCCTCTTTGATAGTAGACGCTGCAAGGGGGAAATTATGTTCTTCATCTCCAGCAATTTGAAGTAGCGTTCGCGTTTCTAAAAATGGTTCACTCAAAGTACCGTAAGTAATGGTTGAACGTTTTCACTGGACTTAACTTACTGTCCTTCCACACTATACGTTGTAGATTTCGCTCACTTGGATGAATGTTTATCATTCTGTACATTTTTTGTATGTCCGCAATATAGGCAAATGGATGTTTGCGGAATCGCATCATGATTGAGATTAAGTCGTCTTGGACCACTCCTTCATTAATTTGTAAGCTATTAAATGAAGTTCCATTTGTTGTTTCACTCGAGGCGTCGAAAACAACGCGAAGCTTCGTTGTCGTCTTCTCAGGTCTGTAAACGCAATGATGTAGTATATAATATGATACTTCTGGTTCTGCTTCATGTGTCACATCTCTCATGTGTCCTAATCTCTCGTATTCATTAGTAAAGTCTTTATACAAATTTAAATAATTTTGATCATGCGATAGTTTTACCCAAAGTGATTGTAAATTTTTTAATGCTGAACTTCTAGATTCCCCTAAGCAACTGGGTTCTTCTTTAAGTGAGATTGTAACTACGTATTTTCCACTAGGTTCTCTAGAATGAGTTTGAACAAAATGTTCCTCAGCAATTTTTGCCTCATGAGATTTAGAAGTCTCTAACTCAACATTTTCTAATTTCCAAAATTGTCTCATGGTAATGTTTAAATCATTATCAATTATTAATCCACAATGAAATTTTTGATTATCTGAATCCGAAACACTCCCACTAGCCAAAAATCCAAAAACACTATTTTGAAAAAATAACTCTGAATTTGACAAATGTATTTTTTCTGGTCTTAAAAGATAACAAAACCATTTTGCACCTAAAAGACAATCAACTTTTTGGGGAACCATAAACTTATCAGCCAAATTTATATTTGAAGAGATTTGTTCCTTAACGTTTAAATATTTATCTGGGGTTAACTCAGTAATTTTATCTACAGCAAGAAAATCAGATTCTTGATTAAAACTCTTATCGGTATTTAAAATTTCAGCCTTATCAAACTTGAGTCATTGAGGTATTATCTAAACACGATATTGTCACATTAATTTTTTTCTTGTTTTAACCCTAATCTATTTGCATACTCTTTAGTCATAATATCTGACTGACTACCTGCATCAAGTAATCCTCTAACGGAGTGTAAATTTCCATATTTGTCACGAATAAAACATACAGCTGTACTTAACAATACAGTACTCATTGATCTATTTTGAACAGAACTAGTAGTAAAAAATGACGATTGCACATTTTCACTGGTTACACTAGAAGTTGGATGAAAAATATTACTTCCCGGATTTAAATTAGACATTGAATCCTCACCTTTATTTGTTATTGCACTAGTTTCGTTTTTATAATTCTCACTAAAATGATCCAATTCTCTGGGAAAATGAAGTAACTTATTACGTGACTTTCTACCAAAACAATTTCGCGCAGAACACTTTTTAACATTACAACGTGGTGAAAGGCATTTAAAACATTAATTCTGAGCTTTCACAAATCCAACCCTATCGTTCACAGACAATTTTGAAAATCCTGACACTTAAATATTGAATGGTTGTTATGGCACAAAATACATTTTAAATTACCATTCGATAAAAAAAACTTTAGAAATATTTTTATTATTTCGATTATCACAATTTCCCTTTCCAAAATCTTCTCTGATCATTTTTAACTACTGAGCGAGACAAAGAACTACACTCTGTTTTGTTTCTGGTTTTCGAAGCCAAAAATAAATCGCAATTTCTTCTAGCTCCTGTGGTGTAAAATAGTCTTCTCCTTGTTTAATGCTTATATAATTTTTTAAATCCTGAGGAAAATTGCTGAATATTTGACCGGAAATCATCAACTCACACAATTTAGCAAAATCACTCACTTTACGAAGTTGAATGTAATATTCAAAAACAGAACTAACTCTTGATGAGAATTGCACTTAATTTTCCGTTGGCAATTTTGCTGCACTTTTAAACTGTTTTAAACACTCTCTAGGAGTTGGTTGAAATTCTTTTAACACAATAGATTTAATTTTTTCATAATCACCCAATACTTCTCACTTTACATCAACCATTAAATTGCCGACTCTATGTCCCAAAATATTTAATAGAATTTCCGCTTTATATTTATCACTAACTCCTTTTGTTTTGAATGCTTTCTCAAGCGAATTGAAAAAGAGATTTAAACACTCAACATTCTTCGGTACAGGAATAGTCAATATTTTTATATTCTTCATTAAATTCTATAAATTAAAACTCAATTTATAATCCTTAAGTGATTTTTCCTTACAAGATACTGATTTAAGCTTTAATAGCTCAATTTCTTTTTCGATTCTTAAAAGCGAAAGCTTCTCAATTTCTAATTTTTGTTCCATAGAATGTCTTTCGTTTTCAGCTTATTCTGATTTCTTTCGTTTTTCTTCTAAAACCTCTAAAATTATATTTTTCACAATCTCAATTTTTGCTTTATAAATATCACCATTCTCAATTAAACTTATCAGTTCAACTACTTTAACGGAAGATAAGAACGAAATATTTAGTTCAGAACAAACACGCTTTAACTCATCCTTTTTTAAACTTAACAAAGACATAATGGAAAATATGTGTAATCACTTACCCACACTATTATTTTGAGAAAGAATAGGCTAGACACTAGACGCCATGAAGATCGGTTTTACAGCCACTCTGTCTGCTGTAACTTATACCGCGGTAAAATCCAAGGTCAAAATTTTCACTAAAACGAAAATCCACAATCGCATAATCCGCTCCAGCTCGACAGGCCAAATGTTCACACACACACACATACTCTCGCGATTCGACGGACCGTTTATTTCTTTTACTCGCAAATAAATTCCACGTGTCTGTTTTTACATTTTTGTTTCTCAATATTCGCAAAACGCCAGTCGCTCTTCATGCGACCGTACTCTCTCGCAGCACAAATAACACTGACTAGTCTTACATTTCGCCACCAAAGGGCTATTTACAATGAATGGCAGGTCGAAACAGACCTCTTTCAAACCCTGACAGTTGCTCGTAATGAGCTCGAATAATTCGGCGAGGTATTTTTTTCAGTTGTTGAAAGGTATCCTAAATAGCAATGGAACAGAAAATTTGACCATCAAATTAATAACCGCTTCTTATATACACCTGCTGTATGTGCAGTGTAGATGTGCTGTAGTTCCCGCTATTCATTCTTTGGACGCCAAATTTTAATCGTTTGCATGTTCGGTTCAAATGTCTTTGCATACAAAATTTCATTACTATCGGGCAACTCCTTCTTGGTGAGTCGTTTTTTTTTGTTATAGAGTATATATATATATATATATATAGGGTGTTTCGAAACTCATGGGCAAACATTTAAGGGGCGATGAAAGACATCTACACAAGGAATTTCCCCCCCACAATGCATAGACGTATAGCAAGTACTGAACCGATGAACAGCGCTGTAATGGAAAGCATACAGCATTATTTTTTTTTACATATCGTCATTCCTTTCGTGTATTTCAGGAGGCATGTTCTTTTTTTGATTACTTTACGTTCCAATGCCTTCGGAAATCCATGGTAGAATTGAACGATGTGTTAGAAAATCCACGCTTTATGCTTCCTATTATCCTGTTCGCTCCCAGCGTATCACATGCGATACGCTCATGTTGACTCTCCTGTGCCCAGCGTATCACATTTGATTCACTCTATGAATTTCTTCTGCTGCCCAACGTATTAATAGTTATGCGCTTGATGAGAACGTTTTATTTGATTTTTTTTAATGTTAATATATGGCATTATAATACCGCGAAATCTATATAGATAAGTGATTTTCGATTGTTGACCTTGGTGGTATGGGCTTGGATTTCACTTCTGTCTACCAGGAGGGGGGTAATTGTTAAAAGCACGTGCTGCGGCGTTTCTCTTTAAATGTAATGTCATGATTTAAAGGGTGCACTTGTTTCGGTTTTCATTTTTTCTTTCTTGCTTGCTTCTTAGAAGTTCGAAGGAGAATTTATGACCCTTAATGGCGGTTAGGGCGTTTGGTAGCAGAGTCTCTCAGCTGTTCGTTTCATTCGGTCGTTATTTATTTGTAGCGACAGTCATGACAAAAAGAAATTATTTTTTCGAGATTTGCGAACTAATGAATGAATCTGACAGTAATGTTAGCAAAAATAATCCAAATTTGTTCATAGACATTAATTAAAATAAAAATAGGTCGAAGAAGATGTGCCTTTTGCTCAATGTCTTGCATTAAACGTCAAAAGATGTGAGTAAGAAAGGTGACGTTGGACTCTGTATTGAATTTTTTTAATAATTATCCATACAGGAAAATAAGATTTTCTTATATCTATATGTTCCATGTAATGGTACATAATTACACCATGAAATTTACGTAACAAATGTAAATACATTTTTTCTTTTTTTAAAAGATATGCTTTTTATGTAATTATTTTATTTAAAAACATAGAATTTTCGATTAAATCTTTTTTTCTTTCGTGTATATTAAGTTTAATGCATTTTAAATAATACATGTAAATACCAAAATATTTTAATGAATAGCCGATTTTAGAGGAATTTTTTTCACGAATTAGGCTTAATATCTAAAATCGTCTGAGTACAGCATGACACTGCGCGATAATAAGCCGCGAACCTAAGGAAGCACTTTTTCTCCCTCCGGTAGCAAAATGGTTATAGCGTCATCTAGCGGTTCACAGTATTTCAGCTTATGCATTTCCTGGCGAGAATTGTTGTTTATATGTTTCTTATTACCCCTTAAATATTTGCCCATGAATTTCGAAGCACTCTGTATGTTATGATCCAGATTGTCTCATCTAGAAATTCACAAAATTTTGGTTTTGCAACATTCTATTAAGTACATTTTAAGTCTTTTTCCTTTCATTACCCTTCTATTCATAATAATCATTTCGTTTCTTATGAACGAATTTCTAATTTTTTGGTAAAAGAATGTAAAATTTATTTTGTATCAATTACAGAATATAATGATATTAATATACTTCCATATTAGATTAAATATACTGATTATTTGAACTGGAGCAAAAATTACTTTTAAACAATTTAATTTTAAACTCTTTCGGACCATTAAATACGAAATGAAATTTTTGAAAAATGATAAAAAAATTTATGTCAAACCTTAAAAATATATCAGTCTTCATTTTCTCAAAAAAAGAACCTACCAAGTAATAAAATTCATAAATTTAAGTGGTATTTTTGATTTTAATGTCACATAATTATACTTTTTGGTCACTTTCAGCTTTAATGAAACATGTATTAACAATAACAATGGTTGTTTGAAACACTTTATTACACATTATTTTCGCATATAATAATCGATATGTAGTGATGAATTAAAATACTTTACAATTTTTTTTTTGAAAAAAAAAATTTATTTTGTTTATTCCCTGTTTCTGCTCTACACAAAATTCGTTAACTTCAGGCAATACGCCTCGTAACTTTGAAGAACCTTCAAGTGACCTAGTCAGTAACTTAAAAACTCACTTGCTATACCATCTGCAGGAAATTCAATCTCGAGAGATTTAACTTACGGAAGGACTCTACACGGAAGGACTTTTGAGGAAACAAGACTCGAACGAGTAATTCCATTAATACATCATCAGCCGCAAGATCAGTGCCAAGACTGGTCAAATTTATTGTTCTTTATATCAAATTTAAAGTAAATATGAATTCCAACTTTCACACCTGCAATTATTCGTATTCATATTACTTAAATATACTATAACTATGTGTTTCTATATTCTGGGTAACTATGTATTGATTTTAAACAAACAAAAATGCCCTGTAAAACCGTTCCCTTCTAACAAAACTGAATTTCTGTTAGAGTATATATATACATCACACTAATGTTAGCACAAGATGTTAAATAACTGTATGGTGAAAATTATCATTTACGATCTCTGTTGCTGTAGGAAAATATCTCAATTCTGACGTAACAGTTATTTTATTTGAATTAATATATGTGTTTGGTTAATATCATTCAAATTATAAATTTGAGATTTTCTTAGCCTTTTTAACTAACTCAATATCTTAATCTGGGAAATTACTTTCCCAAAAATTGTAAGTATCTTATAAATTATTACAGTGTTTTCGTGGTACATTCTCTCTCTTAAATGCATATCTAATAAAATGCAGTCCTCTGAAAAGGGATAATAAATTCTTAATATTGGGTAAGTGCAAACATTGTAATATTTATCACCAAGAATTTAGTGAAACATAAGATTATCAAATCTGTTTCCATTTTCTAAGAATAAATAATTTTCAATTCTTAATGCTGTAGGGAAGTTTTAGTTGCATAACACCCGAGTAACATCGATCTCTCTCAAAATAAAAATAGTGTTTTGAAACAACATTTATTTATTTTTAATTCAATTCAATAGCAACAGCAAAAACAATTCTATGTTGAAATTATTTATAATTAATTAATAAAAACATATGTCCGAAACTGAATGTCTTTCATGTTTGATCTTGAGTAAATGTGAAATCATTGTATATTTTTCAATTTGTAAATTAAATTTCAATCCATTTGTACATTACATTTCATTGCCGATTCTGACAGTCATCTTGTTTTCAGTAATCTTTCAGTTTTTGGAAAATGTTTGAAATTAATATATGAAATGTTGAGCATTTTTTTTTTCATTTAAAATGCTGTATTAGTTTTTATATTTTGAGCAGTTTTTACAAGTGCCCAAATTATTTCATACCTAATTACAAAATATTTGAAAAGGTAATTTACAAAACATTGTTAACATTTATTGATGTCAACTTGCATATAGTTCACATGTGGAAAATTGTTTTAGGACAGTTTTGCCACATAAAAATATAACTTAATATCTGCCTTTTTAAAATTATCATATAATTTCGGGGATGTATTAATTTGTAACAAAATATTAGTCTCTATTCATTCTATATTTCCAATGAATGAAGAATAAAAATGGTAACCAATTAAATATGATTCCTGATACGATTTTCAATAATAATTGCTTGAGTTGTGAGCTTTGAATTTGCACTGAGCATTGCATGATCAATGTAAATCCAATCGTGGAAGCATGCACAAAGTCAACAAAATGTTTGAGGCATTTTGAATTATTTAATTTGAAACGCTTTGATTAAAATAAATATTTCCTGTTGAGAAGGGATGTTGCCTATTTTTAATTAACTTTAAATCGATATGATTTAATTGAGATATGTATTCGACGTGCTTTCATTTACACTATTAGATATTAAAAGAAACTTTTATGAATTCCATGATTGCAATAGTAAGGAGTATCTAAATAGTATGAAAACTTTAAGGGGAATACAAAAGAAATACGATTTCTTTACCTTAATAATTATATTATTGTTGATTTTCAAAAAAATACTTATCAATATTTCAGAGGACATAATATCACGATTCAATTAAAGAAACCAATAAAAAATAAGTGAGCAAATCGACTATGTTTTTTTTACTAACTAGATTCTTTCGACGATTAGAATTTAATAATTTAATTATATCAAGAAAAAAAATTACTCAGAGAAAGCTACTTAAATGCAGAAAATGCATAAACAAATTTTTAAGAACCAGATAATATTAGTTGACTAATACCTTCTTAAAAGTTATACTTTTTATGCTGATTATAAAAAATTAACATTAAAAAAATCACATTTGCTTTCCTGTAATTACAAAGGTTGTGATTTTTTTCCAAATAATATTCACATGAATGTAATGCTCGGAAATTCTGGAGTTAATAAAATTAATAAATCCCTAAGTTTTTATGTGCTTAGCTCAAGTGAGAATAATATTTTTTTCATCATTGAATGAATTAATTTCCATCACTTTATGGAATTGAAATTCTCTCTTTTAACTTTTTCAATGAACTCTTCCAAAAACGTTACAAATTATTATTTATTTCTGATATTTAAAGAAAAATTTAAGATGCTATATTATATATTTATACTGAAGAGCTAGCAATATGATTTTTGTATCATCAATATAGAATAAGTTTTAAGATAACGTGCAATTACGTTATAATAAAAATATTTTATAAATTCCTATATTCATAACAACATTAATGACTAATTTGGTTTGCAAGTGTATTACGAATTTAATTTCAGTTTATTCTTATATTAAAAATGTTCATATGCCAGAAATCTTTTCAAATGCATAATTAAATTTAAATTAGACTGATTTAAAATTTTAACGGTGACTAACTAGTTATATCTGTTTCCCATTTCAAGGAATTAACTGTTGGAGTACATTAAAAATAATATGGAATTTATTTATTAAATAACATAAAAAAGTTAAGATTTGTACACATTTTGATTAAGATCAATTAATTGTTTTTAAATGCAACATGATATTATGATATAAAGCATTATTTTTTCATCCACAAATTTTTGTCATTGAATACTTATAAAACTCAATTTAAATTTTGATTTTTATAAAGTGCTAAATTTTAATTTTTTTCTTAAATATGTTATTTTTAAGGAAGAAAAGTTTATAGTTAACATTTTAATTAGTTATAGCTGCGTACGATAAAATCTCACTGAACAAAATTTTTGATAAAAGAACGCTATCTATTATTTGTTAAATTCTTATCTCAACATCCTATTTAAAAGTAAGAAAAATTTTGATAGAAAAAGGAAGTGAAGATTTTATCAGCTGTTAGTAAGCGCATAATTTCCTGAAGGTATCAAAAAGGCAATTTTTTATATTCTAATCCCATAAATAAATTTCCAAATTTCCCGATTTTGCAGTATGTTTTCATTCAGGCTTACATCTCTTATGGTTTAATTTCCGTTACAAAATTACAAAGGTATCTTTCATTTTCTGAAATTACTATATCATAAGGTCAAATCAATATAAAAATAATTAATATAAGGCCATTTTTAAAGACAAAATTATTCAGACAAAAATACACCTTGTTTTGACCCCAACAGAGCTGATGCATTTGCCATTCTCCACAATTCTCTCCAAAACATGCATTAATATTCCTTTTTGAGAGCTTAATGCCTTTGAATATTTGATTAAAATGTTATTCATGAGTTTAGAATAAAATGTAGCATTTTCAACAAAAGTGGTTATAATATTCAATACCAAATATCGCATATTTTTGAAACTTATAAATACCTAATTTTATATTGCTATAATTTTATAAGCTATTGAGTAATTTTGTTCTTAAATTTATTTATGCAATTCTGAATTAGAATATGCTTCAAAATTACCGACAGAAGATTGACCAAGGTAGAAAAATGTTAATATTATTAAGTAATAATAAATCATCAATGATGAAAAAATTTCTTCAGTATATTATTTTTAAATATACTTAATGTTTTTTAAATGCTCTGAGTATTTATTGAAAAAAAAATTAAAATATTAGAGCATTTGTATGAGTAAGCAAATTTTCCTAAATGTAATACCTTAATTTAAAGTTTATTGCTTCAGAAGAATTTAAATTTAGTTCCATGCTTTAAATCTTAAATTAATTTATATTTAAATTCAAAAACAATCATATACATGCACATTTAATGTACATTATATGCAATTATCTTGGTCAGCTTAGTAATTAATAGCTTCAAAAATTAAACACGAGCCTCCTAACATACGTTTCCAAAACTCTCTATCTAATATATATACAATATTTCTAATATATTCTTCTCCTCTTAAGTTCGGTACTAAGAGGGACTAATATCATTAATCAAAATGTAAACCTAAAAATATTTCATTCTATTTCGGAAGAATTACATAATTTTAAACGACTGATTGAAAACAACAATTATGATTATTTCTATTAATTTTAGCATTTATCAAAGGAAGCATTTTGTACAGGAGATTCATTTCCACCTTGATAAACTTACCGAAGGGGTTAGAAGGCACAAAGATCTTTCGGAATCACATAGCTTTGCAAAACCAGAATTGTCTTCTGCACAAGCTAAGTTCTAAAGAAGCAGAGAAGACCGGAAAAAAAAACAGCCACACGTTAATGTACAAAACGCCTTTTAACGACAAGTTTCATATCTGTAAAAACACACATGCTATAGAAGATGTTTGTAATTTCAACTACACCACTCATACATGCTTCATATATCGACTCTCAAAAAATCTCTAATATTCAGGAAGATTCATCTCCGATCTGTTCTGCAGCTTCAGAGATACGATTGGCTACATCTTCAACTTATTTAACGGAGTCTATTACACAAATGATTTCATACGACACAATCAGAAGTTTAGACAGGATAGGTTCGACGATCTAACAGACCAATGAACTGGACCAACATGACGGATCTAATGATGCTCAAAAATTTTTAGATATTGCAGGAATTGCTTAGATATTTGGTTTGATGAGGGGGGGAAATGAAGCTGGAACCACTTCCGACGACACAACGACAAATGGCAGCAAATGCAGGGTCTATAGCATACTGTAGTCGAAACCAAAATTTCAAATTACCTCTGATGTCGATAGTTCTCAAACGGCAATGCATGGATACGCTGAAAATGGTACAGAGTCATTTAATTTGCTGACAGTATCTTCCAAACGGTGGGTTGGGAAATACCCAATCGTTGGGGTATTTCTCCAGTACTCGTACTTTGATTGTATTTTGCTACACATCGAACACTCTTGTCATTGTCTGGAGATCTCGTCTATCACTTTTGATACAATGAGGAGCAGGTTCAATAAACGTTCCTGGAACATGATCTAAGAGACACGTTCTTTACAGTCCACAGTTCCATATGAGAGATACATGTCGGTCATTGCAATGTTTGAGAAATTATTCATACTACCACTTCGGAGCCCAGTTCTGTATTGCTTATTTCAAGCTGGATCGTTGTGCATTGTGCTCCCGTTATCTCTTTGCGTCATAAAGGCATTTCTGAACTCGCAATGCTATGTGATTCTGAATCATCTTTGTGTCCCCATCTGCAAGTTTATCGCACTAGTATTGAATCACACTGAACAAAGTGATTCAATAAAAAAATGTCATGAATATTCATTATCTGATAATATTTTTTCATTTTATTAGATTAAATTTTTCGATTGAATAACGAAACAGATAGTTTTTCTTTGTTCAGCTTTAAAAAACTAAATTACACACATGATATAAACATGGCTTTATTTTAATAAATAGAAAGGGTGATGAGTGTATTTCTCAAAATCTTATGATTTTTTTTAATCACAAAAGACCAAAAAAAAATTATTACACATAATTTCATTTTTTTAAACAAATTCTGTAAATAACTTGATAATTTTGATCAATAAAAGTTTATTTATTGTAGATACATCTAAATTTAAAATCAAATTAAAAGGATTTCCGGTCTGTTGCACATTTATTTTTGCCTCATTTAATTTTTACAGATTTATTCCACACGAAGAGGCACTTCAGCTACTTGAATTTATGCATAAATTGATTAAAGTTGCATATATAAATTAGATTAATATTCTAAATAAATCCCTCTAGTAAAGTTTGAGAAAAATATATTAAGAAAAAAGAGTGAAAGGTATTTATATAAATATAAAAATGGTAAATTTTCAACACGTTTAATTTGTTTACGAGTATTAAAACTTTCTTAGAACAGAAAACTTTTTATAGGCTGCATTTTGAGAAAACATTCAAGTAATGCTATATAATCTGAGCTATTATTTTTAATCAAAGGATATACCAGATATTTAGGTGAAAAAGATTGAAGGATGTTTCCTTATCTCTGCAAGGGAGTACTATTAATTACCGTTATAATAAACACGCACACGTACATCTCTCTCTCTCTTTATATATAATATATATATATATATATATATGTGTGTGTGTGTGTGTATGTGTGTGTACATGTATATATATACTCTATAACAAAACAAAAAAGAAAAGCAGCTCACCAAGAGGGAATCCGATGAAGGCATAAATTAGGGGATAGGAAAATTATGTGCAAAACAGAAAATTATTAAAATTTCGGAACAATTGAATGATTTATTTGAGTTACATATTAAAAAAAGAAACGAGCTCAAAAAAGTGTTGACCCACCTCTGGCCTGGATGCAAGCTGCCACACGACGTAACATACAGTGATGAAGCTATCTGATGGTCTCCTGCGATATTTCTGGCCAAATTTGCTCCAATTGTAGGGCAAGGGGATCAACATGCCCTGGTAGATGCATTCACCTTCGCATCATATACCTCCCATGCTCGATTGGAGAAAGATCTGGCTGGCCCAGGAAGTGTTTGACAAGCCGTAAGGCAATTCATAGCAACATGTGCCGCATGCGGTCTGGCATTTTCTTGTTGAAAAATAAGGCCAGGCTGCTGCAAAAGGAAATGTAGCAAAACATGTCTCAGAAGGTCGTCAGCTTACCTCTGTGCTGTAAGAGTGCCTCTAAGGACGTACAAAGGGGTCCGGATATCAAGGGAAAGGGGAACCCAGACCATAACTCTTGGTTCAGGACCTGCGTGGTGTGCAATAGTGAGAGCAAGATCGGCACTTTGTCCTGCACTTCTCCAGATTCGTCTTCAATAATCGTCAGGACCCAATTAGAAGCGGGATTCGCTAAATACTATACGTCCCCAGTCAGCATCTTTCTAACCTGATGGAGCCAAGGACCACTGTAATCTGGCTCGACAATGTGCAGACGTGAGTGGCAGGTGGAATAGCTGCTGGTACGGGCATAGATTTTGTTCTATCATCCATATGTAAATGGTCATGGTGGACACTCCTATGCGGTCGCCCATCTGATTGTTTATAACCATGAATCAGGCGCTGTAACAGCTTATCTGACAATCACTCTTTCCTCCCGATCTGCTGTGGAGCTAGGTTGAGCGCTACCATCTTGACGCTGAAATCTGCCATTTTCCAACCACTCATGCTAGCATCCTCTAATTATCGCATCGCTTCGATCCATTTGACAAGCTATTCTCCAATTTACCTAAACTGCCCTTTTCAATCTAATGATACGATCTCTTCAAACTGTGACAGTTGCTCGTAATAACCTAGAGTCCTGCAGCGAGACATTTTTTTCTGTCGGTGAAAGTTATCCTAAATCTCAATGTAACAGAAAATTTTTTCCCCAGATTGAGAATAAATCACTTCTTATATACACCTGCTGAGGGATCAGTTCCGATGCGCTGTAGCTCCCACTTTTTGTTCTTTGGACACCAAATTTTAATCGTTTGCATGTTCGGTCCAAATGTCTTTTTATACGAAATTTCATTACAATCGGATCACTCCTTCAAGGTGCGTCGTTTTTTCTTATATATATATACTGTATTCTGAGAAAACATTCAAGTATTCAAGAATAAGGAGCAACATTTAAGTAATATTATTTATATATATATATAACATAAAAGATAAAAAGATTTACAATAAACAAACACACACACACACACACATATATATATATACATAATTATGATTTTAAGATTTGCTTACTTCTATACATATTAATGACTTAATTATTAAAGTTATTTTATATGCCTTTAAGGTATTAAGGATTACTAGTTCTGTTTCTTATAAAACATTTAAATTTCATATTAATCTAGTCTAAAGAGAAAACTGTATTCTCTATAATGGTATGAATTATAATGCAATTAAGGGTATACCTTTTGATAATCCTTCTAGTTAAAGTTTTGATAATGTTTAATTACATCTTCATGAAAATAGTTTTTAGAAAACAATAGCTTCAAGGTTTTTAGATATATCGGCGATCTTATAATTCTTCCCATTTATCTTAACCCTGAAATTAAATCATTAAATTAAAAAAAATATATTTTTATTTAAATTTCGATAAAACAATATTTGATTATTTCAAACAGATTTCTCAAGATGTTAACCTAAAAATTATGAATAATGTGATTTTTTCCCGTAGTATTTATGACGAGAGAGACAATTATAGTTCCCACATAAATAAACTTCCTTTTTTAACTGCAATTTGAATTTAAATATTTTTAGAAACATTTTATAAAATTCCTTACTTAGAAATATTAAATTAGTTATACACCTTCCAGTAATTAAAATACTTTAAATAATTTCTTTTCAAATTGTGGTAAAGCTGATTATCCTGCTATTTTTTTAAAGAGAAACTTAGTACATAAAAATATAAAATTGGTTAATTGATTTTGTTTTATTATAATTCTTAAATTTTCTGATATGAAATAGATTGATAGACGGAGTTACTATGCTCTATTCCTTTGCATTTTTAAATTTTGTTCAGAAAAAATTTGTGCGTCTTAAAGGATTTTCTTTTTTAAATTTTTGATTTTATTCTTTTCTTGGTTGTAATTTCTTTCCAATTTTCTTAATCGTAATATTAGTCTGTTATTGTTTTGTGGGTATTTCTAGAATTTAGATTTAGAGTCTGGTAACATTTAAAAATGGTTTCTTAGAGTTTAATATTTGTATTTGTATTCAGGCAACACTTGAAACTCTTAGTCCACTTGCGAAGATTGATGTGTATTATTTGGTAACAGATAACATTTAGCAATGTAGCATAATTTTGAATTTTTTTTTTTTTTTGCTTTTCAATTATTTTTATGACTTGAATTGATAGCATTAATGAGTAAATGAAGCGTGTATTTATTTTTTCTAAATTTGGCTTTTTTGAGTTTTGTAAACACTTAAATTTATTTGTATCTATTTGTATTACTGTTTGAAATATAAATACATGGGGAGTGTTATATTTAGAAAATCCTGATTTTTCTCTTGGGGATATTATTTTCATTTTTGATTTTTGCAATGTCTTATAGCTTTTGTTGTTGTTTTTTTCCTTCTTAACCTTTTTTTATTTATATTTTTTAGTTTTTGTTTCTTGCTGTTGATTTTTTAAATTTGTTTTGTTTTGTAGTGTGTTTTTCTTTTGAGTATTTTCTTTTTTGAATTAAATTTTCAAAATGCTTTTAAATTTATACATTTCGGTGTTAAAACCACATTTAATAATGTATTTTGTTGATGGGGATAGTTGGATCCATATTCTCAAACAACCCAGATTAACAGTTTGAAGACTTATAACATTACATACATACATTCTTTTTTTTTTTTACTCTAAAATTTTTCATGTGATTTTTTTAAAAAAAATTTTTACTTTCTTGAAACTTTGTTTTCTACTCTTCTAAATATATATATGTGTGTGTGTGTGTGTGTGTGTTTGTAGAACGGTGGTGATGAGATTGTACATCCCGAATTCACACTGGTTTGCTCTTACCCAAAAGGCTGGTTTGTCTAGGGAAGAAATTTCATTACTAGATTCTATGATTATTTCTTAGGAATTCAATGAGAGATGAGGCTTATAGTTGTTTTACTTCGTTTATTAAATGGAGGGAAAATATTTACAACCGGTATAAGCAAAATGACCAGTTCATTCGAGAAAGATAGTTAGCGGCTTTATTTAACCCATATCGACGATGAGTGTTGGAACGCGCTCTGGCTTTCGGAGTTTAACTTAAACGCGGGTAATGCGAAGAAGAGAAACGGAAACAGGGGAAGAGAGAGAATGTCGCTCAGTTTTGTTCAGGAATAGGAGCCGATGCACGAGCTATCACATGACGCTGATTCGTGGTGCCATCTATCGAGTAACTGAGGAATTGGTTTTACAGTACACTTGAAAATACAATTAATTCTTTGGTA
>BMAW01031114.1:227741-306339 GCA_019974015.1 Nephila pilipes | reverse complement strand
GAACTAAGTTACATTAAATTGTTCTCATCACTACAGAAATTCCAGCAAAACCAGAACGTTTATTTCCCTTCCTTTACAACGCAATACCTGTTGGAAATAAATTACTCGGATCCCGCCAGGAGACGCCTTTGTCTCGTGTGAGTGAGAGCGCACGGGTTCATGGGTTATTTTTGACCAGAATGCCTTTGGATCTTGACCGCGTAAGGCGGGTTATTTCTCCTGACCGCAAAAAGCGGGTTAAATTGTAATATAGGCTATGTGGAAGCCTTCTGTAGTTGTAAATAATGTAAATATTTGTTTATGTGTGATTGGCACGTGGAGTCCTAAAATAAATGTGTAATTTAAATTAACTGCTCTCCCTATATTTTGGACTTAGTGGATAAGACATTCTCCAACAATACCTAACCCGGGTACGAGAAAAGCCGTTGTGGGGGAGCGGTATTCGAAAATGAAAGGGTAATGGTGCCACTCAGCTAAAAAAAATTAAAAATTAAAAAGCAGGTAGAGAGATCTAATATTATCAGTTGCAATATTGACCTCCCTATCAATAAAATCATCCATGAAAAAGGGTTTGCGTCCGCTGGAAGGATCGGCGTGTCCTCCTTCTGCCCACGCCACTCAAGAATAGCGATGGGTGCGCCAACATACATAACTTGCGTAAAATATAAGCATTGAAGCAAATTATACCCAACTTTGGATTTGAGAATATGTTCATCATTTTTTTAATCTAATTTTTCAAAATATGGTCTCCCAATTCCATTAACTTTTCTTTTTTCTTCTCAATTTTTGTATTAATTTGTTTACTTACTTCATATATATAAATATATATATATATATATGAAGTAAGTAATATATATATATATATATAACACATCGATCAATAACTCCAAAGACCCAGAGATGGCGCTCGTAGTAAACCAGTAACCAGGTCTTTCTAGAGTACTAACCTTTGCTTGAAACGTGTCAAAATTTTAAGTCGATCGGACCAGGAAAAAGGTTTTTTCCAAGTGGGTGCCGCGATTGCTTTCGATGGAACAAAAACAGCAACGAGTCGATGATTCAGAAAGCTGTTTATCGCTATTTACTCGCAACAAAAAAGATTTCTTGCTGAAAAGCAGGAAAAAGAAAAATTTTTGAAAAAGATTTGGAAAAAGCGTTGGAACTATTGTATCACCCGTGATTAACAAAGGTGTTATGTTGATGAATAAAAATTTTGCAAAAATGTTGTTTTCAATTTTAGACTCAGGAGTTATTGATCGATGTATTTATATATATATATATATTTATTATTATTATTATTATTATGTGTGTGTGTATGTGTGTGTGTGTGTGTGTGTGTGTGTGTGTGTGTGTGTGTGTGTGTGTGTGTGTGTGTGTGTGTGTGTGTGTGTGTGTGTGTGTGTGTGTGTGTGTGTGTGTGTGTGTGTGTGTGTGTGTGTTCCACATAATTAACAAAATATTAATTTCAAATGTGCATAAAAACTCCTTCCTCAGTTACTCGATAGAAGGCAGCTACGAATCAGCCAGCGTCATGTGATAACTCCTTTGCTCCCTATTTCTGCATAAAACTGAGTAATGTTTAGTTATCGCTCTCTTTTTGCTTCTCTTCTCCTCTGCTTTTCCCTCAATGAAATAAGCCCAGCCAGCAGAACGCGACCAGCGCCTATCGCCATTATGGAACACAATTTGATATGCATCTATCTTTCGAAGAACCGTTTCTCTAAACAGAAATAATCACACGTAGTTTTATAAATAGTTTTCCTCCATCTCTCTTTCTAATTAATGAAGTAAAACAACTTCAAGCCTCGTCACTGAATTGGTTCGAAGTCATCATAGAATTCCGTAATGGAATTACTCCCCTAGACAAACCAGCCTTTTGCGTAAGAGCAAACCAGGTAGGTTCGAGGTGTACAATCAACCCCATTCTACATATATATATATAGAATGTGTGTGTGTGTGTGTGTGTGTGTGTGTGTGTGTGTGTGTGTGTGTGTGTGTGTGTGTGTGTGTGTGTGTGTGTGTGTGGTGTGTGTGTGTGTGTGTGTGTGGCTAGTATTGTGTGGTATTGTGTGTGTGTGTGTGTGTATTATTATTTGTAAACATTCAGGCGACACCAGCGCCACTCTCTGTATCCCCGGGCGTAAGCGGGAGAAGGAGCGCCCTTTTTTCGTCCTCAGCAGCACGCGTCTAGTCAGGTTTAACAACCTGTAGATTTATCATTAAATCTCTTTAAACATAAACGTCTCTTTTATTCAACACTCCCTAGACACCACCACCTCTGTTACATATATATATATGAAATGAAAAAAATAGAGGATTTAATTTGATTCAACCTACATCGTTTCTGGTTAATTTTTCGTAGTTTGAAATTATTGAAACAGACTGGGGGGTAAAGGAAATGCTTGGAAGATTCGGAGCTATGGTACGCGAAAAGAAACTTAGCCAGTTAGGGGTACTTTGACTGAATAAGGTTTGGTAACACTGCCTTAAAACATAAGCTAATAAAGCGATTTTAGAAAGATTATATCATTCAAAGAATTTTTTGTTATAACATAATGAATTTTGTTAGTTCTCTACTGTGACGTTCTTCATATACTTGAATGTATCGGCCAATTTGTTAACATCCTGTGGATGATCAGCTTGAGGTCCTACTGCACTTGTATAAACCAGATAAACCAATGGAAATTTACCTCAGCAACAGTTATCATCATACTGTTATAATAAGGCAGAATTCCAGAGGGATAGTATTTACTGTTGAGAAAATTATCGGTAACTCCTTTTTCTTCGGCCATCCTCTGAAAGCATGAAACAAACATTATTATCATAAGAACGGAATATATCAACTCGAGGAAATTAAATTTTATCTCGAAAAATGAAGGGAAAAAAATGTATTACTTTGAGAATATTGCCAAAGCACTTTAAGATAAGATCTATACCCAGCGGTGAAGTCGCACCAGGCATAACTTCTCTGAAAATAATTAAAATTCAATCGAATTATAATTTTTCTAAAAAAAACTAACGCTTTTTCTCATACCTGGTGGCACACAGTGTCAACTATTTTTTTTTTTTTTTATCTACATCCATTGAGGCTGTAATTTGGCTAACTACTCATTTTTATCACGGAAAAAAAATTGATTTTTTGGAGGTAAAAAGTGTTCGATACATTTCATTTCTTATACTATAATGCTTAGTGTTGACTTATCTTGTGAAAGGGAGAAATTGAGCATGCATGAAATATTTCAAATTTTTAAGAATACAATTTAATAAGCGTGTGCATGCGTTTTGATATGAGAAATTTGACTAAGAATTTGGGGGGGGGGTTCTTCTGTTTAAAAAAAAATGTTTTGGTTTAGACTCTTTGACATTAGAGGAAGAAAGATTTTTTTGGTTAAATTCTTATATTGATGAATAAGAGTGTATTTTTTTTTACGCTGAAAGGTCATATCAATCTATAATTTATCTGATGAAGGCTACTTTAAATAATCTTTAATGGAAATGTCAAACAGCATATATTATTTTCTAAAAGTCTAGCAATACTCTGCTTAGAAACTGAAAATTTTTCCGAAATATCTCTTCATGTTCACTAGTTAATTTGAATTATGACTGATTATTGTGTAACATAATTTACTTATAAATCAAACTATTCAAAAACATAAAATAGAAAATTAAAGTTTAACTGAAAAAGTCAGAATTTCTCGGAAGATGAAACTTGCTTAAGACCGCAAATAGTTTCCACTCCTAAAAGCATACCATAACTGGTTTATTATTATTTCAAATAAAAATAAATATGCGAGTGTTGTCTTAAGAGTTTTGGGCGTGGAGTGTTATTATAGTTATGAGAAAATCAAAGTATTTGCATGGGATAAACAGCTATTCTTAAGAAACTAATTAAAATTATTTCTTTCGTTACAACTCAATACATGAAAACGCAGTCAGGTGTAAGTTTATAATAAATAGTACAATACAATGAGTTATATGATCTTACCCCACGTTTGCAACAGTGAAATATTCATTTTCACACCGCAGAGGAGCATCGAACTCGTGTTTAATTTCGTGATCTGTTTCAGCAGCTACATTTGTAACAGGACGAGACTGAAAATTTGTTTTATATCATGAATATGTTTCAAAATGCAGAAAATCCAGATGATATAAATAATTCTACTAATAAAAAATAGATTTATTTGAATTTAAAAAAATTTAATTAAATATATTTTCACAATTTTATTAGTGTTTCAAACAATTGGTATTTCTTACCTGTAAAATGTAAATTTGGTCATTTAAAATGCCCCACTCTATGTCTCTGGAGGATTTGTAAAATTTCTCGATCTAAAAGTGTTAACAGAAATGTCATAACGAAATAACGTAATTCACGAAAAAAAAATTAAATATTTTTCTTTGATATTCACTACAAATGTTTCAAGTATTTAAGTAAATACAAATGGAAAAATATTAAAATGCCATATTGTAAATTGTTGATTTTATATTTTGAAAAAAAAAATTCACGAAATACTTTCATACTAATTTTGATTTCTTGCCATAATCAAATATCCTATTGTAGCATATTTTGTAAGGACATCTAATAAAGCTTCGAAAAAAAAGTGACAAGGTTTTCTTGGTTCTTTCAATATTGTGTATTATTTTCATTAGGTTAGCTATGCTCATAACTTCCATGTTTTACGTATTACTTATTTGAAAAAAATTGACGAATAACTAAGTATTTTTAAAATACAAAAACTTTCCGGTATACTAGTTTTATATCTATTTTGTACTAATATTTATTTCAGCGAATAAATAATGTATACTTTGCTCTCCTCACCTTCAATTACTGTTATTATAAAATTTTATAATTTAATTTTTGTTCTACAATAAAGGTTTGTTCAGTAGTGGATATGCTTTTAAACTAGAAGGCAAAATTAGGTTATGAGTAGTCAAATAAAAGACTATTCTGTTTTGTTCATAATTTAATAAAATCACCATGAAAAAAATATTTCTTACTTTTATAGACAATTTTCCTAGGCGTAGGGCAGTTTCCCTTGATAAACAACTTTCAGCTCTTGAATTTTCATCAATGTCTTCAATAACGGTTCCACCTGAATCTATAGTAGAAAAAAAAAATTTGCTTACAAATTAAGTATTTAATATTAAAGTCGTTCGTTAATATAAATTATTTCAAAATGCAGTATTTCTAAAATTTTCGTTTCGTGTAGATCATTTTGAATGAGCAATGCATGAAATTGACGCTGCTAAATTAAATACTTGTCGAAATGGTGACTTAAAAAAAATCAAGAAATTGTGTTTAAAAATAAAATGAAGCAAGTTTCAATATATTGATTTAAATATTACAGACATAATAAATTTAGAGTTTTAAAAGCGTTATCGTTTTGGGTAATATATGCATTCATTACGATTAATTTTTGAAAAATTTAACAGGAAAAAAAAATGTAATATTCCCCCAAATAATAAAGTAATACGTATTTAAATTACCAATAAAATACAGATTTTTACACTCCTAGAACTTTAAAATAATTTGTGTATTTAATATATTTTACAATATTTTGATATAAGATATATTTCATTGATTTGTGATGTAATTTAGTTATTTATGAAAATACTGAAATTGATGCTTTTATTCAGAGATTACTTTTGGAATAAATTCATATATTTTTTATTTCCTTCTATAATTATAACCAATGAGTTTAATGTTTAACAAAAAATTTCTGCTATAAATATTTTGAAAGAAATATTCTCTAGAATGAATGAACTTCTTAAGTTTATAAAAGTTTTATTTTCATGATTTCTATAAAATAAAATATTTTTCAAAGGAATAATTAAACTTTAGAATTATCTTAAGTATAAAAATTAATCTCATGAATAAATACACGTCCATTATAAAAATAAATTATCAGAAACAATGCTGATAAAAAAAAGTTAAGGATTTCGATATACCTCAGTTGCTTTGCTGTTATTTTAAAGATATGAAGCCATTCTTTATTAATGATTGCGAAACTCACCTTGCATGATAATTCTTTGATGTTTGGCTCCAACGATAACAGACTGAAATTCCAGCTTATTATATTTTCTATGAAGCATAAAGGTATCCGGCTCTACAGATCCCGACACTACAGTCTAAAAATATCATTTAACAATTATGAATACCATAAATGTTTTGAATATCATCCTTTATAAATAAAATTTAATAAACGGAAATTCAAATATGTATTGAATTAAAGAGTGTATGTTAATTTCAAGTCAAAATTCTTTAGGTCCTTTACGTTAAAGATTTCTAAGAAATAGGTAAATATCGGAATATTTTCAAGAATTATCAAAATAAAAAAAAAAATAATAGCGATAAATAAAATAAAAAGTTACGTAAGAATTTTAACAAACATATCGTATACTACTCTTTTAAACTTCTAAAATCTGTTTAGAACTACAATAAGATGCTTATTGACAAGCTTGAGATTTATAAGACGCCATTATTATAATTTATTGATTAATATCATGAAAAAACTAAAAAATAATTCTTTTAAATAGTTTACATTAGTAAAATGTTAATTATAATAGTCAGTTTGATACTTGAAATAATAAGGGTAGTACGAGTGATATCACTGTTTTTTAAAAATTTATGGCTCATTTTTAAGTAGAAGGAATCTACTGTTTTTACTTTCAGATGATTTCTCATTCAATTCAAAATAACAAAACATGGTTACATTTTTGAGGATTTTAAGAAGATTTAATGCACATCTATTATCAGTCACTCTCATTTTTAATTTTACTTTCATCATTTTCAAAAAAAAAAATTTCTGAGAAAAAGAACAATGTGGATCGAATTCTCGATTACTCGGATAGATACAAATTTATGAATGGGAAAGTCGTCATAAAATTTTAATTCTAAAAAAATATATAAACACACTAAAAGGCTTGTGTCAAAAGGAATTAAATTAGATGTTTAGTTGACATCCTAATTTCATCAACATACTAACAAAAATTATTTTTTACCTTTATGAATTTATTTCTTGTTTGCATACGAACTTTGAACGAATGTTTTAGAATCCTACACTTTAAGACTCATTTAAAAATTTTACTTTATGTTAGTTAGCACATATATATTCCAATTGAAAAATAACGATAAAATTTTAAATTTAGTTTTACAGCTAAAATATTTCAGCCTAATCATTATGATATTCCTCAACGAATAATGTTTCTTATTCAAAAGCAATACTTTTACAATACAATGAGATATGTATTTAATATGTATGCAAGCCATTTATATACATTTTGAAATATTATATTCATATTTGTGTTATATTTAGTCTGGATTTTAAAAAGTTACCTCTCCTAATCCATAATTGGCAGTAATGGTGATGACGGAGGGGTTATTTGTAACCGGATCACAAGTGAAAAGAACTCCCGAAACATCACAAGCCACCATCTCTTGGATGACGACAGCCATCGGTGAATTCAAAATTTGACCGTTACGTCTGAAATGAAAAGCGAAACCTTCAATTAAGCAATTAGATTAATATGCAGATATTTTTCAGGATTTTACTCATTTTTACATATTTTTAATTATTCTTTGACATTTGAAAAAATTAAGAATTGAGTTCTAAAAAAACTAGGGGATTAAGAAATTTCGAACTCACTCACATGAGAAAAAAAAAAAACACTGACAAAGCTCTATTACAGACATTTTAGAATTTAACACTGAAAACATTGTATAAACACTACTATATCCCCTCTCCCTGTTTCTACTGCATTATAATAATTAAATAATTCTGACAGCCTACGAGTACATGAACTAGTCTTCAATTTACACTAGAGTTGAAGATAAAATTCGCTTTTAAAACTTCTCAAAAACTACTCTCAGTTATCGGAAAATATTCAAAATGGCTTTGACGAAATACATTAAAAAGCTAAATATATTTAATTTGAATAATACTGTATTCAAAAATTACATAACCTTAGGAGATGCAAATTCATACATGATAGATATTTTCAAATGTATGTAAGAACATTTGTTCTGCTTAATATATTATAGCCGGGTGGTAGCTAAGTGGTCATGGTCGAGAGCTCATGACCAACGTTATTTCAATCGATTCCTGATAGCACTAAAAGCACAGCTGAAGTACGTTTAATTTGTCGAAGATCAAAGTCTTCATGTTAAGATGGTGTAGAAGTTAGCATCAGTGGCACAAGAATGATGGTTCAGGTGTTATCCTCATCACTTGACAGAGGTTTAAAATAACGAAATTCGTCACTAATAATCATCATGTTGGTTCTAAAAACTATGTTAATAAAAGAATAAATCAGTCGTCATATTTCTATAATTATAACTTGCTAACTTGTCTCGATATCAGTTAAAGTATGTAACAATCCTTATCGAAAAAAAAAATTTAACTATTTTTAATGGTCCATGGTACAGGGTGTCCTCGACTGACGATCGACTTCCAATCCAACAAAAAGTCGTAAGTCGGATTTACATTTTTCAACATTTTCTTCATTCAAACAGGATATAAAAACGATACATCACTTAGAAATTCAATCAGTAACATATAATTAGTGTACATAATGTGAAAAATACATAATATGTATACTCTATAATGTTCACATTCACACTCTAAACAAAAATATTACCAGAAGTTTCGTGACGTAAGCATTCCATATTTTTCTTTGCATACCTTTTAATTTATTTATTTTTGGGGTAGTAGGTCAAGGAGAAGGTGTACAAAAAATTATGATGAAAAAAATTCATTCATTAATTGTGAAAATTGCCAAATTTAAAAATATCAATTTTTTTTTTCAAAAAAATAAAATAGTTTTGCTTATAAATCACTATTTAACTCTTCCTTTTCGAAACTATTTAACATCTTTTATTTTATCTTTAATTTAAGTTTACAATCGATATTGGTATTATTTTTTTTTTTAATTCTCAAAGTTAAAATTCTACATCTCTGATAATGAATTAAAATTAAACTTATTTTTATTACCTTTTATATTCAACAGCAATGTAACCAAACTGCGATGCCCAACATTTTTTCACAGCTGTAAATATCTGCAATATATGAAAGAAAAAAAACTTCACTAATATTTGCTAATTGTCACAGAACTAGGTTGGGGCATTTGCAATTTTTTTTTTCTTTATATAGTTGTGTGTTTTTGCGGAAATTTCAAAAATATTGTTTTTAGCATTGATCAAAGTTATTCCATTATGACAACTTTAAGTCATTGATTGAATTTGACGAGTTATAAAAATTATGGTCTTGGATACCTATAATTTTATAAGTGCAGGAAGAAAAGGAAATATGAGTATAATTTGCACTATGAATACTACAAAAATAAACTCGTTCAAATTCATTGATTTTAATCCATTAATTATTTTGTATCATTTACGCAACAAAAATATTACCTTAAATTAAGATATTCAAGTTTTAGTGATGTCAAAAGTGTTATCAAAAAATTAGTTAAAAATTAAGAATAAAAGCGACTTTTTAAACAGTGACTCTTTTTACATAGTTAAGAAGCTAATTTTATTAAGAAAAAAAGGTATTAATATAAATATTTTAATTTGTTGTTTCAATAAACTTAAATAATGGCTTGGCAAGAAATTTTTTCGGTGTTTATACACAGATAGCTTTGCAATTGTTTTGAGGGACATCTGCCAGTGCTATGATTTTATATTTTTGACATTCGATATCAGTCACATTTTGGTTATAGCTGACATACTACTTGTTTGGATATACTTGAAAACAAGTGATTGAATTCTTTTTGGATGAATTTTAACACGGAGAGCAAAATATATTTTATATATTCACCCTATTTTACTTTTTATTTCCATAAAATCAATAAAGCTGTTGTTGTTCACAAAGAGATGTGTGAAGTTTATGGCGATGTTTACAAAAACAGAGAGTGCGTGCCAAAATCGGCTTAAAAAGTTCTTCCCTGGAGATTTTTCACTCAAGAATGACCATCGTTCTGTTCGACCAACTGAAGTTGACGATGGCCAAATGAAATCTACAATTAAAGAGAATCGTCATATAACTATTCGAGAAATTTCAGAGATGTTTAAAGTATCGTGAACAACTTAAAATTATTTAAAACATCTTGGACTCGCTGAGAAGATCTGTATTTAGGTTCCACGTGCATAGTGAAGGAGAATCATTTAACTCAACTAATAAATAATTGCGATATGCATTTCAAGTGCAATGAATTTAATACTTTTTTTTAAACGAATCATCACCTATGATGTAAAATGGATCACTTACTACGGAAGCTTTCGTTAACTATCACGCGATCCAAGTGGAGTAGACCAGCACAAACCACATCCAAAGCTGACTTGCGTCAAAAAAAGATCATACTGGGTGGTTTTGGTGGGACTACAAAGGTGTGTATTCTGAGTTTCTTCCTAGGAACCAGACGATGAATTCAAATGTTTCTACCAACAATTGGTGAGATTGAATGAAGCAATCAAAGAAAGATAGCCAGAATTGGCAAATCACAAAGAAACTGTTTTCCCCCTAGACAATGCCGGACCTCGCTCATCTTTGGAAACTCATGAAAAATTATTGAAGCTTGGCCGGGTAGTGATATTCCCATACAACTCTGATCATGCGCCATCCGATTGCCATTTATTTCGTTTTCATAATATTTTGAATGGTAAATTTTTCACTAATGTTGATGACCTAAAATGGCACGAGATAGTTTTTTGCTAATAAAGACCAGAAGTTCTATGAGTGCGAGATCATGAAGTTCCTGAAATATGGCAAAAAGTCATCGAGTAGTATGGACAGTATATAATTGATTAATGTATCCTTTGTATAAAAAATTTATTTTATTTCGCAATACATAACCTAAATTTATTTCTTACTTACCCGATACAAATGTATAAAATTTTGTATACTATTACTAATATTATATAACTGTATACTACTTATTAAAATTATTTAGTTAATAATGAAATGCCAAAAATTCAAAAAATAGTTTAATTTACAAACATAGTTTTGCGCAGTGTAAAACAAATAATAATAAAGATTTCTTTTAATGCAGAAAAGTATTTACTTAGATTTTCAATAGAAATCTGTACTTAAATTTTTCGGGGTATCATTAACTCTTCTTTTTAACCTCTATTTTTAACTGCATTATATTATTTCTTACATTTCTAATTTTAGCAATATGAAAAAAAAAATTAAGTAGAAGATTATGAATGCGAAAAAACACTTTGTGTGAAAGTAATATTTATCAATATGAAAAGAAAATTTTCATAGAAACTTTTTTCCCCTCCGAAATAATGAACGAAAATTTCTAAGACTTTTTATGATTATAGAAATTATTTCGCTATATATAACAAATATACATATTTACTTCTTTAAGACCTTGAACTCCGAGAAAAGTGTCCATTTGTCCTGCAGCGGACATAGCAGCAGTATCTTCTCCTACAAATTTATCAAAAATCTAGTGTAACATAATTTACATTAATGTAAAAAGCCCCTAATTAGTGACTTAGGCATACATAATACACACTAAACCTATATTGCAAATATTATTATATTATAAGTGTAATATTAATGATATTATTTTAATAATTTATCTTAAATACATATCGTATAAATTAGAATTTAGACTAATTAAAAAAATAATTAATCTCTCAAATATTGACAAACAATGTAAAACTCAAAATATTGAATTAAATCATTATATTAAGCTTTTATAACACATTAACAACGAAAAGAAATTTATAATCAAATATGAGCAATGTTAATTTTTTAAAAAAAAAATTCTACCTCATTTAGATTTAAAAAAAGAAAAAGTTAAAGTAAGGTTTCATATTAGTTTTTCATAATAATAATTTAATTTCCTAACTTTTCCTGTGTTCTAATTTAAAAGTAAAGCGTTCATTCTTATTTCCTGGTGCCATTCCTTTTTAACTTTATTTATGCAATCACGCGTTCTCGAAAATTCACAGAATAAACAGATCCCACGCCTTCTGTAGGGATGATCCCTACCAGACATTAAGTCTGCACAAATTTTCTCGAAATCCCTCCATTCATCTCACATGTTCCATGACGTTTGTAGTGAAAAATCCCGAACAAAAAACCAAAAACACAGCAAAAAACCCTCTTCTCTTCAAAAGCTCTTACACTCATCTCTGATGATCATCTGAGATATTTATGGTGTTTCGCTTCAGCCTTGATGGCCGAAGTCCGATTAAGTCTGCTAGAATAAAAAAAAAGTCTTTTCGACCATGTATTCAGACTGTTCTATCAATGTTGAATTAATGTTTAATTCCATTCATAATATATATGTGTGTGTGTGTGTGTGTGTGTGTGTGTGTGTGTGTGTTATTTAGAAAATCTTAAATATTCATGTAATGAAATCTAGCTTGATTTTTGTTTCATTTAATGAGTCCAGAATTCACGCAAGACAGAACAAGAGCGAAAGAGTCGAATCCCTTTTTTCTTTATTTAAATAATCAATTTACGAAATATAAGCTTGAAAAATATAACTTAAGTAAGCGTACTTTTGAATAATCAATACACCGAAAGTGGGAAGTATGAACTAAATTAGCCTGAGAATCAATAATTTATTCTATAAACCAGATCTGCCATATTCCAAAATAAATATGTGCTGGCTGCTATTAAAAGAAGTCAAATTATAATATCTCCTTATATCTCATTACTAAGCTCTAATTTTGACTACATTTACTTCGCAATGTATATTTTTAGGTACCCAGTTGCCTGAGCCATCTCTTCTCTATATAAATTTGACTGCATCTAAGAACACTGTTATACAAAATACTTGAAGAAGCAATCACTTCAGTTCTTAGCATATTTTAATAAATTGCTAAAGGAAATGAACGTAGGCCGCTGAAAATAAAATCAATAGAGCAAAATAAATTGATGCTAAATGAAGGTACAAAAATAAGAGCGAACCTCCCTAAGGCTTAAAGTTCTCTCCATCTGATGACTAGAACGCAAATTTGACAATTTTTTTTTCTATTGACCAAAAAATGTTCATGTAATAAAATCAATATTTATATTTCACTATTGCTAACAGAGAACTATATACATGATACACTACTAATTTCTATGGGAATAGATTCATTTTTTTTTTTTTTTTTCATGTTTAAATTATATTCTGCACTTCGTCTGCTGTACTTAAAATCGTTTGTTTTTTCATTTTTATAGAAAAGAAAGCAACCGCACATCTATTTTGAGCACTTTTAAGCTTCAAGAGTTCTATATGATAAACAATCATACACGACTTTACATTATTATGGAAAAATATTTTTTTCTACTTGAAAAATTCTTTCAAATTTGGATACTGTTATTTAAAATTAAGTTGTAATAGCTTCTATAGAATGATTCTAACCGATTAATACCAAAAAAAAATTCCAAAACTGTTAAAGAAATTTGAGACATTTTCTAATACCTGTAGCAGAAGATCGAACTGCAAACCTGTACAGATTTACTTCATCTCCAAATATATCTTTTAGGTCTTCAATTATGCTATGGCATACTTTATTTGGCAATGATGTTCCTTCTACAATGTTTGAAACTCTATAAAGAGGCTTCAAATAAATTTGTGGAAATAAGCAAAATATTTATTAATCAAGCGAACAATATAACAAGTAACAATGATTTTCGAGTACCCAAACAGTAGATTTTAAAAGTAACTAATGAATTCGGTTAAAAAATGCTTTAATGTTTAAATAGCATCTTTTTAAAAAAAAATACAAATAAAAAAATTGTTTGAATTCGAACAATTTTGAATCGCAAATTATTCATAGTCTATGTAAAATTCTCATCAAACTCGATTTAAAATTGTTTCCTTTGTTCATAAAGTTTTAATCAATAAAAGTTTGTAAAGTAAAATAAATTTTGCATCTTTAAAACAAAAGTAGTAATGAGGTAGTATTATATGAACGATTCATTTTGAAACATGAACTATAAGGATCTATCAATAATAAGTTAATGATAGATTTCAAGCAATTTATCTACCTTTCAATTACGAAAATGTACTTTCTAAATGGGAGTTATGATAAGCAAATTTATTTCAGGAATTGAAATAAAGTATTTATGACTTGCTATCAATACATTCTATCGAAGGTATGTTATATTATGGAGTTCCTTTTTTAAAAATAAAATATACCTCCTCATCGTTAATACCGAATTTTAGATTTAGTTTAGAAAATTCCATAATTAATAAAGAAAGGAAAGTGATAAATGAAAAAGAAAAGATAGAAATATTCAGGGCGATCTTGCTACCCGAAAATTTGCAGCTGTCTAGTCAGATAAAGAATAAATTAACGCGGTGGTGTCGCGACACTAAATATATTCTATAATATGGTACATTAGTCTGTTACTTTAAAATACGAGTGTCAATGTCACTTATTTTCGTTTCTCCTCCATCGTTTACCATGGCAACGATTAATTTACCGCCATTTTTGCATTTTTTTTTTTACATTGAAATTGAGGTCTAAATTCCTTTTGCGTTTGGACGTGCTTTATGTTAAATGTAAAATCTGTTTTAAATATACTGCTGTTTGTAGAAAATGCAACACCATGAAAGAATCATCAGAATCAAATGAAATTTAATGCAGAAACGACTTGTACTGATACAAATAAATGATGAAATTTTCAAAACAAAAGAAACAAATTAAGCGTCCGAAATCAGTATTTGGTGCAGCCACCATGCGCTGCAATAAGTGCTGCTATACGACGTGGCATGGAGTCAAACAGATGTTGAATATCTGCTTGAGGAAGAGAATTCCATATCGCTTGTATGCGCAACCAAAGTTCGTCTTTGGAACCTGCAGGACACGGATCACGAGCGAGACGCCGACCAACCATATCCCACACGTGCTCAATAGGCGACATATCCGGTGAATAAGCAGGCCAAGGAAGAAGTTGCATGCGTTGTGCTGAACAGAAGTCTCGAACAATCCGCGCAACATGTGGGCGTGCATTATCCTGCTGAAAGATAGCTCCAGGGATGCCTTGAAGGAAAGGAACGACTTCGGGCTGTAGCACTTCACGGACGTACCTGTTGCTATTGAGATTACCCTCAATTCGTATCAAATTGGATCGTCCATGATACGAAATCGCACCCCAGACCATAACTCCGGGTGTTCGACCACTATGTCGTTCAATAATACACTCAGGAAGGCAGCGTTGACCGGCATAACGTCTAACACGAACACGGCCATCATGGGTCCACAAATCGAAGCGTGATTCATCTGAAAAGACAACTTGGTGCCAATCAGCTCGCCTGTCTCTGTGCTCAAGAGCCCACTGCCGACGCAGCCGTCGATGATTCGCCGTGAGGGGAATCCTGTATAAAGGCACCCTTGCACGCAATCCACGGCGCAGCAGACGACGACGAATTGACGAAGCCGACAATTGTACACCTGTAGCAGTAGACCAACGTGCTGCCAGCTGCCTGGAGGAAGCTGTTCGATCATTCACCGCCATGCGGAGCAGGTGTCGATCATCGCGCTCTGACGTCACCTTCTGTCGTCCAGTGCCTGTTTTTCGAGTTGTTCGGTGCTCGTCGGTCCACTGCTTCCAAACTCGCATCACTGTGGAACTGTTCCGCTGCATAGGAGCTGCTATTGCGCGATAGGAAAATCCTCCTTCTCGAAGGCCGATTATCCTCCCTCGTTCAAACTCCGTAAGTTGCTTGAATTTCTTATTCTTCCGTCGTGGAGGCATACTCAGGTCTCACTAAACGTTTGCCACTAACAAATAATCATAGACTTTTTTCAACGTCCCGCTACAGCACTTTATTTATACGCTTTCAGCATCAATTCAGAGGGCGCCGCGCACGCGCGATGGCTCTGAAACTTTATTAATTTGCATAATATCCTATAATTGACATTTGCTGCGAATTTCATTTGATTCTGATGATTCCTTCATGGTGTTGCATTTTCTACAAACAGCAGTTTATCTATAAATAACGTGTTTCGTTTTTACAAAATGATCTTTTTTTTTTCAAAAGAAAGTATATGAATTATTAAAACATATCTTTATAAAATATTAACATAACATATATGCGTATACAAATTTATTTAATTTAAAAAAGTTCAAATGAGTTGTTTAGTTCCTTTATATAAAGGTGTAGGAAAATTAAATGATTCTAAATACATGTGAACAGTATTTATAAAATGTTATACAAATTTTAAACAAATATTTAAATGATGCAAAGAGATTTTCAAGAAAACCCAAAGATGATCGTGAAACTCAAAATTTCATTTTTATTAGAAGTCTGCTTAAGAAAATATAACGAAGTGGAGGGGGAAGGTGATGCCCATTCTCATTTGTTGTTGCCATAGATATGGACGGTAGGGGAGGAAAAATCTGTGATTTTGACGCGCCTATTGTAAAGTAACAGACTATTAATGCTTTAAGCTTCGTGTCTTTTCGAAAAAAAGTTACATTTTGCCTGTATGGGTCGATTAGACCCAATTTGTTTTAATTTTTATCAGACCATAATAAATATTTTTATAGTTTTATTTCACTTATTTTTGTATTTCTCGAAACAGACGGCACATTTCATATCTTTTAAAACTCCACTCGCTCCTTTTTCTTGCTTTTATATTCCTTTAACCATCCAATGTCATGTTTGTAAAAGTGGCTTTAAAAGTTTAAAAGCTTAGGAAGTAATAGAATAATGTTTTATAATCATCATTTTTATACGTTTTTTAATGACAAACAAAATTTATATTTACATGTTCTCAGTAAAAAAAAAATTAAAAAAGCTAAGCAGGAAGCACCTATCGTTTATGTTTGTTGATTCCTCTTTGGCTCACATTCTTTGTACCTTCCTGATTTAGATTATTTCATTTTGTCTCTTTTTTTTATTTGCTGCAAATACTAATTTTTTTTACTATTATTAGAATGTTTTTTTCTCATCTAAATATTAACGTGACATTTAGTCAGCTGTTTTCCAAATTCTTTTAGAAAGGGATACATTTTATACGGCTTGTTTTGATAGTAAGAAGAATTTACATGCATAAAAAACTCTCATATTTATTGCCATCAGGTAGTTACGTTGTAGAACAAACACACATCATCGCATAGTTCTCCTTCGTATATATACGCGATAGTTAATTTATCACTAGTACTTACTTCACCTTTAATTTCATTATAATACGAAATCATATCTGTGATTTTTGTTCTTGCTCATCTGAAACTTTGGCCTCAGAGCGTATATTTGAAAGGAGGATTATTTATTTATTCTTTTTCGTTCCATATGAACAAAAAAATCGCATCCGATTGAAAACCAAATAATAAAAAATATTTTTTCTATCACGTGGCATCTTTTGAGTAACACGTGAAATACAGACCATCCAAAAATACTAAATTCATTTTCGTATGTATTTCTATGCATATTTAGGATCTGGGTTGATTAGACCCAGTCAGCAAAATGTTATTCTCTTATGTTTTGGGAAAAGAAAGCAATTCTACAAGTTCGAAGAAGCTATAAACTGAAAATATTTAATACATTGAGACATGCATAAAATATAATACATTATAATGAAAACCCAAGGAAGCTGTCACAAAATAAGTTGTAAAAATTGGTCTGTAAGACCCATTCAGGTTGTGAATGTTAAGAATATTCATTCTATATTCTTTTCTAAAAACTCAAAATTTTCATTGTTGGTTATTTATCTCACCAAAAGTCTCTGTCTTAAAGATGTAATCATTTAATGTCATATTTTTAAGAAATGGAACAGTTTCAAATTTGTTCCCAATTTTCTTCTCATTATATTAAATAGTGAAACCTTGATATGTAAATGATAATAAACAAATTAAGAGAAGCGACTTTGCTAAATTATTTGTAACAATATGTAACTGTTTTTAAAGATCTGTAAAACCTAATTTAACGAAATAAAACATCATACCCAATGAAGAAAAAAAACATTTATTCTAAATTATTCGATTATTCTTTATTTTATTTTAGCTATTTCATTTAAAAGGGAGGGAAAGAATATTAATATTAAACAGATATTATTTTTGAAGCTGACAAATATTTGGCAAATCTGATTAAGACTTTCATTTGACTCATTTGGAAGAAACAAATCCCATTAAAATAATTTTAAAAATGAAAAATACTATTTTGCTCCATTCGCTTTTAATTTAATGATTATTTAAAAAAAAAAAAAAGAAGAAGAAGAAGAAGAAGGAAAGAAAGAAAGAAAAATTCTGCCATATAAGAAATGGAATTTCGAACACATGAATTTTTCGCATAAACTTTAATAATAAAGAATTATGAAAACTCACCTATTGCAAGCATCTTGTAAATCACCTTTCTGATTTCCACTAAAATAAAAAATATATATTACTGAATCGAAAGGAAGAAAATGTTGTCAATCATTATTTTCCTTTTATTTAAACATGTGGGACAAATGAATGTGTGAATGATTCTTACTAAGCTATGTTTTCCAGATTTCTTACAGCGTCAATAATTGCTGGTGTTAAGAATTGGCTGTAAGCAGTTGTTGTCACTATTAGTCCTTTAGGAACAATAAACTGCGTTGAAAGATCACAATTAGTATCGTGAAAAAAGAAAAAAAAGAATTTTAAATAATGTCAGATATAACATTCAATTGCTAACATACCGTTTTCTCCATTTTGCTTAGCTGTGTCAATTTTCCCAAAGAGGATCCCTTCCCTCCAGAAATTTCTCCAAAGTGAGACAATTCATCCGTGAATTGCACTGTCAAAGGTATATCTATGAGGTAGAGAGTCAAAGGCTATTAATTTCAATAAAAAAAATAGCTATTAATTGGATTAACATATTCCACACATGCAAAATGATTAAATTTAAATAAAAGTATTTAGAATAAAATATGTTGTGACAAATATCCTTGATCACAAGTAATAATTTATTCCATAAGATGATGTTTCTCAAAAAGTGAAATGATGAATTATTTATATTCTTGAAGATGAATTTGAGAAACGCATTTGCAATGAATAATATGTAATGGAATTGCTGAGAACGTATTACTGATACAATATGGAAAAAAAATTTATTTCTGTCTCAGAAGTCGTAAGAGTATTGAGCTTGCTTCTGAGTTAAACCAAAGTGAAATTAATCAATCATAAAAAAAATGTCCGACTTTTAAAGATGAGATCATAACTTCTTGATGACATCAGAAAAGAGATAACTTCTTGATGACATCAGATAAGATAATAAAGAGATCTACTCAAAATCACTCCTTGGAATGCCTTGTTTACAATTATAATTTTACTAAGATTGTAACGCTACTCCGCTATTATCTGGCTCTTGTGCCATAATTCAATTTGATATATGAAACTTTAAACGACAGGAAATGATCTAAAAAAATTCAAGACTAATCCCGCTAAATTATTTATTTATTAATTTCTAGAATTCGGTTGGCTCTCTTCGGGTCTCAATCTTAGCAAGCCGATCTAATTATAGTTGAAAATAAATTATATTACTGAGGCCTCTCAGTTGAAATCGTCTGACAGTCTTTTAATATCACCACTAGTCAATAGTTGTCACTCCTGATAGTAACATTCGTTACCCCCTATATGACTTCAAATTTCCCTTTACTTATATATCATTATACCTGAATCACTTTGCTTTATTTCGACCAGAACCTAATTAACATAATCACGTTTCATATCGGTTGGGAAGAAATTGTTATTTTATGCAATCGATCTCAACCAGTCCCCAAGGTTAATGAGAAGAAAATCGCAAATAGCCCACCGTCACAAAGTCACAGACTAATATTTGTATATTTATATAATCATTACTTTCTTAATAATTCTTCGTAAGAACTTTTTTTTAATAAAAGATGTGTATTTGTACATCACAAAGATCTTTAATTTCCTCGACAAAAAAGCTACAAATGTCATTCATGAAATACTCGTAACAATACGAAAGCATCTCAAAAAGCACTGAATCAATATAACAAATAGAAAAAGAATCTTTCAAAAATAAAATATGCGTTATGTGCTGAAATCAACGCTAATGTTACAAACGCGCAAGATAGACAAACAGCTAAGTGTCAGAGAGGAAATTGTTGTCCCTCCAATCGTTCATTTACTCCGAAGAATACTTTCATTGTTCATGTGACTTCTTTTTCCCGGGAAGGTGTCATTGTTTGTTCTTACAAAAGTTCATCCGTCTAACTAATACGAGGAGACCGAGTTAGAGAAATAATGGAGGCCTCTTGCATAGACTACAATATTCAGAAGTCAATAATTAGAACCAAACAGCATTTGCTAAACTTCAATATCACCACAAAAGTCGGTTCCCAAAATGAACATCCATCAATTTACAAAAGATAACCGATAAATTGTAAAGAGGCAGAATGAATTGACAAGAAAGGCTGTAATGTATACTTGATTCAACAGATGAGTTATAATAACACGTTTATAACGAGACAGAAAAATCTGAATTGGCAAATAAATTATATTAGGTGCTTTTTAGGACCATTATAACGAACTAATCCAAATTAGCCTGAAATCTCACTAAACTGAAATCTTAATAAACTAGATACTAAATTACTAACTAATAAAACCAAAGCTTACATAAATTAACCTGAAATAAAAATAAGACAGTAGATATATTTAAAACAAATGTAACTAATTGTCTCTCAAGCAGCAACAAATAATGACTGAAGAAAAAGCTCTTAATAACTGGGCCACAGGGAAATTCTTTCATTGCTCAGTAACTAAAGGAACTGTGAAAGTTTAAGGATGTTGAAATTGGTTCCTAAAATCTCTTTTCAAAAAAATAAAAAGAATAATAAACCAAACTGAAATATTTCATTTTCCGAGAAATGGGGATTATTGTGTGTATTTGACTTTACTGTCTTATTTTGCTTTTTTCCCCATTGTTTTCTTCTTTGTAAGTTTTGGTGTTTTTGTCTGTTATGATCGTTGTAAAATAATTGAATAATTCCAAATTACTGGTTTTAGTTTTACATTTAAAATTTAATTTAATTTGTATATTGCTATAATTGCGCTATTTATCATTATATTATAAAAACGTTTATTAGGTATTCTCGTACATTACTGATTTCCTATTATACAGCACTTTAAATTATTCACTTTTTTTTTTTTTTTTTTTTTGCTTTTTGTTTCCTTTAAGTTTCAGCTTTATATCTTATATTAGTTTCATTGTCGTACCTTTATTGAATTATTCTATGCATGTTTCAATAAGATTATGCTTTAATTTGATAATAATAGCATACTTTTTTCACTAGTTTTAATTTTACATTTTGAATTTGGTTAATTTATTTTTGCTGTAGTTTTGTAATTATTAGCTCTTATATACTTGTTTATTTAGTAATTCTATTGAATATTATTATTTATATTTTTACTTATATATATATATATATATATATATATATATATATATATATCAATGTATGCTTTAAACAGGAAGGCGTGACGTCACCAAACAAGAGATTAATCTAAATTTCAAAAAAAGATTATTATAAGACAGATTCACGTGTTACTGAATAGTGTGTTAACAAGGTCCATTTGTATTTTCTTTACAAATTTAAGTTCCACAAAAAAAAAAAAAATAAGAATTATATATAACGCCGCAATATCCATTGTCACAAGCGATTATTTTATGGAGACCATAAGAAAACTGATTGCAAGGCAGATTCGAGTGTTACTGAAAAGTTTGTTAACGAGGTCCATCTGTATTTTCTTGTAACTTCATTCCATTTCAATGAGTTGATCAAAATTACTTTGATTAATGAGTTGTACATCAAAAATTGGTCTGCATCATTATATATACTACTACTTACGTTCTGGAACCGATATAGGAGGTGGCGGCTTTGCTGGTCGTTTTGGCTCTTTGTAAACTTCCCTGTAAATTAAAATTATTTTTTTTTAATTTTCTTTAAATTGAAGTATGCTATTATATAACTTTTAGATATGAAAAAAAAAATTATATATAACATTAAGTGCACTTTCTTTTTCTAAATCACATACTTAACGAAAAAATGATTCAAAATTTGTTTCTAACTCAGAAAAAAAAATCTAGTATGTTTCTGTACAAGATAGTAAGGAATTGTTTATACATGTAGTATGTAAAAAAAGATATAAAAAGTGATTTTAAGGAATAAGCCCTAATTGATAATTTTATTATTTAGAGTCAAATATTTTGAAGATAGATCTTACGTCAATTTAATTAGGAATCAAACGAAATTTAAAAATATCGTTTTCGGTAAAATGATTTATATCCTTTTCTTTTCCATTAAGAAGACGAAAAAATTGAAGTTATGTTTTTGTTTTAATTGATATTTTAATACTCTTAAACGTACCCTGATAAAATCAGACCGCTTCCTTTTCTGTTATTGACTTTAAATTCGATAACCGATAAGTCAAGGTATCCACTCCATCCTTGACCACTGTAGAATACTATGGGCTTTCCTATTTTTCCTGATGCTTCATACCGGTCTCCTAAAATTTCGACAAAACTTTTAGTAAAACTCAACAAGTTATCTTAAGAAGTTTTCAATAAAATTTTATAATTTACTTCTTAAAGAATTTCAAAAAAATTCTATAATTTATCTAAAGAAATTTCCACGACAAAAATTTACAATTTATATTAAGATATTTCTAAAAAAAAATCTATAATTTACTTAAAGAAATTTCTAATAACATTCTATAATTTGTTTCAAAAATTTTCAAGTAAATTGTACAATTAATCTTAAGAAGCTTCTGATAAAATTCTACAAATAGCGATATTCATTACGATTTCTTCGAAAGTTAAAAGCAATGGGAAGAAGAAAGTTAAGGTAGTCTCTAAAGAAAAAAAAATGATTGAAAATGCACATAATTTATGAGTAATGGTGGCGCATACTCTTTATCTTTTACAAAGAAATGAATCGCAAGGGCTCTATCAAGTGACTTAGGTGGCCATCTGTGTAACGTCAAATCATCTGGTCCACTGCGACTGATCTAACTGCGAGGTAGCTCCATTAAAAGTTTCCAAAAACAGCTTTTGTAACATATCTTCACGAAGAACACACGAGGGCTATATATTGTTTACAATATAAATCTTCCACGTTTTTCCTCTGTATTCATTTTTTCACGGCTTTAAAAAGGTGTTAAAAGTAGCCGAAAGATTACTTAAGTAAATAAAAAAAATTTTAAGTAAATAATACTCGGATATATATCGAAAAATTCTCTGATAACAATAAAAAGAATCCAAAAATAAAAACAACAAAAGAAGACTTAATAAATAAAATCAACTTATTCTGGAAAATATTATTTGAGCTCATATGTGCAAATTATTTCAATGCTAAAGTAGTCGAATGATGAGACGTGTCAATTACCGATATTAGTACTCGTAATACTTTAGCATTGAAAGTATTCTGTGCATGTGTTTTAGCCTATTTCTTTTTTACATTGCTAAACTTGTGTATATAAGTTACGTAAAAGAATAGTTACCTGCTCGGAAATTTACTTTAAAAAGGCTTTGAGAATTTTCAGCTGTGAATGGATTAATATTGATATCCAGTTCTTTAACAGACTCTAATCCTCCGTCTGGATCAACAACGAATCCAAAAGGTAAACTGTAGCATGAAAATAAGTTAGGAAATAATATTTTTTACCATTTCAAATTTATAAGAAACTTAAAAAAAAATGCTCATTTTAAACATTCGTAGGGCTTTGAAAATGTTACTTAACTTAAGGTAAACCCTTTAATTTAAGAATCAAAATCTTACTTTTTAAAAGCATACGGGATTGTGACGTTACATAAATGGAAATTAAGTCCATTCTAAAAAGTAAAAAAAAATTAAGATGCATATCAAGCATATTAGAATATCATTTAATATAATGCGTTGAATAATTCTTACCGAAGGAGTATTTCCTAAAATGGTAGTAAATTTGCATCCAACTATGTTTGCAGTTTTTCCTGAAAGAAAAATTATATTAATGAATATAATTCAATAGTGTCTAAGAAATAGTTATCACAAATATTCTCTTCCCGGTATCACTTACAGGCATAAAAAAATTTCAAATTCTATCCTCATAGTGTAACTTACTACCATGAAGAATATTGCTAGATTTAATCAATCCCTAATTATTTAATTGTAAACTATGGTTTCTTTAAATGATAGTTTTCAGATTTTTTTTCTTTTTCTTATTTTGTATTATATTTGTAATTAAAATATTTCAAGCTTGAGATAGTTATTTTTATCATTTTTGGAAAACCTTTCTTTTATAGGTAAATGGGAAGATCTTAAATTCAGTTGATGGTTATATTATTATTATTATTACTGTTTATAGTACGAGGGCTATTCAGAAAGTAAGGAACGTTTCTGTCTGTCGTCGCTAGGCGCGAGCTGATCACGTAGATATATTTTGGTGTCTGCGTGCTCGGCATCTCAGTCGGCGTCCAGCCATCTCAATGGGAACATTTCCACGCTGCCCGTTTTTTCGATATTCAAATTTAAAATGTGCGATGCAATTGAAAATCCCGCCAGTTGTGAGGTGCGGTCTGTGATACGATTTTTCCTGGCAAAAATCCTAAAACCTATGGAAATTTATCGTCAAGTGTGTGAAGTGTATGAAAACAACTTAATGAATGAAAGTTCAATCCGGAAATGGTGCATTCAGTTTAAAAATGGCCGAACTAACTTTCACGATAAAGAGAAGAGTGGACGCCCTAGCATTGTGACTGACGAACTGATCGCTAAAGTTGATGAAAAGATTCGTGAAAACCGCCGTTTCACAATAACGGAGCTTTCGCTTAGTTTTCCACGAGTTTCACGGACTTTGTTGTTTGAAATTGTCACACATAAGCTAAGCTACCTCAAATTTTGTACAAGATGGATGCAGAAATTGCTTACAGACCACCATAAAGGTCAGCGAAAGGGGGCAGCTTTGACATTTCTGGAGGCCTACGACAGACATGGTGATTTATTACTGGATTGAATCGTAACTGGTGACGAGACGTGGGTAAGACAACAAGGAACTGCGGGTGCGCGTCGCTGAGTGGCTGAGATCGCAGGCGGCAGAATTCTATGACAAAGGAATTTCAAAGCTTGTCCACCGCTATGATAAGTGTCTTAATTTGTTTGGTGACTATATAGAAAAGTAGAATTTTAGTCGCTCTTTCTGATGTATATAATAAATTTTTTTTCTTGTACTTAGTTTCTTTTTAATTCCAAAACGTTCCTTACTTTCTGAATAGCCCTCGTATCATCTACTTTGTATACGGCACATGAATATGTTTTTTGTTATGTGAAACTTTTTATGATGTTTCTATTCTTTTTATTTTTCATGAAAGCAGAAAACTTCGACATTTAATTCAAATTTTAATTCAAGGCTATTAAATTATTATTGTTTCTGCTTGATTAACTGAAAATAATTTACATTCAAGAAGACATATAAAGACGCGCCTGTGTGTGGGATACAAGCGTGCGCACAATTCTAGTTTTCTCTTTAATATCTAATGCATATTCTATTCTAACATGATGCGCTAATTACTTACTACTGAGTTTATAAAAAAAAAAAAGTAGCTATGTTTATAATTAGATAGTTAGATATTTTTTTTAGTTACAATTTCCTTATAAATGATTTTCTACATCAATCTCGATTGCGAGCAGAATTTTCATGCGATTCGAATATTATTTATTGGAATAATTTGGTTGAAAAGGTATATTCTTGAAACTATCACTTAAAAATCAAAAAAAAAAAAATGTCAAGTGCTTCTGGCGTACTTTTTTGGAGATTATTCGAATACTATTATCACCGTTTTAAATTTATTTTCTTATAAATGTGATTCGGCTTACCAAGACTCCGCATTCTTTCTCCGAATAAATAAATTTCATAATCTGGCCCATCGTTCACTGAAATAGTTCCTGTGACAACTCCAGTTTGTGCGTAAAAATTAACTGTATCCGTGAACCTTTACAACAAGAATATGCACATGTATTAAAACTATATACATTCTTAATACCAGTTCCTACGTTTATATTATGGTAAAGCAAGAGAAAAGGGAAAATGAAAATAATTTTACAATTCCTAGGTACAAATACATTAATATATATACTATTATTAAAATAAACAAGAGCAAATAATGTAAATACTTTGAACGTACTCTAAGATTTGATTATACTATAACATAAGCCTGTGTTTTCGTATTATATATAAGTAACTAAATACATTGATATGTGTCCAAATTAAAGCAACACACTGCCATCAAAAATATTTTTCTTACAATAAAAAGATTTCTCATGCCAGTCTCAAAACGAAAAATATTTTTTATTAGATTGTAATTCATTGTTTTTTTTTTTTTTTTTTTTTTTGTCAATAAATGAGAACCAGGAATAACGAAAACAGGATATGAATGGTTTCAGAATTCATCTTCTTGCTTTATACATGAACATAATTTTTTTTTAAATTCGCTAATTATTACGTGGGTCAAAACCTTTCTTCAATTCGATATTACTTTCCAATATTTGATTAACTGACGAATTTTTTCTCTGGTTAAGTGCCACGTCTTCATTGTTATTTGAGTTATTACCGTTTTTTTATTCAACAAGTGTTTGTGTGTGTGAGGATGGAAAATATAATATAACTATCTTTTTTTTTCTTATAGTTTACTACATACCCAATCATTACAGAGTGAAAATAAAAACTATAATTCATCCGCAAATGGGTTTTTTTTTTTTTTTTTTTTTCAATCTTTCCAAACATTAAATTAATGTACAATATTCGAAACGTGTATTTTTTTATCGTGTTATAAAAATATAAAATTCGTTCAAACGTTATTCCTGAAGAAGGAAAGTGACAAATTTTTGGACCTTTGAACAGGGTGGAGCAAAAAATGTTTGGAACCCTCCGTGAAATCACAATTCCTGGACAAGTTACAAGCCGAAGTAACTCATTTTCAACAATTCCATATTGGAGATAAAGGGCTGGAAGGCTTATATGCTCCGTCAACTATCAAACTATATATTTCTCGTAACCAGAGGCATATGCATGTGAAGACAGAAGCGGTACTTCCCATCCAGAGAACAAAATGAGTATTCAAATAAATAAGACATAAATTGAAAGCAAATTTGGAGAGAAAATAATTTTAAAAGTTATATGATAATTTGTGTTTATTTGACAAAATGGATTCCTTAACTGAATAATTTTTAGTGGATGATTGTCTTTTCTGATCGAAAATGGAGCTCAGTACAATTTTGAGAGGAAATGGCATGAGATAAAATAAATAAATAAATAAAAAGCTTCTCAGAAATCCACTATTTTTTCAAAATGAGTAATAGATTACTAATGGACTCTTACTTTTTTATGGGAGGCACAAAAGGTAGTTTCCATCCTGCTCTAGCTATTGCACTTGCGAATCCTTCTGGATTCGAATCCAAAGTTAAATCGTACACATCTGATGATGCTTTCCATCTACAAATAAAAGAAATAAAACACAAAGAATCTTCATAAGCCATAAGCTAAAAAAAAATAACAACTAAAAAAGTTATATGCAAAGTTTTGCAAAGAACCTATTTAGCCAACCAAGGTTCGTTTTTTTTTATAATTATTATTAAATTACTCAATTAAATACAAGAATTAAAGTAAACGATGAAATATCGAGAAATGGACAATAGTAAACTTTTCCGATATTAAAATTAAAGCAAATGATAAATTATTAAATGGAATATATTTAAGCTAAATTAAAATTAAAGCAAACGGTTTATCGTTTTTAAATTAAAATTAAAGCAAACGATAAAAAAAAAATCTAATTTACATATTCAAAAATTGAAAAGGGATCTGGTAAGACAAAACGCCCCACCTAAAAATACTGCCCCTTGGGTGGCTAAAAGAAATGCAAAACCTTACAAATGTTACAAAACAATAAAGAAATAAAGCACTCTACTATTTATCCTATGCTCTTATTTACTTTAACAACTTTTCATATTAAAGGTACTCATCCATTAAAAAATAAAGTACTTCTTTGCATGAACACATGTTTGAAAAATAATTTAGTATAAGATCATCATTTTATTAAATTTCATTATATTATTCCTAGAATAATTATGCAAAAAATTTTAAGTGACTTTTTAGTGTATTATTTTTGTTCTAAATTTTGTCTTACTAATTATTGGGGTGATTGCATTTGTTGCGGAGTATTAATTCAGAAACATATGTATAATAAAATCGAGAGGAAAGACGTTCTTTCTCTTGATTAAAATTGAATTAATAATTAGTTCTATTTATCGATGGCTTGTTAACATAATGATTTCATAATGAAAACTATCCCAAATTTTCTAGGGACTTGTTCTGCAATTAACATTCTCCAAAAAATAATTAATTTAAATTTCAAATCATATCATTCATCAATTAATTTTATAAAAATATTTTTATTTCGGTTAATTAAATAATTTAATAACATATTTTATATAAATGATATATTATTTTTAAATTACCGTTGTTTTTCATACATTTTTATTGATTCCATTTTAGTCGAATTTAATCATAACAGAATGCTTAAGAACTATTAAAATAGTATTAGTCACTAAATTCTACTGAAACACAGTTTATTTCATTCTTTTATAAGAGTCGAGTATTTGATCGGTTTTAGAATACAATTTTCAGATTTTTATTCATTAAATCCTAAGATATTTTAAAATAAAAAAATATGCTGTGTTAAAGCTTTTATTTATGTTATGAATTTACTTCCTGTAAAAATTATTTTTGTATTTTAAAAACAATATTGTTTTATTCACTGAATATTTTTTTAAAAATACTTTGCAAAATATTCCATTAACGTATGAGGCAATTCAAATTTAATGTGTGTTTTAACAAACATATAAATATTACTCTCTGCAAAAAAGATTCAAAATGTAGTTAACAGTCCACTTTTCACACTCATACTTACAAGAATACGAACTTTACGAACATTTCTTCTCCAACATCATTATTTTCTGATGTTTCTCTACAAAGAAAAAATTTCGAAAAAATGAATGAATCAAAGAAATACAATAATAATTAAAATAGAACATGAGTTACAATACACCCCATACTCATCAACTCACAAACACACAAATCTTCAAAAACTTACTTTAACATCCCACAGAAAAATATTCTCCATCTTCTCATGGGAATCAAATAATGCATTTGTAACTTTCCGCACGAGAATGTTTGGCATTTGTCGTCCGAAGATTGTTGATAGCCCAAGGTTTCAGACAAGTTGTAAATCTTGCCATTCGCCAGCCTCAAGTAGATCCAAGCATCGGCCACTTGGTTGCAGCCTCTCGCTATGCGCACCAGTAAGCATTCCGATTTTGAATTTACTCCATAGAAAACCACTTCATCTGCCCTCTTTGGATGAAAAAATAATTAATTATGAAGTATTTTCCTTTAATGATGTAATTTGTAGCATTAATGAATTGGTAAGTTGATAGTAACCCGTATAAATCTAAATTATTTTTATTTTCGATTTTTTTTTTTCGGTAATTATGCCTCTAGAAAAAAGTCCATAAATTATTTTTTTAATTTTATATAATTTTTAGACCTGTAAAAAAATAGAACTTCGTTAGCTTTGAGGAAAATTATTCTTCGCTTCTTATGTAAAATTATTCCTTTGTTTTTCTCATTTAAGATTTATAACAAATATACACTGCTTGACAATTTTTAAGGAACAAATAGAATTAATAATAGACATTGATTAAAGATATGAAATTCAGTATGTACTTAATAAAGGTATTGTGCGTCAAGTGCAATACTAAGTGAGACAGATTTCTCCCCTCCCCCAATAGCAAAATAAAGAATAGGGGGGAATGCTCCTTGGAACAATTTCCAAAGTCACAAAAAATATTCTTTTCATCTGAAATGATGACAGATAAGTCGCTTAATGAAAAACGAACCTCCTCGCACATTAATGCACATTTCGCATCTGTTGTGCATGCTCCTCACTAAATTGTCAGAAAGAGTTTGGAAGATACTTTGTCCCAGTCCTCTCTCAAATCTATTTTGAACTCCTGTACAATTCGGGAAGAGGGTGGTGAATGATTCCTTTCTGAAACACGCTTATCAGGAGCATCCCTGGATGTTCAATTGGATTTAAATTCGGCGGGTTCGCATGCGATCAATATCTTCGTTTTCAAGAGTCTCGGAGGCTTCCACTGTGGTCGGTAACGGGTTTCTCTCTCTTTCTTTCTCCATTATAGTTGAATCACTCTTCACTCCTTCATGGATTCATTAGAGAACATGAATCTGAACAACTGTTAGTGATTCCAAGAAATATGCTCTTTCCACCAGCGTAATCTTTCGCGACGACGGCGTGGTTGTACCTGAAGACACTTAACAATAAGGGCGCATACGAGGCAACATGATTCAATTGCCGAAAAATCGTCTGGAAAATACTCGAGAGGCCGAGGCGGTTATAAGTGAAATGGATCTCATCACTGTAATTTATTATTTAGTATCTTTAAAGTATAAATTTTGAAAATAACTGCAACTAATAATTGTTAACATGGCCAAATGATCGTCTAGTGGAAAGAGAAGAAGCTCCTACGAAAAAGGAGTAAGATCGAATTGAATGGCAATATGTTATTATTCAAGAGAAGACAGTATTTTGGTGTGTTAATTAAATTTATAAAAACAGATAGATCGAAAGTTAATGGTTATATAACACTGACATTAACATACCTGAGAGGTGTGATACGTGATACTCGACGTAGGTACTATGTTTTAATTCGCGCTAAGTATTTAGGTGATATTTTATTAAATTGTTAAACATGTAGAAGTAATGTGCTGAAGTGTTGGTGTAACTGTGTGCATATCTATAGTGTGAAAAGAGTCAACAGAAAAGTGTGATGGGTGTCTGATGAAATTGTGAAAATTTTTGTGTCAACTTGGTGAGAAACATCATTTAAGCATATTGCTTGGAAGTAGAAGGTTGAACACAAAGAGAAAGAAAGTGTTATTTCCTCCTGAATGAACTGGTGACATTTCTGAGAATAATGTGTTCAATGACCCTTTACGGAACCTTCATCTGCAAGTTCAAAGAGAAACTATCCCATATTAATAACCGCTGCTTCAAGATCGTGGGGACTACGAGTCATACGTTATGAACCTATCTGTCCCGAAGGGAAATATTTGCTAATTTTTATTGTTAGATGAACATGTATGTCCTCTCAGGGTGTGATACTCCTCCCACGATCACCAGGATGCTTTATCGGAGCATTTCAACCTTCTTCGACCTCTTTCAACTGTAAAATAATGCTTTTTGACACACTCATCGCTGCAGCAACTTGAGTGACATTGATCTGCTTTAAGGCGACTAATTGCTCGCCTGCGATCATATTCACTCAAATAATGCCTTACAGACATTCTCCCCTTGATACTTGCTGCACAAGACGGGATTCAACTGAACGGCTATCAAAAACCTAAGTAGTGATTTTATGTAGGTATAGATAGTATGGACTGCTCTTGAGCTCTATCTTTTAAATAAGTAAGAAGTATAACCTGTAACTTTAAGTTTATTTTTATTGAAATAAACTCGGCTTTTGGGGAAATTAATTTTCATAAATCAGTTGTTCCTTAGCAATTGTCGAGGAGTGCAATTTCGAGTCACCAACATTACTTACTTTAACATTTACTGTGCACATCGTTTTTAAATGTTTTTCCTTATTTTATTCCATAACTTCCAATTTAGTTCTTGAGAACAAATAGCTAATAAAATTAGTAATATTACGAAATAATAACTTAATTCTAATTGTTACTGAAATCTGAATATCTTTTGAGTTTCAACTTAACTTTAATTAAACTTCCTATTTCAAACGAATTTAAATCCAAACTAAAATTACTTACTATTTATTCGCACTTACCATTTAATCAGTGAGCAGTAATGTGAGGAGTCACTATTAACATTCACTGAAAGCTATCTGCATTGTATAAAATTTGATTTAAAATATTAAATGACTTTTCAGGCAATCAACTATTTCGTTTTGTGTTTTAATAAGATCTACATTTGTTAACTATTTTTTAAATATTCGAAGTCTTCTATAATTTGATGTTTTCTGAGTAGTACTATGAGAAGATATCAATACCTAATAATGAAATGAAACAAAGTACAGTTATGAAATACTAAAATCTATATAGATCTCTTCACTAAGAACTAGCTGCCCAGGGAAAAAATACCGTTTTTCATTACTATTAAACAAAAACGATAATCAATACTAATTTCTCAAGCTCTACATCCACATTTTATACGTGCGTTTAATTAATTCTTTATAAACATAAGCGTTCTATAAATATTTTGAACTAAAGATTATTATAAGATAAAACAAAAAAATGTGAGAGAAAAATTAAATAAATTACAGCTATCAAAAAGGGATAAATTGTAATTATTTCCATGATTCTAACATTTAAAATAATATGCAAAAACATTACTGATACAGTGCAAAATAAAAGTTTATATTTTTTTAAAAAGCAGTCAAACCACTACCAAACTTAAAGGTTCCTAGAAAAAAATTCGATATATATAAATTTTGATATACAGATATACATTTTCATCATTTCTTACTAAAAACAATTATTTATCGTTACTTTTTTGGAATAGAGAAGACTGAAAGCCTTAAGCTATCAAAGAAATTTATTTTTAAGAAATGTATAATCATGTATGTAATTGATAAATTTGATAACAACGCTCTAAAATTTTAATGTTTGTATGCAGAAAAAGTTATAAAATTATAATTGTTTTTGGACAAAGATGTTCCTAATGTATTTTTGATAGGATTTGATTGGTTTTATTAACGTTGCGCTATTAATGCAATTTTGAACTTAATCAGTTAAATATCATAACATCGAGAATAAATCTCAACTCGTGTTATGACAATTTGGAATACTTCCATTACTTGTTTTCATGTTGATTTTTCAATTAATTCATTTTTGTTGCCGTCATCATCTTTGAGTTCATCTTGATCAAAGCAAGTCTAATATTTCCGAATCGGTGGGGTAATCAACCATGATTAAATTTTCGTCTATGTATAAAAATTGCTCGAATTAAATACCATCATTTTATTACAATAGGTGAACACAAGTGTTTATTAAATAGAGATTTTAGATTCGTTGAAGTTCGAAATATAGAGGTTCAGTTGTAAGTAGTAATAAGTGCTTTGCTCTATATTTTAAGAGTTACTAACTGTTCGTAAGTAGGATTCTTGAAATGGTGACTCTAATTCTTTTTCCAGCCGTGGTACAATGTAACCCAATTTGACAGGATCTCCTAAGGCCTTAATGTCATATAAATCGAACCGTTTGCAATGAAATGCATTGTAAAGGCGTATTGCAAAATATGCTATAAGCCATTTGATCCAGTAGATGATTTCTGTAAAAGAAAATTAATAGAAAATTAAATTCTAATTTCTAGGAGGAAAGTACGAAAAATGTGGTACAACACTAAACTACAAACATTAAGCTCCATTTTAATTTGTTCACTTACAATATATTTATTGGGGTTATTTAATTGTAATTAAAAATGAATCAAAATATAGTTAAATAAAAGGAGCTGTACCTAAATTTGGTGAAAAATTATAAAGATTGAGCTTCAATTATTACTATTGCATAAAACCATAGATATGTCACAAAACTTTAAAAAATTTGTTGCATCTATTAAAATACAATTAATTTTTTTAAAGAATTTCAATATTAATTTAAAATTGCATAATATTTCTCAAAGAATCATAAATCAAAATTTGCAACATTAACAAAACTTGTCAAATTACTCTCCCCAATCTTTTAGGAATTGCATTTAAAAATGATTAAAATCAACACTATTGTTCAAAAATTTAGCAGAATACACTTAAAAATGATGAAAAAATTATTTTATTTTCGTAAGAAAAATCTATTCAGCTTTTAAATTTTTATTCCAGAGAAAGATAAATACTTATTATAAATAACAGAACTCTAGAAAAACGTATGAAGGATAGTACTTCCTAATGTGATAAAAAAAATTTAACTAGTTTATGTCTTTCATAAATATCGTAATTATTTTTTTATTAAAATAATATTCAAAATTGGTATTAATATCAAATGATATTAAAAATATTAATTGTTTTATTACAATAGTAATAAAAAATAATTACTATTTTAATATAATATTAATCAAAAATGGTAATTTGTGTTTGTGTTTTGGAATATAATTAATTAAATACAAAGTTTCCAATAAAGCCATATAGCATTTTTCATTTATTTAAATAATAAAATAACAATTATCTTCCATTCCGGAATTGTTTGTCTGAAGAAATAGGTATTACTGTTAATATCAAAATCATGGTATACCAAAAATAATAGAACAAAATAACTCATTACCAGAGAGAGTGCGTATATTGATTGATTTTTTTTTATGAACTTGACACTAAAAACAACGCGAGGGCTATTGGCGAAAGAGAGTGTATAAGCCTTAACAAATGATAATTTCTATTATTATTACCAATAACAACCAAATGTTAGAACCCATCGATTTGAAAATAAGCAATTTAGTATAATATTAATATATATTTTCTCATTCTTTGTTTTATTTAACTTTCTATGTTCATATGTATGTATGTATATAAAAAAAAATACGACTTTCCAGTTCAAAATTTATACTTGGAATTATGATCCACCTTCTGATCGATAAGTTGAAATTTTGCATGCACTTATAATTGCAATGACAATCCTCTATGGTTAACTCAAGCAGCGATGGACCTGGGGGGGAAGGGAATGCATGCAGTTAACAACGTCCAATAAAGTTGGAATTTTCCACACACGTACACCTCATATAACTGCTTTTTTTTAAATTTCCAGACTAAAAAGAACTAAATAAATAGAAGGGGGAAAACAATTTTAAATCTAGCCTTTATTTAAAAATATGGAAATAGTAATATATTCTCATAATTTTAGTTATAGTTTAATATTATTAATTTGTAGCTTATTGCACTTCTATAGCATGAGATTTTTTTTTTAATTCGACCAATGTAATTATATTTTTCGAAATTCTAAATTTAAAAATTCTTTTACGCTCCAATATTATACTACTTATATGATATATATCCAAATTTATTAATGTTGTCGGGTGTTTGCAATTATTATATTCTTTAATTAATAATTTACTGTATTACATAGTTAAATAACTAAATGTATAAAGAAAAAGATATTTTAGGAATCTTTTAATAACCTTTCTTGATTCTTCAAAGAACAAGATGAATCATCAAAAAACATTTTACGTAAAAGACTTTAACATGCAAAAAAAATAAAAGAAGCCACTTTCTTATGAAACATAATGGTAATTTACATTATCTAGAGAAAGAAAAAAAAAGTCTTTATATTTATTTTAAAAGACAAATTCTGATTGACATAAAGGAAAGGGTATTTAGATAAATTGCGTAAGTCAGGACACAATATTTACACTGCTTGTACAAAAATTACGAATAACTGAACTTATATATATTTATATATATGTTTATATATATATATAATGTCTGAAGAAGTTGTACAAGCCGAGAAAGAAAAAAATGTTTTTAAATATCAGAAGAGCGTAATTATTGCCCTGTACTAAGGACGAAAATCCTACAAAAATGGTGATGATTGTTTAAAACGTCTTCCGAAGAAGCAACACGAGGGCTATGTGACGAACCTCGTAATTCTGAACATCGGTCAAATGACATCTCCCTCTCTAAACTTCTTCACCACGCCAACAGGAGAACTTGGAACCTTGACCACATTTAACGGGCATCAGCCCCGCTACAGATAGGACTTTATTTGCATCAGGGCTCGAACCCACGATTCGACGTAAGCAACGCCGGCTGTGAGTCCGCGACCATGACCTCTATTCTACCGCGGCCACATCCCATAAAGAGATTGCAAGAATAATGAGCATCAGATTGCAAATACCCAACGTATTGCAAAATCCCGGAAAAAGGTATGAAAAAGCTATCCTTTTTATAAAACATATTTAAGCGGAAAGCGATCTTAAATAATAGAGATGAACATCATCAAAATAAGGAGCAAAAACTGATCACAAAAAATAAACTCAAAAATTTACAAAATGCTTTGATAACAGATCCTACTTGTATAATGAGGCGACTCAAAACAATGGAGACAAAGAAAACGCCTTCTAAGCTTAAGACTAATCGGAAAATGAAATTTCAGTTTGCTGAAGAAAAGGGTTTGGATTCTTGAGCAATAGGGGAGGCATCTATAATCCAATGACTCCAACATGTTGGAAACATTAGAAATATGAAGGAATAAGCATTGTACCCGTTGAACAAACCGACTGGACTGACCTCAATAATGTGTAGTAATAAAATAAATATCCTTTATGAATAACTTATTGAAAAATCTGGCGTCAATTGTGATCGATTGATGCTGAGATTCATGGAGTTCGCATTGGGACAAATAGGTTCTTAAGGCATAAGTATATATTCAAGCAGTTTAACGCCTCCTCTGCTTTGCTGGTGCTGAGCTCGGACATATGAATCATATCAATCAAGTTCGACTCGAGTGTAACTCGGGCGATACAAAAATTTTGCATTGTGTAGCCGGCTTTTACCGAATTATTTTTTTTGTGATTCAATGGCTTTTCTAGACATTTCTTAACCACTAGATGGTAATACTACACAGCTTTTCTAAACTGAAGGCTCATAGTAAAAGGCTCTGAGATATTGTCAACAGAAATAAGCTCAAAAAAGAGAAAAATTTATTGCAAATTTAAAATATTTTAACAATGCAGTGAAATCAAGTTTTATTTCCTTCTAGCATTGCGAAAAACCTCATAAATATTTTTATAAAGTACTTATACTATATTTTCTATATTCAAGAGTTTATCTATTTAAAAAATTTTAGGAAAAGTCGTGTATTAAATAGAATATGATGAATTTAAAACAACTTATTCAAAAAATAGACGATTTACCAAGCGTATTATCTTCCTGTATTTATTTCGAATTAGATTATATAAATCAATTACCACTGTATTCACACAGCAAGCAGAAGCACAATTATAAGATTTCTTAAGGAAGAGGGAAATTTTAACTTCATAATAAAAATAAATAAAACTATTATAATTATTTATATGTTGATTGTGTATAGTTAACAGTTAATTTTGTTTTACAAATTTAAGTGATCAAATTGTACACTTAATTAATTAAATACTACATAAAGCATTATTTGGATTAATTTTCCTTCAATAAAATGGCAGATTTTATTTTGAAGAAATATGTATGTAATTATATGAATAAAACTGCATAAAATTTGTAATTAGCTAATTTTGGAAGGCTATTCATCAAATAATGTAAATGATATATAATGAATTTTAAGTCCTTCTAAAAGAAAAAAAAAATGAGCTTAGTTTTTTTTTTTTTTTTTCCTGTTTATTTCTTTTTTAGAGAAAAACTTGACAGAATTGTATTGCTATAAGTTCAAAAAAAAATGATAGTTTCTTTTAAACTTTATTTTTCATTGTTTGCATAAGAAATGCACTTGAAAATAAGATGTTTTAACTATCTTTCGCAGCAAAATTAAATATAAAAATATCTCTTATTTTCGGGCAGTTCAACAACCGTACTTTAAAAGTTACTAATTTTTAATATCACACCATCTCAACTTTACAAGTGCGACGATAATATTAAATTAACGTAAACATTACATTGGATTCACTTCGATCACATTAAAGACTTAGTAAACCATTTTAATCTCTGAAAAATTTCTGTAAACTTACCCAATGGAGCTGTGAACAGAGTTATTATGAGTGATACCACCATTGCGGAAACTAAACGGGGTTACTACATAAGAGCTCTTACGAATAACGCCTATCAGCAAGTACTAGAAGATGGAATCAACATGTTTCAATAATACAACTAACATCGAACACAGAAAGAGAGGGAACTGTGTAAGAATATACGAGTATAACAAATAGATGTTTGCAAATAAAATCTCTATCCTCTTATCAGTTATCAGGGAATTATCAGATAAAGATAGTGAAGTGCATCGGGGAGATTAATCATTTAATGGATCGAAGAAAATCTTATAGCTGCAACACTTGAGTGCAGAAACTTTGAAATCTTCGTTTTTTCTTGATATCTGACTATCGTGATAAATTTTGATTATATTTGGGATTAATTAAGGGAGAAATTATTTTCCCATTCAAACTTTTTCAATCAGTTAGATATGTATACTATTTCATCAATTCAAAATTGTGCGAAAATTTAATATGTTTAAGGGAGAAAGTAATTGCATGATTACTTTTCTCCCTGAATAAAATTACCCACACCCATCTTTAAATTTTTTAAAAAAATATATTTATAAAGAAGAAAGAAAGAAAAATTATCATTTATTTCGAATACACCCATCGAATAAATGAATACGTAACAAATGGCTTATGGATACATAACAACATTAATTTTTTAAATACACCTGGATGAAGTCAGTAATTATCTATACTAATTATTCTTACGTTACATATTGATAAAAAACATAAATATTACTGAAGACACAAAATCCAAGATTTCTTTTCAGGATTCAAGTAAAAATTATATGTGTGGGTATGAATGCATGTGATAATTATTTACTCATTAAAATATAACTTTTTTATTTTATACAAATAGATATTCTACTTTTAAGTAAATAATCAGTCAATAGGTTGTCTTCTCTTACTGCACCATTCTTGAGGTATAAACTAATTACTAGGGTCCATATATTCTCTCTGAGACTCTGAATGAAGGAAACATATTATAAAGATGTTTTTGTTTTAGCACAGTGGCACCCTTTCCTGTGGCCTGAATAAAAGTGTAACGCCCTTTCATTATTTACTTCGTTCGGCAGTAATTTAAATAGTACTGATGTAACAATAAGTTCACAATTTAATGAAGAGACATCAGAAAAGAGCTAATTCACTCTATGAATAATAATTTAATTAGTTATCCCTTTATATTAACTTTTTCCCAACGTGCCTGATTCTTAGTTTAGAATTAAATATTAAAATTCTAGTTTACCAATTCACCCGAAGCAAGTAAACAACTTCTCAAATACCAAAGATTCGAATGCCTTTTACAACTCACTTTAATGAAAAATCATTTCTAATCGATTTTATTCACAGATTATCCACTGAAAAGTACTCCAATTTTTAATATATAAGCATCTATACCGATGACTCCCTATCAACTAACTACCATTATTTTTAATTATATAGCGCTTATATATATCACTATCTTCAAATTCATTGCACTTCTCACCTTCATCTAATTTCCATAGATCACGTTTCATTTTAATTAAATCGAGTTTTTATTTCATGCAGTACAAATTACAAAAGTCCTCAAGGTTAGTGAAAAAAAAAAAATGCGAATAACCAAACGTTACAAAGTATGACTAATCATAAAGTAAGAGATAAAAATATTTAAATCTTGTGTACCCGCATTATTGAATAAATCCTTCCATTTATTTGTTATTCATTTCATTTACATAAAATAAGTAATTAATGGGTTGGATGTGCCTGTGAATCACAGCACATTTTCTCACATCGCCGAATCAAATTGAACCCTGCTACTTTTTTTTCCTTTTTCCTCGTTGATTTTTGCTTCATTCTTGCTCTTTACTGCAACGACAGCCGAAACCCAGCTTCGCTCAAATATGACGTCAAAAATGGAATTTAAGTCTGCTGAGCTTTATCTCCTAGAAGGGAATAATATTCATCTTTTATTGAAATCCAAAATTCTGTTAATTTCATACAGCAAAATTTCTCTTTCAAACCCTTGTCGCAAGAAAAATCGATAAGATTTTCTTTTTCTACAAAAATAAATTCATACGGATCACTAAAGTTAAATAGATCTTCAACAACAATCAGATAGAGATAAATGCCAGTCCGGTGAACTCTTTACTTAGTGTCATATTGAAGCCTTGATTTTTTTTTTTAAAAAAAAAATTAAAACAAGCATATTAAAATGTGCTTAATGCACAAATGAATTTTTAAAAAAACATAAAAGAAAAGGGAGAGAAAAAAGGATAGGAAAGTGAATGAGTTATTTACAATGAGGATAAAATATTTAATAGATTTTTAAAAAAAAAATGTACAAATCTTATCGTAAGATAAGATTATAAAAATTATTTATATAATTTTTTTAGCTCCTCAGTGCCTTCCATAGACTATGTCTAATCTTCAGCAAGAAGAGAGTATTATTTTATATGATCATTTCTTAAAAAAAAATTATTATTACTATTATTATTATTGTAAAATTACAATAACTAAAATAGTAATAAATAAAAAAAAAATTTTTTTGTTGATTATGTGAAAGCTGAAAAAGTAAGGGAAAAGTAAAAATGGTTCTTCTTTGGTTGGGTGCACAGCGGTGGACAGCAAACTAGTTCAAGAGAGGAGAGGTAGGGATGGCGACAGGGTATTAAACAGCTGATGAAAAGCTGAATAGATGATGATGTAGGTCTTGGAGTGAGATGGATGACTTAAAAAGAGTAATAAAGGAATTAATTAAAAGCATCTGAGTTGGAATGCAAAGTGTTATGGGGGAATTAGATAGAAAAAAATTACAGCAAGATTGGTATTGTAGGGCATGGGTCCATTATTGTGAGCAAAAATTAGTTGGGCCCTTATTAGAGAGTTACTATGATATATTAGTCTATTATAGAATCTTCTAGAGAGATAGTTGATGTGTTTGATAATAGGAGGGATATTGAGATCCTTGTGTATGACAGAATTTCTGACATACCAAGGTGAGTTAGTAATCATGCGGAAAATTTTCTTTTGATGGACCTGTATTCTTTTAATGTGGGAAGGTACAGCATGGCCCCAAGTAGGGGAAGCATAAAGAAGGATAGGGCGGATTAATTATTTATAGAGATGAACTTTGTTATCAAGAATTAGTACTGAATTTCTGTCCATTAAAGGTATACAGTTATAGATTTTGGCCCAGCATTTGTCAATTATTGATTGGATAGGAAGTTTGATGGTGAGTTTGGAGTCCAGGATAACTCCTAAGTATTTGACCTCAGAGTCCCATGAGATTTGATCATTAAAAAATTTGAGTTTTTTATTAGGACGGGTGGGCGTGACCTTTTCTAAAAATGAGAGCTTTAGTTTTATTAGTGTTTACAGCAATCTTCCAGAATGTCATCCAATCCTCTATTTGTTTTAGATGATTTTGTAATTTAACTATTACGTTAATTAGACTATTTCCTTGGGTGAGGATTGTTACGTCATCTGCAAATAAACAGAGGCTATTGTAAGGACTGTGAGGGAAGTCATATGTAAACAAATTGTAGCAAATTAGAGAAATTACAGACCCATGAGGTTGACCGGCTTTTATATAACATATTGTAGAGAGAGTATTATTAAACTTAACTTGGAATCTTATAATAAATTACCTTAAAGTTAGGTAATCTTATTACTACCTATCTTTAAGGTAGTTATTTAAGATGACTATTATGTAGGGAGGGAAATTTAATTTGATTAGTTTGAAGATCAATCCATCGCGCCAGAGGCGGTAGAAAGCTTTTTGTATGTCGAGGAAGATACCCCCAGAAACTTATTTGGAATTAAATCCTTCAGTAATGGCAGTCACAACCCGTAGAAGTTAGTGGATAGTGCTGTGGTTAGTACGGAAGCCGAATTGTGAAACTGGAAGAATATTATTAGTGGAAACATGAGTCAGTATTCTGGTTAGAAGGATTCTTTCAAAAAATTTTGAAATAGAATTTAGTATCGACCTATCAGAAACGATAGTTGATAGGTCGATAGTTGCATGGAATGGAATGGTTTGGGCTGGGTTTGGGGAAGAGAATAATAGTTGCATATTTCCGTTTTTGTGGGAAATGCGCATACATGAGACATTTGTTAAAAAAATTGTGAGATGAGTAAGTGGGTTGGGAGGAAAGAATTTAAAGGCCTGATTGTGAATGCCATCCTCTACGGAGGCTTTTTTTTGCTTAACTTTTTAATTATGGTAGCTATTTCAGAGGGGGAGGTGAGATGGGAGGAGAAATTGAAATCGGTATGGGCTTCAAGATAATTTTGAATTATTGATTTTGTTTTTTAAATATGATCATCTTCATATGGAGTTGGATTTTTCTGGAACGAATATTCAAGATTATGGGCAAGCCGATTAGCTTTTTCTTTATCAGAGAATACCCGGTATTAAGCTGTTAGAGTAGGTTTTCCCATTTTTAGTTTTTAATGGTATTGGTTTTATTTTTAATTTGCTTTTCGAGGTTATTAATTATGGGTTTCAAAGGATTTTCTGGTGATTTGCCATTGTTTTCTATACCTATTTTTCTCTTTAATTAGGTACCTGATATGAGGGGGGAGTCTAAGATGAGGGGTTTGGATGGATCTGGTATTACTTACATGGTTAATTGCATTTTTGATATTAGTAGTAAACGATGTAATTGATTGGTCTAGATCAGAGATATTATTAATACTGGGGTTAACTTTTGTGATATTGTATAGAATTTCTTGATAGCGGAACCAATTAGAAGTTGGGAGAGTGCGAAGGGGGATAGGGAGAATTTTATTGAAAGAGATGTCCATTAGTATAGGGTTATGGTCGCTAGGTAGTTCATTAACACTTTCGGTATTACAGAATGGTATGTTTTTGAGAATAGAAAATTCTATTATAGAAAAAGTATTGCTATTGTAAGGAAAGTGAGCTGCAGAGTCGGGGGCAGCTATTTGGAGGTTATTAGCGTTGCACATAGCATGAATAATTTTACTAGATCTGTTTGCCTTGCCTGTTTCAGGTTGGATGTTTTGCATTAAAGTCGCCTATTAAAATTCCGATGGGGTTGTCTCAGAAGATATTAAATAGATCTTAAATCCATGAAAACTTATTAAAAATTAAATTTTCAAAGTATTTCTAAAACTAGATAATTATCTGTTCAAAAATACTCTTCAAAAGTGGATTTTTTAACTTTGGAGATATCAAGTTCACTTGAAATCAAAAATTTCTGCAATTTAAAAAAAAAAAAAACATTACTTGTGTGTGCCTGCATCTTAATTCAATTCTTCACCATAACTTGGAACTTTTTTTTTTAATGAAAGCTGAAATTTTTCCCATTGACTTAAAACAGGACATGTTCTTCACCTGCAGAGAGAGATTCAGGGAATTCAGCTTTTCAAAAAAAATGTCGCATATGTTAGTTTTATTTTTAAAAAATCTGCATCGACAAAATATTAAACAACTTTGTGTTATTTTTTAAGAAAAATAAAAATTTCCTGTCGCAGTTCAAAGGCACTTGATAAAACGATACCTCGAGAGCCATTACATTACATTAAAAACGAGTATTCGTCTCCCATATCCTTGCACAGATTTTTTTTTTAAAAAAAACTTTGCTTTTAATGGTCGAGATTTTGTAAAATTTATTACATTCACTACACATTAAATACATTCATAACACTTGATTCAGATGTTTTGACGCAAGTCCTTGTGAACAATGCAATGAGTCTACAATGTATCAAAGGCTTTGCTTTTGTACCAGTAATCCTCCATAGCAGTCGGACATGGAACGAGGTCCCTCTGTAGAGACACCAATGCACCTAGTCTAATTTAAATTATTTTCAGATATAAATATATCAAAGATCTCAAACAAGTCCCGAACCTTTGCTTCTGCTGCAATATTTTAATAAGAGAAGACCTTCTGCAATATTATTACCAAATATGAACTGTGCTTAGCATATCAAATGTACATTATTATTATATGTAGCATCCTCTAGCTACAATCAAAATTCTATTCTTGGAATCTTTCAATTAATTGATTGTTGATGCCGCCATGTGTCGTATTCTGCGACTAATTGTGTTATTAGACAAAGTATTCTTAAATAGTTTCCCAGAGTGTTCATCAACCGCTATGTTCGCCATGTCTACAGAAGCGGGTAGATAATTCTCTTCTGCGACGATAGGAGGCTTTTTACATTTCTTGATTCTATAAGCCACTTTATAAAATGTAGTAAAGCATTGTTTGATATTGATGCAGTCTTGAAGTTTACTTTTTTTTTTACTTTTTAATTAACGTCGCACTAGAAGCAACACGAGGGCTATTGGCGACGGACCTCGTAATTTTGAACCACGGTCAAGTGACGAGGACGACACCTGAGCTGGCACCCCCCTCTCTTAACATCCTCACCACGCCAACGGGAGGACTTAGGGCCCCGAACAGATTTAACGTGCATCAGCCCCGGCTACACGGTGGGTCTTTGGCGGCCAAGGATCGAACCCGCGACTGAATGAAAACCGCCGGCCGCTAGTCCACGACCTTGACCACTAGGCTACCACGGCCCCTGATGCAGTCTTGAAAAAGTATTGTTTTGTTGCTTGAATTCTTTCAATTTCCTGGCAAAGAAATCACGAGATAAACCAACCATGTAGTGGTGATTAGCATTTTAGCCGCGCCATATTGTCTCATACACCCACACATATTTCGCCTACCCATTTCATAAGGCACCTCAGAAGGATGAATATGTATGAAGTCTAAGTCAGGCGAAAACAAAAACTTTTCACGTTGTTTCAAGACAGGAAGACTAAACACATGACTGAAAAACTTATTTTATATTTATATATCTTTCTATAATATAATTACTTGTACTGCTTTAAATGTTATTTAGCACAAGCACTCTACAAGAGTATTATTCACTTTTCCTTGCATATTTTGTAGTGTAATGGGGTGTACAACAAAAGCCTTGCATAAATGCACAGGTTGAATTTTGGCAAATTATCATTTTTGATGTTCATTTTAAACAAATCATACTTTTTTAGTAAAATTATCAATTATTTTCGATTTCTCGAAATACTTCTATCTAATTGTAATTCATGTGTATTATTTTCCTGTGATAAAAGGTATACTGAATAACATTAATGAAAAAAAAATTCAGAAAATTACATGCTAGTATTAAAACTAAACCACAGTAAAATTGGTATAAATTGTCGATTTTTACTTCTCAGCCCAAATTCATTCAGAAACTTGAAAACTTATCTTTTAGTAATGAAATTTTTAAATTTTGATTTGTGTATCCCTTCCCCCAAAACTTTTCCTTTTTTTTTTTGTTTATATATAAATATTACCACCCCACTTTTAATTCCTAATTGTTTCCACTGTGATTAGTAATATATACTTAATGTGTAATTAATACAATTAAAAAAATTAGAAGTTAAAATGATGAAAAAAACTTAATAGAAACAAATTAAATTCTTATTTAACATTTTTTGACATTGGGATTATTTATAAATAGCATATTATATAAAGTGGTAAAATTCAGCAGAGCCAATACCTAATTTTTTTGTCGAGTTAAGCGAACCAATCAATAAAATTTCACTTGTACTCAAAATTCTATTTAGATGGTGGGCGTAATTTTTTAATCCAATAAATTTTCATTTCTCACTCATTTCCAAAGAATTTCATTTCAATAAAATTCTTTAGAAATTTATCACTAGTTAAATCTAATTAAAATCCAATAAATAAAATATAAAATCTATGAAATATATCGTTCATATATACACTTTTTAAGCGTTTTACTATCAATAACTATTTTTGCATCTAAATCATAACCAGCATTATTCATAATACACAAGATAACATCTTGATCACAAAAACCTTTAACATTTTACTGATGCATGATGTTAAATTTATTAAAATCCTTTTAACACATGAATATAGACATATTGTATAGAATACATAAAAATATAATTTTTTTGACAAAAAATACACAATAGATATTGAAGCTATAACATATATTAATGAAAATTTTCTATCAGTTATAATGATATGCAAAATATTAATGCTCAAACTTAAAAATATATAAGAAATTTCCCAAGAAGTATGACATATAAATAGAAATTTTTCAAAAAAAAAAAATACTATCAATTGAAAGAGTAATGTAGCATTAATACTTACCACCAATCTATATAAGTGTTATAACAAAATGAATTTATCTGGAAACTTACAAAAATTTAACTTTTAAATAAAAAAAAATTATTATAAGTCAACTTTTTATTAAAAAAATTTGATGAACTTTTTGAAACTTTTAAAGCAAATTTTTTTTAGACATTTTTATAAAAAAATTTATTTCAGATTCATAATGCTTATTACATATTTAATCTTAGAAATATAAATACGCTCCAAGTATTAAAAATTACTTCAATAACTCAATTCAAGGTTTATAACAAGTATTCAACAGAAAGAAAAAAAACGCAATACATACAACAGCATGTAATGCTTGACAAACAATTTTATTATTTATTACAAAAATGCTTCATGATGAAATATATTTAAAATACGTGAGAAGAAACATTCCTTGAAGTTATATCAAATACGTTTAAAGTATTTCAACCATTTTGCAATGTAATTTATTTTGAAAAAAAAAAAATTATATTGTGGGAATATACAAATATGTAATTAATTTAATATGAAAATAAAACCGCTTATTACTTTGTATATACATCATATTCAAACATACTATTTTTAAGTCAAAGTACCATGAATGTCGAAAAATGATATATATATAACAATGAAAACAAAAATATTAATTATTTCACATTTACCATTGCTCAAATATATTACAAAAACCAAAATATTATTTAAAAAATGCTTAAATACATCATTTTACCACATGAAATTAAAACTGCAACTCACTTGACATTATCTTCATTCAAATATTCAAAAGAACAGATAATTAGGATCCTCTTTAAACTATGTTTTTCATAATCCATCTACATCAATTATTATGACAAAAAAAACTCATTAAAACTTATTTACAGGAATGAAAAAACTGAATTATCAAAATTCTAAAAGCCAGAAAACTTCAAGTTTGAGGCTTGCATCTACTGATGATAGACCAGTAAATAAAAAGAATCTAATATATACAAAAGCTAATTTAATCTTTAATGTAGTGATAATGCGTGTGAGGAACCAAATCAAGTTTTTATTCCCATTGTTCGATCCTGATTTGAAATTACAATCACTAATACACAGCAATAAAACCTTGATGTGAGGCTGCATTAACCTGGTTAAAAAAAAACTCATAATAGATAGATCACACAGATTTGGATTTCATATTCCAAAGATCATCGCATTAAAAAGCTAATCTCATAAAATCTGTATGGTACCACAGTCCTCGACAAGATATAAGATAAGTCGGGTTAGACAGCTAAGATATTAAGCTAATTACCTGACCATGGTTTACAATTAGGAGGCTAATTTAGCAAATATACTTCTTAAAATTAGACGAAAATAGGCCTGAGAATAGTTCTTGTCTTTGAGTCAAGCAGAAATGGATAACTAGAAACATTTAATAAACAAACCATTATTTAATGCTTCTAGTTAAAATGTAAATGTTAAATGTCAGAGTAATAAACAAACTGTTATATATGCTTAATCATCAATAAATAAAATACAGAAACAATAACCCTAGAATAATCAAAATTTTACACTAATTACATTCATGAGAGGGACTAATTTACAATCCCTCTCCCAAAAAAATTATACATTTACACGAAACAAATAGTATCAGAAAAACAAATAGTGCAAACAATTCATCTTTTATTTGCTTAATCATTTTATATTACATAAATTTCCATTTATATATTGAAATAATACACAATTTAAATATTGCATAAATCTTTTCTTTTGATTTGAAATTAAGTTATATACAATGATTAGATAAAAATGCTATTTTCATATATTTGCTAATAAGAAAAATTTAATTTTTAAAATAATTATCCTATAATTTTTGAATAGATAAGTTCAAAAAAATGATTGAATTACTTACAACATGAATTTCAAAACACATTCTTATGAGCTTAATTGTAAGCATACAGCAATCTTATGTAAACATATCATCCAGAAATCACACTAATTTTTTCTCCATAATGGTCTCTGCTTTAAGCAACAGAGCTATCAGTAAAATCCTAGTTTAGTAAGCTGCTCATCACAGTCTCCAAAACCATGCCAAACACAGGATTACCAGAAGAAAAGTAACAAAAGAAAATTACGTAACAAGAAAGGCGATTAGTAGTTTGGCAATATATTGCCAAAAAATATTTTGTTTCCAAGAAACATTGTAAAATAAGATCCATCTATATCATACTTATTTTTAAATTAACTATATGTGTATATAATGTAATTTTAATATATGTCTATTACTGTTTGGCTAGCCTTTAATATTGCCCACCCAAATTTTTCACCAAAAAATATCACCAAGTGTGGCAAAAAAAAATGTCTATAAATTTGTAATATAAATGTATACCTAATCAACCTTATAATACTTTTTACATAAACACATTAATTATATAACCGTGAAGTGGCATGTGAAACAGAGTCCTAGCCCCTCACTCTAAAAACTATGCATTAAATATTATTGCACAGGCTAATGGATTCAAAATTTTACTTTTTGTCATTTTGAGAGGGAATTCCCCCTCATGAATCCCTTAAAAATGTTTATTATCTTTTTGCAGCCCTATTATTTTTAATATTTTGAGGGGTTGAGAGAGGAACCTCCCTCAAGGAAGTTCCATTAGTATCTTTTTGATCATAACATATTATCTTTTTGGTCATTTTCATTTCTCTTAAAATCGTGGTTAAATCTTATATACTTTTTTTCCTATTATCCACGATTTCTGGTGAAAACAAGATGGCCACCATTTTTTACAACGTTTTTCTGAATTTCACTTGGTGTGTGTGTGTGTGTCATCAAATTTTCGATCGTTAATTTAACCAACTTCCCATCAAGCTAGAGCTTTGAAATTTTGGGAATCGTTCGTACTCGCCTAACAATGTAATATTTAGACGTTCGCGACAAGTTTTAACTAATATTTCAATAATTTTAATAAGTCAAAATATTCTTTCCCCTCGGCGCTTTTAGAATTGAGGAAAAAATTTCTTTCCCCCTCTGGGAGCACCGGGCACTCCTCACGCAGCATGCGGTATCGTAAACCTTTTGTACTCACAAAGGGGAGATACTATCTCCCCTTTACTATCTCCAAGATAGTAAGGGTTGCTGACTTTTAGTCAGTAATCATTCTCAAGAAAGAAAGTTTCCAATATTTGGCGCCGTGTCTTATCACAATAATTTTTTCTGAATTTTGGTTCCCATTCTTTTTTTAATAGAATGACTTACAAACTTTCAAATGCATGTTTTGATTTTATGAGTATTATGAATTTTTTAAAACTCTCACAAATGTCTCTTTTTAAGTGAATTTTAAAGTTAAAAATAACTAACAGTTTTAACTAATATTTCAATAATTTTCTCTAATAAACTTTGCCACCATATAAAAACGTTGTTTTTAAAAACGTTGGTTTTTATATCGAATTATTGAACATGGAATTTCATTAGAAATTTTGATTTTAACCCTTTTTCAAAACACAATACTTAGCGCAATTTGGTGCCCAAGAAATTGTGTCAAATTTGCAGGTGGGCATTACGGAAGCTGTTCCCACTGTTTTTTAACAGTGAAAGACAACTTTTGAATTCATTCTAAATTTCAAGTGAAAAAAATATTACGATGAAATATTACAGAGTCACAATTTTATAATATTACATTCACATGACAAGGAAAAAATAGCAAATAAAAAAAGCTGATTAAAATCTTGAAATTATATTGTTCAATAGAATTTTTTTTAACCTTTATTTAAAATTGACAGAAGTTACAAAAACAGATAAGTTTATGTAATAAAGGAATAAGAAATCAAGACTGTTAAAATTTTATTAGCTCATAATTTTTTAACCTTTATGTGTGCCATGATGGCTAAATTATTAAATCAATTTGTTAATGAAAAACAAAATCTGATTAAGATGATTATTTCCCACAGAGATCAAAGTTTATGATATGGATTAAATGTGTATTTTAAAGGATATTTGATATTTATCAGCTAACACTGGCTTAATTTTCCAGGAAATTTTGCACACATAAAAAGTTAAGAATATCATTTCTAATTTTCTTTTATAATTCCCTAGATGCTTGAAACTTAGTACTTGCTTCTCTATAGTTTTTTAGTCATTAATTCAATGAAGACAATAATATAAAATGAATAATTTAAAGAATTTGAAATCAATCGATACAAAAAAATACAAGAATGAAATCATTTTCTAAAATATCAATCAACTTGCAGAAAAAGTATACACACAATAAATTTTTGATCATGAAAACATAATAGCAATGCTACATAAAGGATAGCAACAGAACAAAGTAAAAAAAATTTAAGACACAAAGAAATTATACTTCAATAATTATCCAAAAGCAGAAGTACATGAAATAGAATTGCCAATGCCTCTTAAGGCTAGTATAATTTGATTGGTGATTAACAAGTGTCAAATATCCCAATCATTATCCCACACAAATTATTTTAGTTTCCAATTCTAAAACAGATATCACATTTAAAATGTCCAATTATTCATGAAGTTGCTTTCAAATGAATATTCAAATTAATGATGTCACCATTCTTATCCTAGATTTCATCATACACTACAAGCTCTCTAGTGTCCTCATGATTTCCTTTTTGTGGGAAATTCACAGCTAAAGAAGCCCAGGATGCAGACGATGAATCTTCACCCAAAGGTGGTATTAATGGCTGCCTCCTCGCTAAGGACACATTCAAGCGAACATTATTTGGAGTAGTACCGTTTATCTCTTTGATGGCCTTTTCGGCTTGCTCAATCTTTTCAAAAGTAACAAAACCGCAATTTTTATCCATTTCCATGGAAATGTTTATAATATTACCAACCGGTTCGAAAACTTTCTGCAAGATTTCTTGGGTGACACCAAACCCTCGAACATAGACAGTGTTACCCTGACGTGGTCTTTCTGGGCGACCATCTCGGTCACGTTCTCTACGTTGATGATCTCTTACTCGGTCTTCTTTGATTTCCTCCTCTAGTTTCCTACCACTTACAAATGTCTCGTACAATTTTTTCACTGGTGGTCGACCACTATTTGAAGAGGTAGAAGAATCTGATGGGGAGCCAACAGGCGCTCCATCCTCTTCAACAGAATGAGATGCTGTAAATGGTTGGTAACCAGCAACGGAGCTAGATGTTCTATCACAAGCATTGCGTTTGCGTTCTAATGCTTTCGGTCTCTTAAAACCTTGACGTTCTTTATTTTCCACTTTGATGGCACTAATGGCGCCAGTTTTTAAAAGTATCTTTGCCACTTCTTTAGCATCCTTTTTAGCTTCCATAGGCCCAGGTCTGACAAGTGGCTTTGGAGGAGGAGGTTCTTGTTTGGGAGCATTTAAATTCTGAAGAGCTTTCTTCTTTCGTCTGAGTTTCTCATACTTTTTCTTCAGCATTTCTTCTTCTTCCGTCATTTGAGACGGAAAATGTAAGTATACCATTTTAGACAGAATTGCTTATAATCTTTTCCGAAATGCCTAGCTAAGGAAAGAAAGGGTGACTTTTAAAATTCTACAATATCACTTTTTGAACAAACCATAATCAACAAATAACATGCCGTATCTCAATCAAATCCGATTTATAAACAAAGTAAAAGTAGAAGTCATTGCTAGTGTAGGTATTTTTTTTTTTTTTTGTAGATATAGATGTGGCTGGTGTAGTAGATATAATACAAATTAGTAGCGGGACTTAAATTGCAATTGAAAATGGAGATGAAAATGAATATTTTCCAACTGAATGGTATATAGAAGCCTAATTTGTCTCAGAGAATTAAATTCTGACAACAGATGTAGCTGGATCATGTATTCTTATTTTTTCCCACTACCTTCGTGAACTGATTTAAAATTTTTATTCCACTCATCTATTAATTTAATGACTTGATGAAAAAGTGACACAGACTAAATGCCTGAATTGAATTTTTATCAAACATTTATTTCAATTTAAATCTTTAAAAAATAAATCCTGTATAATATCACAAAAGGTAATTCCATTTTTAATTATATCCTTGATCTGGACCAATAAATAACATCCTTTATTACTAATATCCGAAATGTAGATAATCATGCGAGTAATACCAGATCCATCCGAACCCTCCATCTTAGACTTCCTACTCAGTTTAGAAACCTTATTAAAAAGAAAAATAGGTACAGAAAACAATGCAAAACACCAGTTACCCACCTTTGAAACCCATAATAAATAACCTCAAAAAGCAAATTAAAAATGAAACCAATACCTTTGAAAACAAAAAATGGGAAAATCTACTCCGACAGCTTAATACCGAAGATAACTAAAAAAAAAAAAAACTTTCTAATAATTACTACAATATCCCCACTTATAGGCAATATTGGTCTGGTATTCTCTGTTAACGAAAATGCTGATCTGCTTGCCCATAATCTTGAATCCTCGTTCCAGGAAAATCCAACTCCGTATGAAGATGATCATATAGAATAAAAAAAATCAATTGTTCAAAATTATCTTGAAGCCCATACCTATATTAATTTCTCCCCCTTCCTTACCTCTCCCTCTGAAATAGCTACCATAATTAAAAAGTTAAACAAAAAAAGCCTCCGGAGAGGATGGCATTCACAATCAAGCCTTTAAATTCTTTCCCATAAAGGATTTACACATCTCACAAAAATTTTTAGCAAATGTCACATGTATGCGCCTTTTCCACAAAAATGGAAACATGCAAATACTATTCTCTTCCCCAAACCCGGCCACAGCCATTCCATTCTATCTAACTATCGACCTATCAGCCTACTAAATTCTATTTCAAAAATCATTGAAAAAATCCCGTTAACCAGAAAACTTTTACTCACATTTCCACTAGTGATATTCTTCTAGATTCACAATGCTTCCGTACTAATCACTGCACTGTCCAGGGACGTCTTAAGGCATGGGCCAACTAAGCCCGGGCCCAGGGCCTCGCCTTTTAGGGGGCCTCGTCTCGTTCTCTACTCAGCCTCAATCAGATCATGATCATAATAATTTTAATAGTCAAATGTTATTCTCGGATATGACTGGATGAAGACTGTTACTTCTATGTTAAATATTTCTATTTACAACGATTGCTGAAAATCAGGAAACATATTAGTTTTATTTCTACAGCGTGGTAGGTCCAATTTATTTATAAAAATGCTGCTGGGGGAAGGACAGTCACAGAAATAACAGACACTCCTTCCAGCGACCTTTTATTTATTTGCACTCGAGTTAAGGATCGCTCATCAATGGACAAGAGATATACACTAAAGGCCCCAACAGAAGTGACAAAAACGCATACCCTATTTCATGACAGGCGTCAAGGCTAATAAAAAGAGGGTTGGAATGACCCTGAAGGAAATCTCTCCAACAGTTCTAAATCGACAATTCTTTCCATTAAATTTAATTTCTTTGAAACAGCTAAAGGTAATTATGCTTTTATTTTTGAATTGTATTTCTTTGAGATTTAAGATAATATACAAATATTTATATCGCATTAAATAAAAGTAAAATAACATATAATTGTATTTGGTTTGTTTTTAAAAATAATATCCAGTTTTAAAAAATTCTGCTCTTTTTTTTTTTTTCCTTTTGTAAATTTCCTCTCTTTTCCTCTGAACAACATGAAATAATCTCTTAACATTTTCTAAAATTATATATAAATATTTCAATGGACTCTTTAGAATATTTTTACATTGATTAAAAGGCATAAGTGCTCACTTTCTCCATTTTGAATGCACTATGATCTTTCAAAAGAGTTTTCGATGAGTATTGTAATTCAGGGAAATATATTTGTTTACTTCTAATTTAAAAAGTATTATTTGACTCGTTTAAAATTTCAAAAAATGACTGTCCTTTTTATTATCATTGAAACCCAAATAAAAGAGAACATTTATAAAACGAATAAATTATATTACTGCATATTGTAGTAATATAATATAAATGTAGAAAAACAATTATAACATACAACAGGAATCCTAGAGTACGATTTGATAATTAGATAAATAAATGCCTGTACAACAATTGAATGTTTTAAGAGTAGACATCAAAAATAGAGAAATTCTCGTCCAACGCAGTACAAAATAAAAGATTTTTAATGTATAAGACCCCCTCACTAGAAATACTCTATATGCTTGTGTATGTTTAATCAGATTTTTCTGCAGAAAAAATTTATCATAAAAACTTTACTTTTATACACCATTTTATTTACAAACTAGCGAGATAGTTTTCTTTTTTTCCCCTTGAACAAAAAAAAAAAGCGAAATGCTACACATAGTTATGTGCATATTACGTTAGATTTGGCATAATGATTTTTAGAACAGTGTATTTATTTTTTTCTTTTTAGGAGCAAAATAACAATTCTTTTTCAAATAACTCGTCTCCAAAATGTGTGTTATTATAAAAAAAAATCTCTTAGTTATTTTTAGGATATTAATAAAAGGGGAACTATCATGTTATAAATTATTCACAATTTTTCTGTAAACCATTTTGTACCTGTTTAAAAGTGGATTCTAAGCTATAACTAGTCATTTATTTTTTAATAACTGATCATTTTATTTTAAAACTTCACTCTTGTGTAAAATGGGTACTCCAGTTAGTAATGATATAAGGCCCTTAAGGCTCCCGTCCACACGACACCAAGGTGTCTCGAGTGTAATGTTAATCGTATGGAATTTCGTACTTTTCTATTTACATCTACTGTATTGCTTATAACTGCATGGAATAAAATGCATTCGAAAAAGCCAACAAAAATAAATGTTTCTCCAGATTTTGATTTTTTAAAAAAAATTTGCAAGTATTTTTAAATATTTTCATGAGCCTGGATTGTTTAATTAATGATCAATTACTGACAGCGGATATTCGAATTTCTTCTGAATTTCTGAAAGGAAGTGTCAATTATAAAGGAGTACCAAAGTGTTCTCAAGCGTATAAAACAACGCAGTGTTAGGGTAACTTTCCTTGAAGGAAAAAGTGAAACCGACACAATGTTTGAAAACAGCCACAGGCAGAAATGAAATTTAAAATAGAAACCTTTTTACCAATAATCGACTCTCTAATTTGCAATATACAAATGCGTAGTAAAAAATATGAGGAGCTTTTGAAATGTTTGGATTTTTTAAAAGTATTTCTAATTTGGAAGAGACAGAAATTAAAATAGTATGCCAGAAAATATTAAAATTTTACGATAAAAACATTAATGGAGGGGAACTGAACTTGGAATGTCAACAATTCAAGTCACATGATCATTGACGGAGAAAAACTGAAGAAAAAGCAAAGAGAAGGAATGGGGGAAGAAAAAAAAAGAAACATTAATAAAAATTCTAATTCTACAAATGCAGATGAAGAACAGTTGTTGGATGAGGGAACTAGAATTGAGATCAAGACTGTGGACTCGTCAATATTAAATTAGACTGAAAGGTATCAACACATCACTTTATTCTTCTCAAAACATAACTATTTACAGCTGTTGCCAACAGCGCAACAGAAATATTTGATGTTGTCCCGTTTCCTACAAACACACTCTATATATACATGTATAATGAAAGACTATTCACAATGATTCCTAAAATTGAAATAATAATGAGAATTTTCTTATGAATGATGATTTCTAACGCGAGTGGTGAGTGTTCATTTTCAAAATTCAAACTGGTCAAAAATGAATTAAGAAATCGTATGACTCAATCACGTTTAAATAATTTAAGCTTGATGAGTATTGAAAATGCAATTTTTTCAACAAATGATTATGATGACCTAATTAATGATTTTGCGAATTTAAAATGTAGAAAACGAATATTCACATAAAACTTCATTTTCCTATGGATTGCTTTTATTGAACTGTACACATGTGTATATACACCAAATTAAATTAAAGGGTCGCAAGTGGGGCCTATTTTTTCATAAGCCCAAGGCCTCAAGAAGTCTTAAGACGTCCCTGGCACTGTCCATCAACTACTTCGGATTATGAATGCCATTAGTGAAAGATTTAATTCCAAACAAGTCTCTGGAGGCATCTTCCTCGATATGCAAAAAGATTTCGACCGCCTCTGGCACGACGGATTGATTTTCAACTAACAAAATAAAATCCCCCCTATCTCTATCTTATAACTTAATTTCTTGAGTAATAAAAATTTTCAATTTATCTTAATAAGTAAATACTTAAATCCTGATAATTTTTTCTTTTATTTTCTTGTTTCCAAAAAATGTAATAAATATTCAAATTAAATGTAGCTTTGTAGAGGAGCTGAGGATTGTTAAATATGTCGAGGCTTCAAATGATCCCATGGCATGGTGTGAAAGTTTTGAGTGGGTGACGTTAGATCGGGTGTCATTCTCCTTCCTTGACTGAAGTTTTATAAGGTTTATCACCAATATCCCTCATGTTGCTTTTAAGTTGATAAGCAATCAAAAATAATCATGTTAAAATATACGAGTAGATACAAATGGCTTTATCTTCCAAATTCTAATTAAATTAATTTTTGGTTTTATTGATTTTTAAGAAGTTAATTAGAAATCTTAGGTTTAACTCTCTTTACAAGGTTATCATTTATAAACATAACTATTTTGCCTGAGTCATTGGACAGCAAATATTTTAATGTCAAATACATACTTACGATTTTTTTTATATATAAGATATTTTTTAAGAAATTATACAAGACACAAATATAGTTAAGAAACATATACTGAATTCCTTAATAAAACAAATGGGGAACGCTACTGAAATTTCAAATTTGTTATTGCTATATAGACAAATATAGTCACAATTTCTTTATTCTTCTGAAGTATTTCAAAATATATTCAAAACCAACTTGATATATGAGATTTATTAAAACTATCTTTCGAAAGAAATAAAGAAGAGTTTTGTTACTACTATATTTGAAAAACCACCTGAAGTTGAAAATAGATTTTTCCATAATCTTTAAATGTGTATTGAAAGATTAGATGTAGTGTAATTATTGACAGGGCAATAAATATGATACTTTTAATCATGAAAAACAAAATTTAGAAGCTTGTATTTATTCGGATATTTACTATTCGCGTATGATTTACTTTACAATGATAATCCATCAAATAATATAACATAGGTTTATTTCTTAAGATTATGGTATATAGCATCTGATGAATTAGTACTGTATTGTAAAATATTTTACTCCAGGAAAGGGCAAATTGCTATCCGATGGTCACATGTGTACAGCTAGAAGTTTTTTTTTTTTTTGTGACCCACTAAGACAACCAAAAGAATTCATCTTGAACCGAGATTTCTTTCCCGTCCGCGGCAGAAGATTCATCTCATATTTTTCACTTTGACAGCCCCATCAATACACATGCGCAGCGTAGATACGATGAGCAGAGTTCTTCCGGCTGATCTGGTTAACTTCCATTTTGCCTTAGCAACAGTAAATATATAAATTTCCAACTTCAGCGAAATCATGAACCCTCCGAAAAAAAAATGTAAAATCGCTGATGTTTGCCGTGTGTTTAGTGAAGAATGAAAAAGTAAATATTTCCTTGATAATACGGGAAATATGTAAAGCAGCGTATGGATTGTGTCATGAATGGCAGTCGTATTTAAGAAGTACATTCTAAAACGACATTATGAAACAAAACTTAGCGAATTTTGCAGCAAACTCTCCTAGAAATAACGCAAAGTAAAAACTTCAGAGTGTGTGAAAAGGCTGAAGAGCTACAAAACATTATTTACAGATCAATCAACTCTTCAAAATAACACTATAGAATCAAGTTGCATAGAAGCCTACCACCTTTCTGAACTCAATAAGCCTTTTTCAGACGTATTCTGAGTTAGAAGCAAATTTGAAAGCATTTCACTGTCAAGAATGACAATAGCGTGGCGCATTGACCAAATTAGAGATAAAGTTATAGAATAGCTGAAGACTACGAGCAAAGATTTTATTTGATTTTCTTTGGCACTGATTGAGAGCATGGGTAACGAAAACTTTGCACAATAACTCATCTTTTTCCGTGGTAATAATGAAAATTTCGCCATCACAAAGAAATGACATTACATAGAATCGAGGAAAGATAGAACCACAGGTCAGAACTTACTTGAATGTGCTGTAATTTATGTGGAGAAAAAAGGCGTGTCCTGGAACAAAATAGCAAGCATTACATGGAGCCAGAGCTTTCAAAAAAAAAATACAGGTACAGTTAAATTTTAAAAAAAAGTTACAAGCAGAAAATACAATCAGTAAAGTTGCACTGGACTTAATGCGTGTGATAGATCATGTTGTTAATTTGGTGAACAAAATCAAAAAGCAAGGACACTTCACCATCAACAGTTTGCAGCCGTTTTTCCAACAGGCAGATTATTCACCGATTGTGGAGATCGTCGAACAGATTCTACAGGCGCTGCGAGGCGCTCATCGCCAAAGGCAGCAACCCTGGTGCGCGCTCTCCTTCACTTCCGAGAACTGACTCATTCTCTCTCTTCTCGACTTGCTCTCTAACTTGATGCTCGCTCGGAGCTCGTTGTACGTAGTTCAATGGTCTATAAATAAAGAAATATCAGAATGTTTAGCATGTGCCTCTGTTCAAACCACCAACCGCAGCAAGTTCAAACCTTTTCTTGAAGATGCGGAAGCAGAGTATGAAGGAATATTTACCATAACATTATGAGGGATTGAGCCTGGGCAAAGTGATAAAATGAGCCTAGGCATTGCAGAATGAAAATCCTCTTCTTTATGAACACAAAGGAGATATCTCATCTCTCTTCTGAAAGGAGATATCTCATCTCTCTTCTGAAAGGAGATATCTCATGTTCTTGTTGCAAAACTAGGATATTAGAAATGGACTTGTAAGAGGATATTGGCCTCTGAAGTATTTAAAAAACTGAGTGAACAGAATGTGACATTGTAGGTACAGGAATTAATTCCACATGAAATGTGGAAGCATGTTAAATCATTCAAAGCAAAACTAGATTTATTTCCAAGGCAAGCAGTAGAAGGAAGTTTTTATTATTTCTCTTTATTAGGAAAGCACAAAGTGTTTCGAATAAGATTAGAGATCATTTGTACAGTTTGGAGGGTGTAGTCATAAGAGGATATCAGGACTTTACGAAAATTGAGTCTAAATTCAATTCGCTCTCTTATACATCACTGCTGATATTGACTCATTACCTGAGGAGATACAGCTTGAACTTTTTGACATGTAGTAAGATCATAATGTGAAAAAATATTTAATGCTGTGACAATAGGTGACTCTTATACATTTTTTTCTGCAGAGAAACTTCCTTTTCTGGGTAACTTTTCTGTACATTCGGATCTATATACAATCTATAACAAAAAAATCGATGCACCAAGAAAGAATTGTCCGATGGAGACAAAAATTGGTGGATTGGAAAATTATGAACAGAATAAAAAAATGATTAAAATTTCAAAAAAAGAAATGAAGGATTTATTTCAGAGTTACAAAGTAACGAGCACAATAAGGTGTTGACCCACCTCTAGCCTGAATGCAAGTTGCCACACGACGTGGCATAAAGTCATAAAGCTCCCTGATGGTCTCCTGCGGTATTTCTTGCCAAATTTGCACCAATTATCGGACTAGGTCATCAACATTCCCTGATAGATGGAATTACCTTCTCATCATATCCCAGACATGCTATATTGGAGAGAGATCGGGTTGGCTAAGGAAGTGTTTGACAAGTTGTAAGACAGTTCATAGCAACACGTGCCGTATGTGGTCTGGCTCTATCTTGCTGAAAAATAAGGTCAAGGTACTGCAATAGGAACGGTAGCAAAACAGGTCTCAGAATGTCATCGACATACCGCTGTGCTGTAAGTGTACCTCTAATGACGACCAAAGGGGTCCGGCTATCAAGGGAAATGACACATAACTCCTGGTTGAGGGCCTGTGTGGCGTGCAATAGTGAAAGCAGGATCAGCCCACTGCCCTGGGCGTCTCCAGACACGTCTTCGATGATCATCAGGATACAGTTGGAAGCGGGATTCGTCTCTAAATACTATACGTCCTCAGTCAGCATCATTCGAGCCAAGCACCACTGTAATCAGGCTCGACAGTGCGCAGGCGGGAGTGGCAGTTGGCCGTCTGTGAATGATCATAGTGGACACTCGTGTGCGGGTCGCACGTCTGATGGTTGATAACGATGAATCAGGCGCTGTGACAGCTCATCTGACAATCACTCTGTCCTCCCGATCTGATGTGGCACTAAGTCAACCGCTACAATCCTGAGGCTGAAATCTGCCATTATCCACCCATTCTTGACAGCATCTTCTAATCGCCGCATCGTTTCGACCCATATGACGAGGGATTCTCCGATTTGCCCAACCTGCCTCTTTCAATCCAATGTACGACCTCTTTCAAACTGTGACAGTTGCTCGTAAAGAGCTCGAATCCTGCGGTGAGGAATTTTTTCAGTCGTTGAAAGGTATCTTAAATCGCAATGCAACAGAAAATGTGATTATCAGATTGAGAATTGCTTCTTATATACACCTGCTGAGTGCGCAGTTCTAATGCGCTGAAGATCCCTCTATTCATTCATTGGACACCAAATTTTAATCATTTGCATGTTCGGACCAAATGTCTTTGCATACAAAATTTCTTTACAATCGGGCAACTCCTTCTTGGTGTGGTTTTTTTTTATATATATATATTTATATAGAGTGTATGTTTGTGAGCAAAGGTTTTCTTTCTTGAAGATCATCAAGCGTAAATATAAATGCTCTTTAACAGACATTAACTTGCAGGCTGTGATGAGGATCTGAACAAGCAATCTCATTCTGATTTTAAAAAAAATTATAGAAAAGTATGATAGGATACATTTGTCTCATTAAACAAATTCTAAAATTAAATGTGCCAGTAGATATAGATGATATGAAAGCAACGCAAGAAGTAAGTGAAATAAAACTGTCACTATTTTATTTAAGAGTTTTCAGGGATATTAAACATCAAATTTTTATATTTTCTGAAGAAAAAAATATTATGTTGTTTGTCATTTTATGTTGAACATTTTGATTTTAACCATTTGATGATACTGAAAGAACTTCAAAACTTATTCAAACAATTGTATAGTATGTTCTCGCAAGATCAGTATTTAGATGGACATGCCATGCCCCCGTATTTTCGAATTCGATGTTTGTTTCAGTTTATTTTGCTTAATAATCCATTTCAATTTTTTTTAAACATTAAGATGAATCAGTAACAAGCTTGGCAAGATGAAAAAATAAAATAAAATAAAATTCCGTATTTGTTAATCTCGGAAATTTTTTTTGTCCAAAGTCGATTAGTTCTGCTCATCAATTTTAAGAGACTGCATCAAATCTGGCTGCTAACATAACAATGATGATCGTCAATTACTTACTTTTATTTTTTTTATCTTATAAATATTTTATTTTATTGTATTATATTATATTTTTTAAAAATATTTTTGAAACCTTTATTTCATTTGTAATAGGTACACTTTAAAGAAGATATATATTTGACTTTATAAATCAACTTATTAGAATCATTAATAACAAGTCATTAGAATCATTTGTGTACAAAATATCTTGCACGCAGTGAAACCCATTCAAATTTCCTAAAAGAAAATTTCACTCGTATTATATCCATGGGTTCATAAAATAAAAAATAAAAAAAATAACAATATATTTTAATTATTTTACATGTTTTAGAAAATTCATTCGTTTATAAAGCATGTGTAGGAACATCAAAGTAATTCTTTTTTAAGAAATTTAGTGAATTATAGTTAGTCGAAAATTGTGTACGTTTTCAGCAGTCGAAATAAATCTAACACCCCTGAGACCCTTTGATATACATTTATTGATTTTTGCAGTACACTTTATATCTTTTCTGAAAATCAAAATAAACTAATGATTGTGAATGTTTTAAAAGATGTGGCACTCCACTAACCACCGTTTTCATATAGCACTCCCCTCCCCTCAGCCAAAACAGTTGCCGACCCCTATTTCAGATATTTAAATTCAGATATTTCAGATCAGAGTGTTTAAAAATATTTCTTAATGACCGGAAAACTTGCAAAAGAATCATTAAAATTGGGGTAAAAATATTTTTAAAAATAAGAGGGGGATAGTAATTCCATAGAAGTATTCATTATTTTTCACTCTTTCAGATGCTCTTTATTGCATTGAAATAGATCAAATATAGATTAGATGTGAGAATTAAAATCGAAATTCCATAGGATTAATATTACGTCCACGAAATCAAAATGGCGGATAGAAGGAAGCTTTTTTTTTTTTTTTTTTTTTTCCGAAAATGCAGTTGATGAATTTAACACCGGTAAAAAACGAGTGTTTTGAACATGGGTATCCTTTCAAACTTCACACTTTGCGTAACATAATTTTTTATACAAGAAAAAGAAAAATAAATTCTAAAAATGTTCTATGCAAAGTTTCGCAAAGAACAGATTTAGCCACCCAAGATAGGCTTTTTTTTATAATTATTATTAAATTACTCAATTCAATATAAGAATTAAAGTAAACGATGAAATATCGAGAAATGGACAATAGTAAACTTTACCGATATTAAAATTAAAGGAAACGATAAAGTATTAAATTGAATATATTTAAGCTAAATGAAATTAAAATTAAAGCAAACAATAATTTATTAAATTGAATGTTATATCAGCTACATGGAATTAAAATTAAAGCAAACGATAAACTATGTTATTAAATTGAATATATTTAAGCTAAATGTAATTAAAATTAAAGCAAAGGATAAATATTATTAAACGATGAATTTGGCGACCATTTGGAGACTTGGTGAGAAAGTTGGCGTAAAATTTAATTCTTCAAATAATTAGTTTTAATGAATTAATTTTTATTAATTATAATTAAACTATCATATTGTCATCCAAAGAAATGTATAGAAAATTTTAGTTCAATTCGGTGCTTTAAATGTGAGAAGAAAGCTTTTAAAGTTTTGACCCATGCATACAATGTAAGTAGGAGAAAGCCCATTAATAATTAATTTTAATAAATTAGTTTTTATTAATTATAATTAAATTGTCGTATTGCCATCCAAAATTATTATGTTCTGAAAAGTTCAGCTCAGTTGAGTGCTTTGAAATGTGAGAAAAAAGCTTTTAAAATATTGACTCAGACAAAGTTACAACGTGAGTGAAAGAAAACACATTAAAAAGTCAGATGAAGTTTTGCTAAAATTATACTTAAAAAATAAGAAGAATAGTCCTTAGTTTGTCGCACTCAATTTTTTAAACATAAAATCACAAATTCATGATGGGGCATCAAGATATTAGAAATCTTGATTTTTCCAACTAAGAGGTACGCCAAGAAGAAGAAAAAAAAGAATTAAGACCAAGATATTAAAGGCACCTGTCTACCGACCCTTTTGATTTCGTGAGCGTAATGTTAATCCTATGAAATTTCCTTAAATCTTTACCATTTTATTTATTTGAATGAAAAAATAGTGTATCCCGAAGAGCAAAAAATAATGAAGGCTTTTGCGGAATTACATTTTCTCTCCGATTTTTGAAAATATTTTAGAATATTTTTTAAAAACCGGAAAGGCCTCAAATGACTCATTAAAATATCGGAAGAAAATATTGTTAAAAATCAGAGAAGAAATGGAATTCTGCAAAAATCTTCATTATTTTTTTTATTCTTTCAGATGCATTATTTCGCATTCAAAGAAATAAAAAAAAAAAGTAAAATTTTGAACACGGTAATAGAAAATCCATAGCATTAACCCAATGTTCACGAAATCAAATGGCCAATAGCCTTGACGAGCCTTAAGACGAACAACTTAAATTTAGATATCACAATATGACCATTAATAAATAACTTTTAACGTTTTCGGCGAAGTAGAATTCGCATCTTTGGAAGGAATCAGCACACTCACACAAAATTGATCCTGAGTGTATTTACTCCCTTCTCTGAGTAAATACACTTTATAATTTCAATATAAGGTCGTATGACAAGAATGACTGTTGAGTTAGCTCCTATCTTATCGAAATTTCATGTCATTTTATATGCCTTAAAGATGTTGAAGCTTCGCTAGATTTAATATGGTGTTAATTTCTCAGTCTGTGATTAAATTTTGATCTTCATGTTACGGTCTTCTAATTTTTAAGCTATAATTGCTAGTTTGTGCCAGAGAGTTTCATACGATCCATATTTTTTAATATGAGACTTTTTTTTATAAGAGTCACGAATGCTCCTCTAATTTTAGGTATATCTCTCAGCTACTTAAAAAATTTTTTAATTCACGTTTAATGATTATCATATCTAAGCAATTTTCTGTTGCAGTCTCATACATGTGTCTCATGAGCGCATGTCTTACAAAAGGATATTTTTTTTTCATCAGATGTATTGATGAATTATTCAAACGTGTTTGTTCGTTGTATTGATTCATTATTAAATATTGAGAATCTCTTTTGTTAATAGGATGGATCGCAAAAAGCCCAAGAAAGGAAAAAAGAAAAATAAAGCTTTGAGAATCAAAGTCCACGATGTTGATCATATGACTAAAAATGAATTAGAATATTACATTTTGATGTTAAAACAGGAACTCGATCAAGTCCAATCAGAATGCAATTTTAGTATTAATTACAGAAAAAAACTTGATTTTTCCTTAACACAAGAACGATCAAAATATCTAAGAAATAAAGAAATCCACACTTCAAAAGATTTTGAACTACTGCATGTGACACATGAAACTGAAGAAAGGCTAAGAGATTCACGTCAAATATCAGCATTCAGCTGTCTTAAAAACCAAGAGCAAAAAGTTTTCAAAAACATTACTGAATATCTAAACATGATTCAAGACAACTTACTGAAAAGCAGCAAAAGGGAAAAAATTATCGAGAAAGAAAGAATAGTTGATGATAAAAATTTACTTTCCAAAATCGCCTCCGCGGATTTAATAGCCTATGATCTATTTGCAAATTATAAAAATTGGTCAGATGATATATTTTTTGAACATATTTTAAAATTTCGAGATTCTATGCAGAGTTTCAATGCCATCAAACAGCGGATTTTAAATAGTATTTGGAATTTAAACCTTGGTGATCAAGAACCAGTTTCAGAGGAAACAGAACAGTTGCAATATTATTTTAACGAACTGCATCAAGACAATTTAAAAACTCTACAAATGTGGCGAAAAAAAGTTGAATGCCATCAAGAGAAATTAGAAAAAGTTACGTTAGATTTAAATAAAGCCTTGAGTTTATATGCTGAAAATAAAAGTAATAAAAATACTTTGCAGATCCAATCTCCCAGTCCAGAACCAAGAAAATTACATTTTAAATTTTCAATGCACACATCTAAGAATCTTGAGATGGATAAAATCGTTATTTTGAACTTTGAATTAACGAATAAATTAAAAACTTTAAAAGCAGAAAGAGAGAAATTGAGAAATAAATTCATATTAAATGTGAGAAAGATATACCGAAATGCAGAATTTAAAGCATTGGTAGCAGAAGAAATTTTGAGGATAGGTGTAGAAGGTAAACAAGAGCCTAACTTTACCCAAAAACGAAAAGCAACCTTTGAAAAAAGAAAAATTATAGAGAAAAAAATCATACAATGAAAAATGAACATGAATTTGAGTTTGTGCAATCAATGTGTGCTTCCATTACAATTTAATTTAATGAAATTTCTCTATCTCGCTATATTTTCTCTCAAAATAAGGTTCTTTTGGATTTCAATTCTTAGTAACTAAATTTATTGACTATTTTTTTTTTTTTTTACTAAAATAAGAAATTTGTTCCAATTAAAACATTTGCTAAAATAAACATTATTTTCTCAGGAGGATTTCATTATTTTTCTATAAATGTACTGTACCTTTTCCGTACAAATATCAGTGCTTAATGCAAAATGAATTTTTAAGAAAATATAAATAAAAGAAAAGGGAAAATAATGGGAAAGTGAATGAATCATTTACAATGAGGATGAGATTTCTTATCAGATTTCGATTTTTTTTTTACTAATCTTATTGTAAGATAAGATTATAAAAAAATTTTACAAAATTTTTTCTAACTCCTCAATACCTTCGATAGACTTTGTCTAATCTTCAACAAGAGGAGAGTATTATTTTATATGACTTTTTAAATTTTTTTTTCCTTGTTCGGAGAGTGTAAGTGGACTGTATGTTGGAAATGATGACAATTACTTATTGTAATTGCTACAATTTGAAAAGGAAGCCAAGTGCTCTCGGCGGGAGAACGCCATCGATAAGTGGCGAGAGTGCCTGAACATCCCGGCTCGCGTTGAAATATACAGTATTTCAAATTTAAAAAAATACAAATATTACATAAAGAAAATTAGAAGATTGACACATAACTTGACAAATGAAATCCTTTAAAAGTAAACAGATACAAAAAAATATAACAAATAACACGAAGATAACATAAAACTTACAATAAACACTTAAATGAGAATAGAAATTAATTATTTTGCAGTTTGTAATTATCAATGATTGAAAATTTTTGATTGAAATTGACTTTAGTATGTGAAATTCTGCCACCAACTCTAATTAATCCTTTTGATGGGTCTATAAAGGGATTTAGAAATTTAAGCTTACTTGGAGAAACTGGGGATCCCTTTTTAAGGGCGCTTATCTCCGGGTGAAAAAACTTTACCAGTTGGCTTTTTATCAGATGAGTTTCTGCCTTTTGGTATTCTTCTTGAGTTAGGGGTCCAGTACTTTTGATGAGCGATTTACAATTACTTCTAAATCTAAAAATAAAAACCTAGAATTCTAATTAGTTTATGAAAGTTATTAGTGATATCAATCAAAGTATCTAAAAAGTTAGAATCATTGTTTGACTTTAATGTCACTATATAAGGAGTTTTGAGTTCATCTGAATAGAGTTTATCAGTTGAGCTACTAGGGAGGATTGGAGAGTTTGAGAGTCAAATAAGATTATCCTGGAAAGGTATGGTCCTTTCCACCAAAGTTCGGAGGCTGTAAGGGCCTTTGTCTCTAAACCTCTGGAAAGTAGATCAGCAGGGTTGGACTTCGAAGATACGTGTTTCCAGTGAGTCTATGGAAAGTTCATGGATTTGGACCAATCTGTTGCACACAAAAAGTTTTAAGCAAATGAGGCGAAGTGTTGATCCACGACAAGACAATTGAAGAGTCGGTGAAAAGTTGTATGAAGTCAATATTTAGCGACTTTGTTTACAAGCTGTGATAACAAAAGACCTGCAGATAATTCAAGTCGGGGCACTGTCATCGGCTTTATTGGAGCTACTCGTGATTTACTGCACAAAAGTCGGCTGGTGATGTCACTAGATATGGATACACTTTGGAGGTATATCACTGTTCCGAATGCCTTAGAAGAAGCATCGGAGAAACCGCACAAAACAATGGATGTCACACTGTTATGCAAAATGAATCTAGGGATCTTAATTAACTCTAGATCTGGTAAGAATATGATAAGAGTTTTCCACTGCTCTGCAATGTCTGGAGGTAACTTCTCATGCCAATCGATCTTTAACAACCACAATTGTTGCATAAATATCTTTGCCTTGGTGATAAATGGACCAAGAAGACCAAGGGGGTCGTAAATACGGGCGATATCTGAGAGAACATCTCTCTTCGTGAAGCTGCTATTAGTGCTCATGGTGACTTTGTAGGAGAAAGTATCTGTAGAGCTTCCCCATAACATACCTAAAGTCTTTACTGTAACCTCTTCCGAGTTCCTATCCAGCGGGAACGTTTGGGGTTCGCGGGTTGGAGTCCCACTACAGGGATTTCCCTAACATGACTTCTGAACACTGTGGTTTAAAAGGCATTCCTTAACAACGTATCTTCCATAGATTTTACGATAATGTGTGTTTTTAAAGTGTTCGTTGCAAAAATTTAACTCATCGCTTAAAAATGTTTCGGTTTTCACATTTTCAGTCTCCCAGAATGACCTTAAAGTGTTATCTAGAGTTTGTAAATTTTTACTCAAAAAACAATGTTTTGATACATTTTCTAAATTATCATTTGAAGTGCTTCCCGGTACTAAATAACCGAAGCTGCTCCATTGCAGGATTAAGTTATTACTTAGTTAATTTTATCCTCCTTCAATGAATCAAAAAAATATTCTGAACCAAGGACGAGATGAACCTCTTGCGGTAAGTGGAATGTTGAATCGGCGAGCTTTAAATTACCAGGGATATTTAAGTTTGAAAGATTTATTTTCCTTGATGGTAAATAATTTCTGATTTTCGGAAGAACCGATAAGTCAATTAACCATTTCTCATCACCCTCCTGATTTGAAATCTCTGTAGTGACCTTGTTTTTCACGAATGATGAGCAGTCATTCAAGCCAAAAATTAGAATGTGTGTCTTTTGTTTTGGCAAACCTAATAAATGAGCTGCTTTGGTAGTTATGATATTCGATTCGCTGCCAGAAATGAGTATTCCACGCTACGGTATTTTTTTCTTTACGAGTTTTTCACATAAATTATTGCTGTGTTTATCAAAACACTCTTTTTATTTCCATTTGCGAAAAGAGATACTTGGGGCTCTAAATGATGGGGGGAAATAGTTTGCGTGGGCGAACAGTTTTGGATCGGACTCATCGGTGACTCATCGAGTGGAGTTTGACTGATGACCGCTGTAGAATACTTATGTAACAGAGTGTGATGGGATTTTTTCTTGCACACGTGGCAAACACCATTACTAGTACAATTAAAATTTAAGTGCGAATTAAGGCAGGAATAACAAAGCTTAAACCTTTTAACGATTTCTAATCTATCTGCTAATTTCATTTCCTTAAACTTCTCGCAGTGATAAATTGGATGAATTAAATTACACACACGGCAATTTTTAGTGGATTTGTTATTCTTGACAAAAAATTATTTTGGTTTCTCTTGGTTAAGTTTAACAACAGCATTAGAGTTAATATTATATAGACTTTGATTTCTTCTTTCTAACTAATTTAAAAATTCGTCAAAATCGTGGACCTCATTATCTTTTAAGGTCAATTCATATTGTTTATCTCTCTCAAAGTTTAAAACCTTTAGGGATCTCAGATTTTTGTTTAAACAGTCTAAGAAATAACTCAAATCTTTAGCTGATTCATGCTTAAGTGTCGGCAAATTTAGAATGCTTTTTATGTGACTATCTACGAGCATCCTTTTGTTTTCGTATCTCTTTTCTAAAGCCTGAAAAAGAGATGAATAACTGTCATCTGGAGTTTCAATTGTTTTGGCCTCTCCTTTAAGAGAATCACTCAAATAGAATAGTTTCTCGCTGTCAGTTAATTCTTTGTTATCATGAATTAAAGTAATAAATTGACTTTTAAACGAATTAAATTCATCTAATCTTCCGGTAAACACCGGTAACGGGATGGGCTGTAGATTTATTTTTCTACTTGAATCAAACGAATTTAATTTTTCACTGCTTTGAACTGTATTGATTACTTTAAACATAGATAACTTTTTCTTATTAATAGAGGTTTTAATTCTTACCTCTAAATGTTGCATCTCTTGGTCGATCTCCGATAGGCTTGCTTCTATGGTTAGGTCCTCCTCGTCAGAAACCGATTTATAGTAGTCTTCTTTTAAGACTTCAAATTTTTCCTGAACTTTATTTAGTATTTCAAGCTGTACCTCTAGTTGAGGTATATCCATAGTTTCTTCATCTGTTATGTTCACTTAGAAGTTTCGTTAGTTGACCTTTAAGGTTACCGCGTTTTCGGTTTAGAGCAACTACAACTGCCATGATTTAGGCTTAAGTGAAACTTTCTAATTTCAAATGACTTTGCCGGATCTCCGGGTCGCTAGGACCAAAATATTCGGAGAGTGTAAGTGGACTGTATGTTAGAAATGATGACAATTACTTGTTGTAATTGTTTATAACGATAAGTGAGTGAAGCTTGTTGCCTCGGACCTTATTTCTCTAGTTCATACAAAACAATAACATCGAATGACAATTTTCTTCCTTCACTAATTTTTAAAATTCAGGACTTCACATCGATAAGTGGCATTGTCTCATGGTCAAAATGGACCTCGCGTAACACTATCGACCACTTTTAAAATTTCGAAAACTTGAAAATGTAAACACTTTTTTTTATATATAAACTTGTTTACATTAAAAAACTCATTTTCTAAGGTAGAAACAATTATCTCCACCAGGCTTCGCTAATGGCGCATTCTCCAAAATTGAATAAGTCTCTCTTTTCCGACTCATTCTCCTCGCGTTTAAAATTTCCCTCACTTTTAAATTGCTAAATTTTCCTTTTAATTGGTTTCGGTACGGCATTTCTTTTTAATTCATTTAATTTCAATAATTTAAACTTCTTTATTATAACCTCTCAAAATCCCGTGGACATCAGCTTTCTCGAAGCCATTTCGCCTTCGTACTGTGAACTCCCACCCCCAAATCTACTCTCCGCCCATTGCTATATATGCTTCTTAGCTTACGGCTACAGCATTCGATGGCAATGCGCAACTTTACTTTCCTAGTTTGTTTCGGCAGTTCCTCACTCTGTCGAAAGCCCCGGCGCTTGTTGCCTTGATCCTAACTTTGATAGCTCTTTCAAATTAAGTAAAAATTAATTAATTATGATATTTTCTTCTTTATAAATTATGATGAGAGGGTAAATTTAATTCATTACATAGGAACCTCGTAATTTTAGCCGTTAACATTACCGTTCTTCCTTCACTGGCACACGCCAGGGTTGCTACAATTTGAAAAGGGAGCCAAGTGCTCTCGGTGGGAGTACGCCATCCCTAAGTGGCGAGAGTGCCTGAACAATCCTTATTATTGTAAAATTACAATAGTAATAAATAAAATATTATTAAAAAAATATTTTGATGATATGAAAGCAGAAGAAGAAAAGGAAAAGTAAAAATGTTTCTTGTTTGGCTGGGTGTACAGCAGTGGTCAGCAAACTACGTAGTTCAAGAGAGGAGAGTTAGGGAGGGCGAAAGGACATTAAACAACTGATGATAAGCTGAATAGATGATGATGTAGGTCATAGATTGAGATGGCTCACTGAGAAACAGGCTATTGAAGGAATGATAAAGGAATTAATTAAAAGGGTCTGAGACGGAATGCGAAGTGTTATGGGGGAATTAGAGGGAAATAATTATTGCAAGATTGGTAGGGTATGGCATGGGTTCCTTTATTGTGAGAAAAAATTAGCTGGGCCCTTATTAGTGGGTTACTATGATTTGTCGGTCCATTTTAGAATCGTTTTGAGTTACAGTTGATGTGTTAATTTTAGGAGGGATAAAGAGATCCTTGTGTATGACAGAATTTTCGACATACCAAGGTGAGTTAGTAATCATGCGGAGGATTTTATTTTGAAGGACCTGTATTTTTTTAATGGGGGTAGGTGCGGCATGGCCCCAAGTGGGGGAAGCATAAAGTAGGATAGTACGGATTACTTGTTTATAGAGAAGAACTTGGTTAACAAGAGTTAGACTGAATTTCTGCCAATTACAGGTATACAATTAAGGATTTTGGCCCAGTATTTGTCAATTATTGATTGGATAGGAAGTTTGAAGGTGAATTTGGAGTCCAAAATAACTCCTAAGTATTTGGCCTCAGAGTCCCAAGAGATTTGATCAATGAAAAATTTGAGATTTTTATTAGATGGGGGCGTGACCTTTTCTAATATATGAAAGCTTTAGTTTTATTAGTGTTCGCAGCAATCCTCCAGAGTGTCATCCATTCCTCTGTTTGATTTAGATGATTTTGTAATTTATCTATTACGTTGATAAGATTTTTTCCGTGGGTGAGAATTGCTGCGTCCTCTGCAATAAACAGAGGCTATTGTAGGGTCTCTGAGGGAAGTCATATGTGTACAAATTATAGCAAATTGGTGAAATTATAGGCCCTTGAGGTTGACAGGCTTGTTTATGGCATATCTTAGAGAAAATATTATTAAGCTTAACTTGGAATGTTCTATATTTAAGGTAGTTATTTAAGATGACTATTATGAGGACGGGGGGATTTAATGGGATAAGTTTGAAGATCGATCCGTCGTGCCAGAGGCGGTCGAAAGCTTTTTGTATATCGAGGAAAATACATCCAGAGACTTGATTAGAATTAAGTCCTTCAGTAATGGCAGTCACAACCCGTAGAAGTTAATGGACAGTGCTGTGGTTAATACGGAAGCCGAATTGTGAATCTGGAAGAATAATATTTGTGGAAACATGAGTGAATATTCTGGTTAACAGGATTCTTTGAAAGATTTTTGAAATAGAATTTAGTAGGCTGATAGGTCGATAGTTGAAGGAATGGAGTGGTTTTGGACGGGTTTGAGGCAAAGAATAATAGTTGCATGTTTCCATTTTTGTGGATAATGGGCAAACATGAGATATTCATTAAAAATTTTTGTTAGATGAGTAAGTGCTTCTGGGGAAAGAATTTAAAGCCTTGATTGTGAATGTCATCCTCTCCGGAGATTTTCTTTTTGTTTAACTTTTTAATTATGGTAGCTATTTCAGGAGAGAAGATGAAGAGGGAGGAGAAATTAAAATTTGCAAGAGATTCAAGATAATTTTGAACTATTGATTCCTTTTTTTTTCAATATGATCATCATCATATGGTGTAAGATTTTCCTGGAACGAGGATTCAAGATTATGGCCAAGCAGATTAGCCTTTTCTTTATCAGAGAATATCAAATAATTACTGCCTGTTAGCCAGGGGATATTGTAAAATTTATTAGAAAGTTTATTAAAAAAAAAAGGAGTTCACATTATTCGGTATTAAGCTGGTTGAGTAGGTTTCTCCATTTTTTTTTGTTTTTGTTTTTAAAGGTATTGATTTCATTTTTAACCTTCTTTTTGAGATTATTAATTATGGCTTTCAAATGAGGGTAACTGGTGTTTTGCATTGTTTTCTGTACCTATTATTCTTTTTAATTAGGTTTCTGATTTGAGGGGGAAGTCTAAGATGGGAGGTTTAGTTGATGATTATCTGCATGATTTTCTGCGTTTCGGATATTAGTAATAATGGATGTTATTTATTGGTCTAGACCAAGTATATTATTAAAAATGGGGATACCTTTTGTGGTATTATACAGAATTTCTTTTTTTTAGATTTAAATTAAAGTAAATGTTTGATAAAAGTTCGTGCATTTAAATTGTGTCACTTTTTCATCAAGTCATTAAATTAATAGACGAGTGGAATAAATAAAATTTTAAATCAGTTTACGAAGGTATTGGGGGAAAAGAAGAATAGTTGATCAAGGGTCATCTGTTGACAGACCAATAATCTATGGACGAGTTCGACTTTGTAAATCACAACAATGAACCGAAACCACATGCAAACCTTCCTTTCTTCCGGTGGAATGTTGATCAATGGGAAATCAATAAAATTTAACTGTTTTTCATACCTTTTACTCAAATTTTTGAAAATTTTTTTTTAGCTCTATGAATGGAAGGCGTCGTATAGATCTCAAATCTCAAGACTTTTACATTTTTCGCTCTTTATTTATGCTAAAATACTTTAGAATTTTGGGAAAGGTTAACATAATTGCTTGCTTTATCGCTTTTTTTTTGACGACCGATGTAATATTTTTGCAGAGCAGTCTTGCTTGGTAGCGTATTTGCTTTGAAGTGCCATATTTGATTTTTTTTTCTCGTAATGCGTTGAATTAGGATTATTATTACTGTTTTAGTGTTCATTTTATTTCTTATTTATTCTTCTTTATCAAAGGAAAAGTAATTATAAGTGTTTTCGGAAAAGGCTTTATATTTTTGTTTATTGTTAATTAAGAATAATTTATTTACATGCTGAATTGATTGTACATATCAAATATTCAAAATAAAAAAAACTTTTTATTAACTTTTACATTAATTCACAAACAATTGTCGAATTGTTTGACATTTCAAATCCAAAATTCTTTTATTTCAGTAAAAAGTATTCATGTATACTTTGAAAATATTTTATTATATGTATATTCCGTTAATTTTGTGTTGTATTAAATTTATTAGTTGACTTATTTGCCAAATTATGTGTACATAGCGATTTTAAATTTTTTCTTGTTTTTTTTTTTAAAAAAAAAAAAGAAGAAGACAACTATTTAAAAAATTCTTATGTATATTTGTTATACAACTTATTATTTGTTATACAACTTATCTTATGTATAATTCTTATACAACTATTTAAAAATATCTTATATATATTTGTTAATTTAAGTTAATCTAAGTTTAATTACTGTGTTTGATTACCAAATAATTTATAATTTATTAAAACTCAACCAGTATATTAAATCTATAATGTCATGTACCATATTTCATAAATTATAACATGTTCCAAAAAAAATACCAGTAGTGTGCTTTTGTTAATTTTCTGATTTATATAATTAGTAGACCATCATGTCTATCAAATATTGTATGGAGTTAGATACAATATCAAAGGCCCATTTTGAAGAAAAATTGATGTATAATGGGAACAAACTTCCAGATAGGGAATAACCATGTATTTTTTCTTATAATTAGAAGTTATATCCTCCAATCCTACTTGGAGACATTTATATCTATCTAGTGGAAAGAGAATGCTTGTACACTAGAGAGAAGTTTGTTCTCATGTTTCAGCATTGTTTTCTATAGAGATATCAAATAAGCAGGAGAACCCTACACCAACATCTGAGCCTTGTCTGTGGAATAAAACTAACAAGAAAGTAAGTTTAACGAAATAGTTAGAAATTAGAAATTAAGTTTTAAGTGAGGATTTCATTTAAAAAAGTTCTACATAATTTTTAATTGTGAAATACTTAAGAAATATGTGTATTTATTATAATAAACTCAATATAAAGAACTTTCTTCTTTAGATGTAAACTTCTGACAAAAAAAAAAAAAAAACGTTTTCCATGTATTTATCCTCACTTGTGTGTAGAAAATAGCAAAATTGTATCACTTTGTTAGAAATTTTACAAAAAGATTAAAGTGTTTGCAGCAATCCTCCAGAGTGTAATCCACTCCTCTATTTGTTTTAACATGATTTTATAATTTATCTATTACATTCATAGGATTTTCTCCTTGGGTGAGGATTGCTACGTAATCTGCGAATAAATAGAGGCTATTGTAGGGACTCAGAGGGAAGTCATATGTAAACAAATTGTAGCAAATTGGAAAGATTTTTTTTCAAATTGAATTCTCAAATTATACATGAAACACAAGACATAGATTACCATAAAAGTCTACAATTTAATAAAACATTTAAAAACAAGTTTATAAAATAATACCCTCATTTTGTTGAGGATTGAACATCTGGTTGAAAATGTTGTTTAGCCCAACCACTAGGCGCTATTTCAAAAATTGCCTAACTTGGCGGGTTTTTTTTTTTTTTTTTTTTTTGGCTGAACGTTAAGCCCGTGAAGCAGACCAGAATAGCCACATTTAGCAAAAAATCCGCCAAGGGTGGTTGGGAACTAAACTGCATTCCAACCGACACCTGAATCTATCCAAAGCATTGAGAGGGGTGAGGGTAAAAAATTATATTAAAAAAATGCCATAAGTATCTTATAATCTTATCTCACAATAAGATTAGTAAATAATTCGAGATAAAAAAAAAAACCCCAACGTTTTCAAAAACAACGTTTTTAAATGGTGGCAAAGTTTATTAAAAAAAAATATTGAAATAATAGTTAAAACTTTGTAAAAAAAAACCGCATCTCTCTCTTGTCTTTAAGATCACTCTCTCTGCGTAATTCAATATGTGTTCCATAGATGGTGCCACCTTACTACACAAAATACGTTATTAAAAAAAATATTGAAATATTGGTTAAAACTTGTCGCAAAAACATGTCTATTGTATTTGTCATTCAATTAGAATTACATAATAGGTCAGCGATAAAAGCTAATTAACTATGTTTCTTTCTTAATTGAAAAGAAAGATATTTTTCAAGAAATATCTCATACATTTATGGTAAACTTGGCTACAATTTTGGAGACATTATTTTGGTTGATTGATTGGTTTTATTATCGTTGCACTAGAAGCTATGCGAGAGCAAGAAGAGATGGACCCCCTAACATTGAACCTTTGTCAAGTGACGAGGACGACATTTGAGTCGGCATCTTCTCCCCAAACTTCCACACCATGTCAACATTTTCTTATTTACACCTAGATATGCATTCAGAAGTAACATGATTACAAATATACATTTGAAGAATTAAAAATAAAAAAAAGTACTTTTCCATTAGCTGGGTACTAGATAAAAACCGCCAAGCTTAAAAGTTGGCGCAGTTATCTCCAAGTAAAATATTGATACAGAAAGAATATTTGATCCTGAGGCACTTTTAATTTTGTTGCATTTATTATAGTAATTTTATTATTTATTTCAGACCATTTGAAACACATGAAAACTTTTCAGCTTGGCGGATTTTGTTAGGTACGCAGCTTACGGGAAAATACCCAAAAAATTGTTGCTTGACAACAATACACAACAATCATATAGTAGCGGGTGCCAGTCCGATGGACTCTTTATTCAGTATGATATAGAAGCCTTAATTTTTTTTAATATTACAAAAAAAACTTATTAAAAATGTGCTTTAATGCACTTATAAATTTAAGAAACATAAATGAAAGGAAAGGGAGAAGAAAGAGGATAGGAAAGTGAATGAATTATTTACAATGTGGATGAGATTTTTAAGAGATTCACATTTTTTTTAATACCTACTATTACTTCACACTCTCCCTATATATATTTATTTATATATCTTGTTCAAATTTTCAATCGTGAATAAAATACTTTTTATTCATCCACTCAAGTTCAAATACATTTTTTAACTTGTAGTGGATGACACTTGATGTTAATACAATTTTTTTAAAATATTAATTTATTAATTAAATTTAATTGGTGAAAATGCAGTTTGACCCAACCACTTGGCACGATTTCAAAAATTGCCAAATTTGGCTTTTTTTTGTCTCCTGTTTTTCTTCTTGTAAAATGCGATTTGGCAAAGGCAACCAGGATAGCCACATTTGCAAAATACCCCTAAATAACTCCTGTCACCAAGAGTGGTTGGACTAAACTGTATTCCAACCATTTAATTTACCGGGTGAATTAAGAAACAAGCCAATGCTTCTACTATGTTATTTGTGTTGCAATAGCAAATTTGTCAGAGTGTCGGCATAGAATCTTCATGCCTTCTGATCGAAACTCGTCGAAGCATACAATTTTTTTTATTTGATTTTCAAATAATTAATTTTAGTTTATTATGGGAGAAAAAATTACTCTTATATAAGATATTTAGCAGGATATAAATTTAGGAATAAATACCGTCAGTGACGAAGCGTGTAGATCGCTGGAAAAAAATTTCTTTGGCCACTTAATATTGTGGATTCTGTTACATATATATATATATAAGATTATAAAAATTTTGTCATTTTTAATATCCTTTCCCACCCCCCTCAAAAAATTTTATGTCATTTTTAGTATTCTTTTTTAGCCCCACCTAATTATTATTTTAAAATGACAATAGTAATAAATACAATATAATTTAAACTTTCTTTTTTTTTACAACGTTTTTCTGAATTTCACTTGGTGTGTGTGTGTGTGTCATCAAATTTTCGATCGTTAATTTAACCAACTTCCCATCAAGCTAGAGCTTTGAAATTTTGGGAATCGTTCGTACTCGCCTAACAATGCAATATTTAGACGTTTGCTACAAGTTTTAACTCATATTTTTTTTAAATAAAGCAGTTTAGCCCAATCACTTAGCGCGGTTTCAAAAATTGGCACCATGCTTGGCGATTTTTTTGTTTGGCTGAACGTTAAGTCCGTAAAACGGACCAGGGCAGCCACACTTGGCAAAATGCTGCCAAATAATTCTTGTCGCCAAGAGTGATTGGGTTAAACTGTATTCCAACCATTTAATTTACCGGATTATTTAATTTTAGTTAGTTTTAACATTGTTATATATTTCACTTGGTGTGTGTCTGTATGTATGTATATCAGTGAGTCATCAAATTGTCTATTGTTAATTTAACCAACTTCCCATCAAGCTAGAGCTCTGAAGTTTTGAGAACCGTTCTTATTTGCCTAACAAGGCAATATTTAGACATTTAAAACGGAGGCAGTCTTCTTTTCACACGGAACAAAAAATTCACGCCCGGACGTTTTTATCTACAATCACAAGATCACCTGGTCTCAATACACAAAATACTTAGGAGTTATCCTAGATAAAAGACTCACTTTTAATCAACATATCACACAAACAATTAAAAAATTCCGAGCATGCGCGTGTTCGGTCTACCCCCTAATCGCTCGGAATTCAAAATTAAGCATTAAAAACAAGTTGCTTATCTATGCTCTGATTCTCAGACCTATTCTCACCTACAGTTGTGCCGTTTGGGGTTTTGCTGCAAACACACACCTTAATAAACTTGAAAAAGCACAAAATAACATTATTAGACAAATTGTAAATGCTAGATGGTTCATGAAAAATACAAGCATTTATAAATTAACTTCCCAGCAGTAAAAAAGTTCATACAAAAAACATCCTTTAACTTCTTTAATAATCTCATGAACATAAATAACAACACACTTACAAACATCTCAAACTATGACCCTGACCCAGCTATTAGAAGACCCAAAATTGTTTTACTCGATTCTTATTAAATTCACTCTAATTTCCCAAAATCTTTTAAAATAAAAATATTCTCATTCTGAATCACCCACCTCACACCGCCCCACACCAAGCCGACCAATCACAACTCTCATACAAACCAGGATATCTTCTCACTCTGAAAACACACAATAACATATAAGCAGCAACCCCATTGGTAAACTGCTTTCACCCCCTCACCTTCACCTACTCTTTCTCCGGAAAAAAAAAAAAAA
>BMAW01031114.1:30025-227173 GCA_019974015.1 Nephila pilipes | reverse complement strand
GGTTTTTGTTTGGCTGAGAGCTGCATTGGTCAGCAAATTAGTTCGAGACAGGGGGAGATAGGGATTTTGACTGGGTAAGTAAACAGCTGATGTCAGCTGAATAGATGAAGATGGATGTCTAAGAGTGAGATGATTGACTGAAAGAGGCTATTGAAGGAGTGGTGAAGGATTTATTAAAAGGGTTTGAGTTGGAATTCAATGTCTTACGGGGGAATTAGTTGGAAATAATTATTGCAAGATTGGTATGTTAAGGCATGGGTTAAACTATTGTAAGCAAAATTTCACTGGGCCCTTATTAGTGGGTTAGCATGATTTGAGGGAAGTCTTTACTTAGTGGGATTGAAGATTTTTCAAAACATGCCAAAGTTGCCAAGTTGAGTTGCCAAATCTCTAACAAAACACTCATGTCAGCAACCAGAAGATAGCTGGAGCGCAATTTAGCTGACAACACTTTTCAGGAAACCCCACAAGATCGCAGGAAAACTGGTGAATATCAAGAAAAAACAGTATATTTCTACACAGAGAGTTTATCCCTCGGATCGTCTTATGCATGGTTGTTACAAGATAATTCCACCCGAGGACAACGCCACAGAGATCAACCTTTTACTCTCAATGAGGATTTTTCGTGGGAAATTCTTGAAACACATAAAATAAAGACTCCTCGAAGTCGTTATGTCATAATCAGTTTTTTAGAATTGATTTTTGTTGTCACCAATTTATAAAAGCGCGCTTTTTATCTAATCCAAGTTTCAAATTTGAATTAAAAGGGAATGTAGTATTTGATTTTTTGAGTTTCTCGAAGAAAATAAATTAAAATTAGTTAACTTGCTCTTTCTGAATAATTCTTATTTCAAAAAGTTTGGAAATAGACTTTCAAAAGAAAATAAATACGAAAGTATCCAAAGGATACAGAAGGGTGTTCATAAAAATGATTTTGACAAATTTCTGCTTTTTAATAGAAGAACCAAGGAATATAAGTATAAAGTTAGAAGACTAAATTGAAGGTATAAAATATTAGAAGCTTTTATTTAATTCATTTGAATTATTTTTACTTTGAAATTAAGGTGGTTTCAGATGCATTTCGATGTAAAATGCGATATGAAGCAAACTGAAGTGAATGTGTTGATACAGAATGATTTTGATTGCGATAACGTTGCTATAGTAACAGCGTGGTGTTAATCTAGTAAATTAAAAAGTTATGTTCACCGGAATTATGAAAGATAATTTATACATTCTCAAAATGATGCTTTTTTATTGTTCCATTTGAAAGCTGATTTTGAATGTGGCAATTCATGAATCTGAATTTTCATTTTGGATTAACTGGGAATTTATTTTCATTCATTTCTCTAGGACGTGTATTTCATTTAAAGTAAATACAACCCTTGTCCACGCTATTTTTATTGTAATTTACTGTTATTCATTTAATATTTGTTTTTTGTATGTATTGATACAAATATCAAATATCCTTCAATGGAAATTGATCCAAAGTTTTAAGCAAATAGAAGAACCAAGGTGAGGTGCTCATTTATATAATTTAATTAGGGAAACTTACTATCCTGACTCACATATTTTAAATTCACATTAGACTTGCGAAATAACTATGCATTTGAATTCATTTAATTAATTTAAAATTTTATGTAAGAACTAATTTTACAAAATGTAATGATTTTTATCTGTGTTCTATGCTATACTGTTGGAAGTATCTGTAATTCATATTTTAGCATCAAAACCTTTTGGTATTTGTGTAAAATCTTGTTGATTATGAAAGTTGTATCTATTACAATCAAAAATCTTTAATTTCTTTCTAAACAGCTGTTAAGGGATCTACTGCATTTTGAATTCACACTATATAAATTTTTCTCTACAGTTTAATTCCAAGTGGTTATGATAATGAGAATAGCTGATAAAACTCTTGTTTAAAATAAAGGCTAAATAAGGTAACATAAAACAATGTGTTTAATGTTATGTTATTATTATGTTTAATGTCATTCTGCTCCTTTCCCATAATGGGAAAGGAGCAGAATAGAAGAAACCTGTTTAATATCCTGCTTTTCATTATTGGTAGAATATCTTATTGTTTGGGGAAAATGGTCAGCTGGAATTTATACAAGTACCAATTTTTAAGCAATTTAAATTTCTTAAAAATTTACTGTAATGTTTCCAATTATGCTCAAAAATCATTTTCAACCTCTTTCAATTGTTAAAGTTTTGAGCACCATAGTTTTTTGTAATGCATTTATGTGTGTTTTATCTATTCTGCTCTTAATGTTTTTTCTTCCCTTCATTTCTAGAGTACTTTGTATCTTAAATAATGTTGGAAATCAATCTAAATCGAGTTGATTACCTTCAAGTAAATAATATTTCTTTGATTTACTTTTTATTTATTTCACAAGAACTAAATGTTGTTGAATACATACCTTTTATTTATATGCTTTTTATTTCATTTTTGTTTTATTTTTTTGAATTTCTTTAAGGTTGGTGTAACATCTCCTAAGACAACAAAACTTTTACCAGCTCTAGAAGAAAAAGGATGTCAAAGAGTAAATAAGTGTTCACTTTCTCTTTCAATTTTTATTTTAAAAAAATTTATAATTCAATAGAAGTATCAGATGCCCCTTGGCAACTTGCAATTTTTGGGTATGATAATGATTTTAGTCTGGCAAATCAGCTTTTATTGAGTCTCATAGCTTTTTGTTTTGGGAACTTTCATATGTGTTTTCTTTCTTGATTACTGTTCATTAAAAGTGGTACACAATTTTTGAAAAACAGCTTGCAATATTTTAAAAATATGTTAATTTGTTCTTTTCAACTGTTTTTTTTTTTTTTTTTTTTCCAAATCATTTTTGTTCTTTATGTTAGCTGAAACACTAGGAGTTTTCCTTTAATTGTTCTGCTACGTATGTCTGAAAAGTGTGAATTGTGTTCCCCCCCATCCTTTTCTTAAGGATTTTGGAGCAAAAGGATAAAATTCGTGTTTAGCAGTGATGCATGGATAACAATTTTTTTTTTAAATGTTTAGTTTGAAATGAATGAATTTATCCTCTTTAATGGTATTATTATATCTATAAAAAATTGTCTTTTGTATAAATTTATAATATGTAATAACTTTATAATATATTGTATAAATTTCTTTTATTAATTTTTATTAATATAAATTTTATTCATTTGTTTTATTCTTTATATTCTCTTATAATATATAAAATAATTTTGATTCATAATTATTAATATTTATTTACAATTATAAATAAGTAATGTTGCTTTATCTATTATAATTATTTATAACTTTTATTATTATAATTATTTATCAGATTATTTAATTATGATTTCTTTATAATTATGCATAATATGTAATAATTTAAATGATGAATTTATTAAAATTATTTATTAGTAAAATTATTATTATATTTTTAATAATAATTATAAATGTTTGTGATTAAATATTGTTTTTTTTTTTTGTTCCATAAAATTATTATAATTTTAACATCCTCATTTAATTATATTAAAATTTACTATTTTCTTTGTTAGAATCAATTTTGTTTAGGTTTATTGTTTATTTCTTATGGCAATTCTTACCAGGAGTAGTTCTACTGGGCGTGCATGCATAAAAATAGTCATTCATATAGGGTAGTTGTGGCGGCTCTATGAAAATGCAGGATTGACTTGCACCTTGTCTTTTCCTGTCAAAATTACTTCAAAAAAAGGGGGGGGGATCCCAATCATGAATTTTGGCACCTTTAGTTGGAATTACATCAATCCAAAATTTTCTAGTGCTCAGTTCATGTTTCTACTGTCTTTGTTATTGTTAAAAGCTACGGAGACTTAACCATTAAACCAAGATAAGTATGCTCAAAGATCAAGTAAAGAGAGCACAATTAAAACTGCATATAGCCAAATATTGCAATCATTTAAAAGGCCATATTAATTGATATAAATGCGGCATAATAAATAGCATTTATGAAAGATACACTTAAGTAAAGATTCTAGCTTAACAAAAGTGTCAATAAACAATTTCTTGTTTAATGACATGTCTAAGGGCGAAGGAGAGGGATAGAATGACTGTGAAATTATCCCTTTTCAAAGAAAGTGGAGAGGAAACTTAATGAATTAATTTATTTCTCTTAAAAATGAGGGAATAATATTTTCTCTGCTCAGTTCAAGGGCATTAGTATCATGTTTTAAACAATTTTTAAGCATTTCATGTTAAGCATTTATGATTATATTTGTTTTTGTCTACATTAAATTTGTTTTTCATCTATACATTAGTGTTAGTGTGTTTGAAAGAACAGTTGTCATCATTTTGGAATATCCTGAGACACTAAGCTCTACATGTGTAGTTTTATACTGCATCAAATTCTTAAATTATTTTTGTGAAAATTAACTTACACAAGTGTATGCACCTTAATTTTTCAAAAGCATTTTTGATTAACATTGTTATTCAAAAGCAATTTAAAGTTTTCAAATTTTAACAAAATATTTACTAGCTACAAGTACATAGTATTGTTATCCCCCCAGCTTTGTAGTATGTTCATTGATTACTTACTATCAAAAAATGATTTAAATATATAAAAATGGCTTGAAATTTACTAAAAAGTAGTTATTTTTAGTATGATAATTTTACTCTGTGGTTTGTAGTGAATGTCAAATATTTAATTTATATTACTTCAAACAGTCAAAAACTTTTTAAGCAATTAGAAAAGCTATGAATTTTTTCCCATTTTATTTTCTTTTAAAGATATTTTTATTTCTTCATTATATAGATTTTTTTTCCTCTTCATTATATAGCATAATAAATGTGTAATAATAAGCCCATAGTTTTTCTATTATAGGACTTTCATTATAAACTTTACTATTTTAGAGTTAACTTGAAAAACTTGCGCAAATTCTTTTTGTTGCATGTAATTATCATTAATATAATTTTATATAATACTTTCTTTTAAATATATATTGATTTTACTATATATGCATAGTCATATTTTGTTTCTATAATCTGTACTCACTTTTATTTGGAATTTTTACAGATGAATTAAACTTGTTACTTATTTATTAAATACATAAATGAAGTTTACTTCAACTTATGAAGAAATTTTCTTTGATTTTATTAGACATCTAGGATTTAATTTTTTCATTTTTAATACTTAGGGTTAGGAAATTTATGAATATATTACAGGGTGATAGGGAAGCTGAAATTAAATGACACAATGTCAGCTTTGCTTCTAGACGCAAGCCTCTGGTTCTTACATATCTCTACATTGGTGATCTATTTAATAACTCACCCTGTTTTCCACCAAATCACCAAGGGGTGACCAATACTTTGTTGAAACCAAATTGAGTTTATATTCCTATAATGAACACTTGATCCAAACATCCACAAGTGCTCATTTACTTTTTCTCTTTCATGATAAAGAAAATGAGGCTTATTTAAATTATGCATATGTTAATACTATTGTAATTTGTTAATTTGATAATATTTTGTTCAGTGTAAAAATTGACTTAAAAAATATTTTGTACTTGCACATTACAACAACTTTGCCAAAACTCATTTGCTGAAGGACAAATATGCAACAGCAAAAACTAAACTTTATATCACAAGCAGAATTCTAGTGGAGTATCGTAAGGATTTGGGAAAATTAATGCAATTGTTAGCTAATTAAATCTATTATTAATTTTAGTAAAATTTGTGTGGATATTTCGATTGATAAAGAAATTTTTTTTTACCATGCTTATGGATTATAAATTCTTCCTTTAAATATTTCTTATTCCTTTATTTATAAAATGTTAGTGCTTTAATTTTAATTTAATTTCTCAAGTTTATTTTAATCACTTTACAGTGGTTTATATTTATGAAATTAATTATTTTTGCATGGATTTAATATGCAAGTTTTACAGCATCCGTATATTTATAGAAAAGAAATAAATTGTAACTCTTTATTTTTTTCATTATTGTTCAAAAACTTATAAATCTCTTCAATCTGTGGATGTCTTTTCATACAAAAAGCAATTCTTCAGCAAACAAAAAGTAAATTTGTGTATTACCATTTTCTCATTATTTCCAATAACTAAATAGGTGCACAATGTTGAAAACCTAATTTTAATTGCTAGTTTTGTTTCAGTTTTCATCAAAGCTGCTATGAAACAAAATTATCAAATATTAAGTAAAATTTAAATTCATATTTTTTTTAAAAAAACAAGCTCTCAAAATGTAGGATTAAGGATGGTGGATGTATAATATGTATTATATAAATAAAATAACAGTGATTTTATTTTTAAAATGATAAAATACATTTTTTTTCCAGTGTAAGAGGCATACAGTGATGTATAAAGTTTATGCTTATTAATATTCATTTCACACATTTTTTTAGGATAGATGCTCTGTACACTTTTTATTATTTTGTATACTATGTTATGAAATGTAATAATATTCAGTTCCAAATGTGTGTGTTTTTTTCAGGCTACTTTTTGATTTAAATTTTATTTCTGAAATTCTTTCCTGTTTGTTTATGAATTAACTGTGTATTACAATAGTTGAAATATTATTTTTAATACCTTATAATTGCAAAAGGAATTCACAAGTCTTAATTTAAGCTTAACTTCTGGCTGTATAAAACTGTGCTTTGCATCCTCTAATTCTCCTTATTTGACCTATCCCAATATTTCCAAAAGCCATTGTATACCTTGTCTTTTTCTGAGATATACTTATAGCAAGAACCTTGTTTCAATGAATATTTTGTGGAGCAGCTGCTTAAAAATGTATCATTCAAAGTAAGAATTTTAATTAGAAAGGTTTTAGCATTAGAGGTAAAGAGCAACTGGCACTTCGCAGAGCAGAAAACAAATTAGCTTTGAAATTCTTAATTTCTATTACTTGTGTATTGTGGTGATGTGTAACCAGTGGTGCGACTGCTTTCCCTATTTGCACAGTTGGAATTCAGTACTAATTTTTGATTGATTTGGTAACCTGATTATTGAAAAAGATTTATAGCCAATGTTCTGTTTCAGACAGATTTTTTAAAACTTAAAATGATTATTGAAGCATGAGTAAGATGTTTAATTGTTTGGATTTCATCACTTGAAGTAACAATCCCATTCATATGTAAGGTATTTTTTATTTTTTTATTTTTTTTATTTTGAATAATGTCTTATGTAATTTTGTAAAATTTCAGGCATTATTGAAAATTCAAATAAAATGTTTGTTACCATTTATTTTAATTTATTTTTAGAATTGTGTAATGGATGGCTAGGCATTGTGTTTGATTAAATTTTGAGCATTTTCAGCTTTAGAAGTATTTCTTGTAAATTATATTAGATCAGATAGTTCATCCATTGCACTGACTATACAAATCAGGGTCTGTAAGATACCTGAATACCTTCAAATATATTTTGCTAAATATTCATTTAAATGACTTGAGAACAAAATGTTGAAGGTTGTCTTGCTGAGGATAGATCTGATCCCTTATACATATACAAATGTTGCATCAGTAGTTGATTACATTCATGTAATACTTCCATAATTATTATTATTCCTTTGGAAAAAGAGACTAAGGGTGACATAATGTATTTTTTAATTTGAATATGTGTATTGTTTTTTGAAAGCTATATTTTTCCTTTCAGAAATAAAAATACGAGATTAAATTAAAAATGTATCTACAAAATGATCACCCTGGAAAGTTGATTTAAATTATCAATATTTGTATATGTTTTTCAGTAACTAGTCTAAATTTTGTGAATTATCTGTTATATGAAAATAGCATTTATAAAAAGACAAATAATTTTTAATTATGACTTTTTAATTAATTTCTCAGGTTGCAGTAGCTGATCATTATGGAGTAGTCCAATGCTTTGGAACAAAGAAAAATGAAATTCAGGTAAAGAATACATTTGCAAAATTAAGTAAATGTGAATTTTTTATATTAATAATTTTCATTTTTTTTTCTAAGTTTTCATAAGAGTTAGTGAACTGAAATATTGAAAAAAATCTATATTAAGATGAATAAAATATTAAATCTATTACTGTATCAGCTATTTTAATATCATCAATAGTGGATTGTACACATAATTAAAAAGGCCACACTTTAAACTTCTTTTTTAGTGAATGACAACTGAAATAACTATGTTTAAATTTATAGACAATTTAATTTAATTATTTTTAAATGTAAGCAATTTATTTCATTAAATTTGTAAATTTGTTCCGATTTCATTTAAAAACAAGACTATATAAAACTGTTAAAAAAATATGGAAATTTAATTTGTGGTGTACTTTTTACAGACTTTCTTCAAGACATTGCCAGGTCCCAAAATAACACGATTAGAATTGGGTGGTGCAATTGGAACAATAAGAGATAAGATTTTTGTTGCTTCAGGAGGTGAAGTCAAAGGATATACAAGGAAAGGGAAGCAGTTTTTGCGATTTGATACTAATATGACTGAAGCTATCAAATCAATGTAAGTTTTTGGAAAATTGATATAATTTTCTCTTATTTTAGTTCTTATGTTTAAATATATGTTTTAAATTATTAGTACGTTAACTAAAAATGAAAAAGCTACACCAAAAAAGGGATATTTTCAAAATATTCTCCTTTCATGAAAAATCTTTCTATAACATTGTTATTCATCATATGTATTGATATGATATACCTGTACAGAACCTGAACTAGGATTTTTTAATAATTCGCATTATTTGCAGAGATATGAGTCAAAATAACAATATGCGGTTTTTTTTTAATTCTTCCACTCTTATGTATTAAAATGTGAATAAATCCACTTATATACCATACATTACAAAATCCTAGTTCAGGATCTTAAGAATAATATGAAAAACATTTCTATCAATATAGAGAAAAAAATGTTAGAGTTGTTACCTTTCAAAAATTGTAAACATACTGAAAATTATATTCTTCAGAAAATGGATTTAAAGTTAAAACTTGTTCAAAAAACAAAGGAAATGTCTGATATTAAAAAACTTATAACTTGATTCTGATGTACTGTTGCTACAAATGGAAGGTAGCTTTAGAATGAAAAGATTTCAAATATTTTAAGGGATAAATTTTATAAAATTCTGTATTTTCTCCGAGTATTCAAGTTTTTAACATAGTCGGATACCTCAAAATGGATCATAGACTTTACAACGTGTACCATATTTTAAAGTCTAATCATATCAACTACTGACAGTATGTGTGATTTCAGATATTTCAGAGCATTCTCTAGCTCTGAGTGATGAAGCTCTATAAGAAAATAATTAATAAAAGAAATTTATTAGCTTTTAATATCTACTAGGTCCCTAGACTTTAGTTAGTCTTATAGATAATATATCTTTGAAAAACAAGTTGGTTGTCATGAACTGGATATGTGTAAATAAAGTCTTAAGTGTCTTATTCTGGTATGTGTGGATCCAAATTATATGTGTTGTAGGGTTGTTATATTTTCATTTAACTCTTAGGTGCTAAAAAAATATTAATTATCTACTTCAGGAAACTACATATAACACACTTTTGCATCTCAATACTGTATAAATAAACATGTATAATTGCTGCATAAATAATCATAGTTAGGTGTAATTAATTTTAATATCCCATCTTAATTTATGATAATACAATATTGGTTTCTTAAGTTTTTAAATTTTAGTTTAGACAAATTCTCAGTTACAGCATCTCCATGATCATTTATTGGTTATCAATAGTTGAATTTATTTAAATATGTTGTTTTTAATTCCTTATGAAGTATGATTGAAGATATTGTGTCATTGCAAAGTAAAACCATTTGCATAACTTATTTATTTTATTTAAATATTGAAGTCTTAAGTGTTTTACTCAATTAATATAATTTTTTGCAAATTTTTTTATTTATATCTGCATAAAAAGATAATAATTTGTGATTTATTAAATCTATACACATTATTAAATACTGTTAACATTATCTAATTTTTAAATTTTATGTATAAAGAATTTTTCTGACTTTGAAAAACATTTCTGTGTGTGAATAAAATATAAATTAAATCTTAAAAATTAATATTCAATACTTTTTTAAAAAATCACTAAGGAATTTTTATTCTTTTCAGGCATATTAGTGGAAATGATCTTTTTGTCTGTGGGAATTTTATCTTCAATCATTATTATGAGTGTCAAGATCAAAATTATTATTTGTCTGTTGACAGTATCAATGATATGATTTGTCTAGATATGGACAAAGTTGGAACTATAGTACCAATTCTTGCATGTCAAGACAGAATTCTTCGTGTCCTAAAAGTTAGTTTTTGTAATAAAAATTTAGTATGTATTTTGATGTTCATATTTTATTTTTTCATGAGTATCAAGATACACTCATTGTAAATTATATGCATTGTTTTAGTTGTTATTTTTGATTATTAATAAGAAAAATAGAATTTTATGTAATTTAACTATATGTGTTTATGATAAAATGTATTTATTCAGATAAAATATTTGATATAGCTTGTTAGCCCACTTATATCTTTTTTTTTACTTGGATTACCAATAACCTAATTTACATTTAAGTAGGAATGAAGTACATTCGCAATTTATATGTTTTCATTATGCTTAGTACAATACTATCACACACAATGCATATATACAAATACAAATTTTTACCAAATATTTTTGTGCAAAATTTTTCCTCCATGAAAAGCATATTCTGTAAATTGTATTTTAAAAAGGTGAGCAGTGTTTTTTTTTTTTTTTTTTTTTTTAATTCAATTTTTGAGTTTTTATCGTTGACTTTTAATTCGCTCAGAATGAGTACAATCTGTAAGTTATATTCTCTCTATATCATGGTAATATATTACATTTGTATATATTTATAATTTAGCTTATATTAATAGATTTTGTTGTGGAGGATTCCCATATTCACAACTTTATGGATTTTTATTTAGCATTCATTTTAAATACATTTAACTTTATGTGAGCTATCTTTATTTTGATTTTTTTTTCTTTTTTTCTTTCTTTCTTTTTTTTTCCCTTTGCTTCCTGTGGTTTTTAGAATTATTATCTATTTTATAAATTAAATTTTGTAATGTAATTCTTGCCTTTTTCAATACACGTACATCATCACTTTGAGTTTTATTTGATATATTTCTAGTGATTCAGTTCTGTTAATTAAAAAACAACCAAGTCAACTTATAATTTAAAAAAGTATATCGCTAATATCATTAATCTTTTTATAAGGAATCAAACTGCTTGTATGAGATCGAAATAGCTGGGCCTCCTTCAACACTAGCTTTATATCAGAATGATGGAGGTAAAATAATTTAATTTATTTCATTGCTTTTTTACTTTTTAAAATAATTGTCTATATTTTAATTATTTACATTTGATTTTGAATGTGTAATTTTTTTATGAAATGAACTCTAAAATATTAAATTTTTTATGTAAATGTAAATTCCCTTTTTTTCTGAGAAAAGTAATGGGAATTAACTAGATTTTATAACTGTTTTAAAAAGATTTATAAAATTTTATATTCAAATTTGAGTTTATAATATGAGTATCTTTCTTAATTTTGTTAATTTTAATGAAACATTTTTATCAGAAAAAATTTGTTATAGCATTTAATATAACTACACATTGTGAATTATAACAGTAATTATTAAATTAAACTTTATAGAGATTTTTGCCAAATTTCTCTTAATTTGCCATTCAACTACTAACTGCAAATAAAATTCTAATTTTTTTTTTTTCTGATACTAGTTTGAAACACAAATTATTAACTTCAATTGGGATCATTTTCTGTCTCCAGAAAAGCTTAGCTAACTAATTTTGCTTGTATTTAGAAAAGTTTTTTTTTTTATTATTTCTTGAAATTTGTCAAATTAAAAAATTATTTTTGTAGGATTTAAATCATCCAATATAGTTGTGATTGAGATTTATTTTATGTTATTTCTTAGGAGAGAGTGGAGAGGATTTATTATATGGAACCACTGATGGTAAAGTTGGACTTGTTTCTGTTGGCAGGTTGCTTTTTTTTTTTAATTCTAGCTTACTATTTCTATTGTTTTAGAAATTACATATATATCTGTATGTGTGTGCCTGAAAATGGATCGAACGATTGTTTATTAACATCACATTTAGGAGAAATGCCAGGTCTATTGGCAAAATGCCTTGTTATTTTGAACCTTGATCAAGTGACAAGGACAATATCTAAACCTAAACTTGCACCTTCCCCTCCATACTTCTACACCTCACCAACAGGAGGATTTGGAACTTTGACAGATTTAACATTAAGGTAACCAATCGTCCTCCTTTTGGAAGGATAGTTCTCCTTTTGTAGGTTCTGTCCTTCCCCAAAAAGTGTCCTCCTTCCTGTCTTTCTTTTCAATATTTTATAACTAATTTCGATATTTTATAACTAATTTCGATATTTTATAACTATTCAGAGATGCCATGCCAAACTGTTACACAAATGTTGAATACAAAAAAATTTTAGGTTATTCAAAAGTTAGATGGCACACTCTAACAACTTCTATAGAGCATGTTTTATAATTATTTGAGCCTCTGCATTCATATTTTTAAATTTAGACAAATGTCCAAAAATTCTGGAATCTTTTTTTAATAATGAATTATCGGAGATATTAATGTATATTGTACATAATTAGGCATCTATTTTCCACTAAACGATTCAAAAGATTCAATGTGAACATGTTTCTGCTTCTGAAGTTAGTCTTATTTTGAATGATTCTGTCCTTCGATGTAAATCACAATTTGAAGAAAAATTTATTCCTTTAGTAATAAAAAGAAAACTGACAAACTTAGAAGAATCGAATCCGAGCATAACGGAAAAGTGTACCAAAGAAGTCAGAATTTTTACCTAACATGTTTCCAATATGTTGAAGAAGGGTATGAAACAAATATCATAGGAAATAATAGTTTTCAAATGTGTTTTTTTGACTTCTTCACAAGTAAATTGGGCAGATGGTGAAAATTGTGTTGAGTTTTTACCTAAAGAAATGCCTGATACTAAAATCGAGGACAATTGTCTGTTTGAAGAAATTAGAAGACTGAATGTATATTTAAATTCTAAGGAATTAGAACAGTGGGAAAATCAATATGTTCAACTTGGTAAACGATGGATGGAAATATTTAACCATTTCAAAAATAAACACGTTCCATATGAAAATTTAGTTATTCTTGTAGAATTTACATTTTTCTACCCTGGAACTAATGCAGCAGTTGAAAGATTTTTTTAATTTGGTAATGAATTTTGGATGAGTGAGAAATCAAGATTGAATGTTGATACTCTAGCCACAGCACTTTCCGAAAAATTCAACATGAAGGATATTTCTTGCTCCAAAATGTCCAATATATTGTAAGAAAATGATATATTAACAAAAAATATTCATTCAAAGGAAAAATACTCATTTAATTAAATAATTAAAAAGGATGTAACCATAATTAGTGGGGGTTTTCTTTTCATTTTTTTTTTTTTAATGAATAAAATGTTTCATTTATTTATGCTGTACTTTTTCTTATATTGTTTCGTCTTCCTTTTCATTGAAAAAAATTGGTCACCTTATTAACATGCATCAGACCCACTATATGGTGGATCTTTAGCAGCATTAAAGCTCAAACCCTTGCCTTTATAGAAACAGTGCTACCCACGAGTTTGGTCAATCGGCTATTGTGACCACATGCCGGAGGTAAAAGGCACTATGTCCATTTTTAAAGTTTTAGGGTAGAGCAAATCTTTGTGGTTAAAATCTTTTTCATATTTATTTACTACTTGCTTGTTTATGAATATTTTTTTAATAAAAAACCCTGTATTTTTTCTTTTTTTTTAATTCTTTGGACTACTGACTTTTAAATCATACCGTTTTTAAACCTTATCACTTTTTAAATTTTACTGATTACTGTATAAAAAAGTAGTGATAGGTGCTCTTTACCTCCAGCATACAGATATATATATTTAAATATTAGCCATTTTTTTAAAGTGATTTATAAGTTCACTACTGCAAAAAATGAGTTAATAATAGTTTTAGTGAGATATATTTATCCTCAGTTTATATTTGCAATCATATGTTCAATAGAGCATGATTTCTTCATAAATTAATCAAAAGAATTCATTTATGTCAATATTTTTATGCAAACCCTTAAATGTCTAATGTTAAAAAAATTGGCATATACCACTTTAAGAAAATGATCATATAAAAATTTAGTAATATTAATAATAATTATTATTATTTGATACACTTTTCCATTTAAAGTCCTACTATTTAGAACTTTTCCCTCTTCTTTAGGCATATTTCTTTGGTGCTTGGGGACAATCTAGATTGATTTGTCATCATTTCTAACCTAGGGAATTTACTACAAAACTTGGAAAAAATGAAGCAAAAATGACTTATGAAAAATAATGTCCAATATTAGGCTAATGATGATTCAAAAATAATCAACAAAAAAAAAGAGTATACTTTCATAGAAATTATTTTGTGAATAGAATTGGAATTCAAAATAATTTTTTTAAATTTTTTTTACCTATTGGCATTTGAAAAATGATTATTTATTTGATTTTGCATATATTAAAAACTACCAGTGGTGTTAAATGTACTTCTTATCTTTCTGTTTCTCTAAAATCAAAAAACGAAGTTTTTTTAATCTCTAAGAAATATTTTTTATTTTCTTAAGAAATTAAAAATAATATAATTTCTTATGAGCATTCTGTTAAGAAATTTCGACGAATTTTTTTTATTTTGTTTATTGTATTAAAAATTTAGCAATAAAAATTATCTATAGCAGCTAGATCATTGCTATGTTTTAGTTTGTTATATGTTTTTGAACTATCTTAAAATGTATTATTTTTATATTAAAAAAACTAAGCAATCAAGTTTTAAAGTTTTATATTTTAAAGTAGTGAATGTATTTTAGAATACATTATTTTATAATTTTTAGCAGTATTCCTTTGCCAGAATTTTATCTATCTTTAGTAACTTTTTTTTTTTTTTTTCAGAGCTGCTTGTACTCATAGATGGGAAATTCCCAATAACAAAAAGCATGGAGGTATTGAATAATATATATTATTATTTTTAATATACTTAATAAAATAAATATATCAATTTTAATTTTTTATATATGCTGCAATCTTTGCATTATTTAGATTTTGAAAAAAAATTTCATTTCTTAATTAATTTTGCTACAAATATTTTATTTTACTAAAAAATTTAGAATTCTTCTCGTAAATAGTTAATACATCTGATTTACCAGGAGAAATAATTTCCATTGCATTTTGAAAGTTAATTACATGAATTTTTTGAATTATATAACATTTAATAATTTTCTCTTTCTTTTTGTATCTATAACCCCATCTCAAATTTCTTTTTTTTTTAAATTTCTGAAAATAAAAGTAGCTCAATTTATATTTATTGTAGGAGTTCTTAGCCTGGATAACTATGATATAACTGGTGATGGTATTAAAGATTTAATTATTGGTCGCAGTGATGGTCTTATAGAAGTTTATGGATATGATGAAGCTGAAAATCCAGTTCCTAGGTTTACTTATGTAAGTAACAAAAAAAAAAGTGCTTACATAGTATTTAAAGAAAGATTGTGGAAAAGAAATATTAGTTCACTTTAATTATCCAACATTGTTTGATTATCTTATTTATATTATAACTTATAAATTTTTCTTGTTATTATTTCGGAATATTATGATATGTTTTAAGAACAGTTAAATTTTTGCTGTTAGATTCTTTACTTGTTTTCTTAAATTATTATTCATCTATAATCAAATCTTTGAATTAATCTGCAACCAACATTTAAAAAAATTACATGCAATATATTTTAGCTTTGATAAAATAAGATTATATTATTAAGATTATATATGATTATACTTACAAACGTTTAATTTTATAATAGTAGTCAAATAATTCACTCAATGAGGAACAAATAATATTTCTTCTCTCTCTCTTTTTTGTGAATGTGTAAAATATTCTGTTGTTTATTGTTTTGGTTTTTAATTTTTCTTTTGATGTTGTTATATATCTATATACAGTCAGATCCTGTTAACTCTCATTAGTCAAGGTCCATGATTACTAAACTGCGAATTACAGTACTAATATAAATTAAGCAATAATATAAACTCCAACATTGTTGTGAATTTTTTGTATTACATTTACAGTCTCTTGACATTGTTTTTAATTATTAAGGAAATCACTTATGTGAGGCAATAATTATTAAGGAAATCACTTATGTGAGACAAAAAGAATCTTAAAATTTGACCAATAAAAATGGTTGAACGAACAGCTAATTTCATTGACCATGAAATCTTGAAATAATCTAACAAAAAAAAATGTCCTAATTGAAATATTTCTATTTAGAGAAATGGCGATTTCTATCCAATACAAGCATTCAAATCCGAAAACGATAAATAAAAAGTATTAAAATGAGGACCCTCTCTTAGCCTCAAACTTTCAAAGAATGCATTTCAAAGACAACCTTTTGTTCATTTCCAGTTAGTCAGATTTTTATCTCCTCTCTTTTGTGATAAAAGTCATTATCTGCACTTAATATTCAGGGAACTTATGGGTTCTGGTTGTGTAAAAAATTTCCACTCTAGCCCTGCACTTCTTTTTTAGCTCTTTTTAGGTGCACTCATACCATTTGACTTATTTTTTTTTCTCATGTTTCTAATTTCTCTCATTATTATTACAAATTGGAATTCCATAGGATGTTTATCCCATGATTTATAAAATAGAAAAGGTAAAAAAGGGCATTAATGTCGGTACTAAAAAGGAATTCCTGATGTCATCTGCAAAAAGATTAATCTGAATTTCATAAAAAAGAAGCCATAGTAAAATAAACTCTTGAGTTAATAGGGGGTCTGATTGTAGGTAGATATATATATATATCTCTGTGTGTGTGGTGTTATAGACAAATTTATTTCAAGTTGTTAATCATAAAAACAGTACATATTATAATAATGATACTATTTTATGTTATTATCTACAATACATACTTTTCAACTGAGAAATTATTGTGGATCCATTTAAAATATTATTTAATTTCATGAAAATTTTTATTAGAATTTCTTTGTTTTTGTTTTGTATTAAATTACAGAGACTGTAATAGCTTTCTTACTGCTTTTTTTATTTTTATGAAAATCTATCTTTTTTTTTTTAAATTCTGTTGATATATTTACATGTTGATTATGTTGTCTAAAATCTTATTTATTAACAAAGCTAAATATGTCTTTAAAACAGTTTGGTCCACTTATTTTGTATGAATATAATTTTAGAACTGTGGTGAAAGTGTGACCTCTGTTAATGGAGGTGTTGTTGGCTCTGCTGGATATGATGAGCTTCTCATTTCTACATATACAGGTGCATAACATTTTCTATACTGAAGTTTTATTAAAAATGACATAAATGCAACTATGCCCAGTATTATTGTTTGTTGAATTTGTATTTTACTGACTTGGAATGTTTTATTTTTTTATGTTTATTGTGTTTTGTTTGATCTTCTAACAAAATTTAATATGTCAGTTTGTTGTGTGTTTTGTTTCTTACTCATTGTGATGCAAAATTAAAACTTACTTCTCTTCCTAATATTTCTTTGTTTTGTGAATTGGATATCTGCATGTTTAGGTTGGGTATTCGGTCTTTCATCTGAACCAGCTGATAAACGTCTTGACCCAAATTATCTCCTTATTTCTGAAGATGCAGCCCAGAAAATATATAAACTGAGGTATACATTAATTGCAGACATAAAGTTTTTTGGTTATAATTATGAATTTTTCATTTAAATTTAGTTCAAAGTTTTTGGTCCAGCATTCAATGTTTCAGATTAAATTTGTTTCCCAAATAATTATAAAAATTAGAATCATTTTTATATTCAGTGGTTTCGAATTGTTACATAGTAGATGTCTTAACTTGTGTATAAAAATCACAGTAACTGTTAATACTTTTATGTCATATTCAACTAGGTTTGTGAATAATTACCATTTCTTCTTTTATTCTGTTATCTATTTTCCATACATATAGCTTTGCATGTGCACGTATATTTTATATATTGGATGTTTGCATGCTCATATCTGTTTTAAAAGAATAAATTTCCTTTTTAAAAATTTTACTTGTGTGCTTTACAAATCTGATTTTTTTAAAGTTACAAAAAAAAAATTTAATGAAAAAAGTATGATTAAATAATTATATTTTTGGAATAGTAATAAGTGTTAAATATTAAAGACTGCTGTACTAATTTTTTGAATATAATGCTACGAATTTTTTTTTGTAGATAATTATTACATAAAATTCTTTCTTTTATTAGTTTGAACTAAGAAAATATTAAAAGTAATTGAGCTTGTACTCAATTTTGCTCTAATTATAACGAAATAAATTATCCAGTTATTTTAATCACACATGTGGTTTATATTTTGCTTAAAAAAGCTATCACTGCAGATATTAATAAAAAAAACTATGTAAATTACAGATTTATATGCATTTAAAATTGACTTTATTTTATTTGTTACATTCATGTTAAACTTAGAAAGGCAACAAATATCTTCATCAGATTATTTTAGACCAATAATTTTTGTCTTAAAATATTTAATTTTGTATGATTGAAATTATTTCAAAACATTTTAAGCTTATTCCACCTATGAATTATATGATACATTTGTAAAAGTATTGCACATTTTTATCTTAGAAAGTAAAATGTTTTAAAATTGTGACTTATTAGGATTTATTATTGTACCTTTTTTTAATATTTTATTGTATTATTAAAATTTTCAAAGCTGTAAATTTTACCTTTTCACTTACAAAATTAGTTTTTAGTGAACATAATGTTTTACAGGATCTATATCAGGCCTTACTCTGAAGCAAAACCCTGTTCAATTTCCTCACGCACTTGATACTGATGTACTTAAAAGGATCATGCACTTAAAGTATGCTGCTACTGCACTTTTTTTTTTTTTTTTTTTTTTTGTCACTGCATTAATTTCTTTGCTACATGGGATGTACAATATACACATCTTCATCATATTAAATAAGTTTCAATTTTTAAATGATTGATCGAATTTTTTCCTTGAAAAATGTTTTGTTTGCTTTAAAAAGTGCACTGAAAGAATTCTGCAATAACTTCATCTGCTGAGATATCTGAATTTCACAGAATAGCAATTTTTTTAGTCTGTATTTTTTAAATAATATATGGTGCGACATTTCATATCTTAGACTATATTTTTAATTTTTTTATTCTTCTGGAAATAAGTGTACAGAAGTATTGAAGATTAATTAGAGTAGGTATGGCTTACCTGTAATGATGATTTTAAATTCTTTTGTTATAGTTTTCATTTGGTATTTTATTAATCTGTGAAATGTTTATATAAAGTCATGATTATTTGGAATTAAAAGTATATTATTTAGTTCTTGAAATATAATCGGAACTAAACACGCATTTTTTGTGCAAAAGATTTTTATTTTGTTAAAGATTGTAGAAATTACTCACATTTTTGAAATTTGATTCGAATTGACTTCTATTTTATAAAAAATAAATTTCTCAATCAAAATTTTGTTAGAATTATTGAACTAAAATTTTTGACTGAAATCCCTATTATTAAGTATTTTTTAAATTTTCAGTGAAATTTACTATTATATTTTAACTAATTTCATTAATGTTTTAATCAAAGCTTTCCAATTAAAAGTTTATAAATAATTATCATAAACATATATTTCTCGTTCATTTTTCAATTAAATGAAGTATTTTTAGCTATGATTAATAATTTTTTTAAATTTTAATTTAGGGAAGAAGTAGAAGAATTGCAGCAACAAGTTCAAAAAGAAAGAGAAAACTATCAGTTAGCTGCACAATCAGATATTGGAGGAGTTTCTGCTGTGCCTTATTTTAGTATAAATGATATGTTTCAATTGAACCATGAAGATGCCTCATATCTCTTGACATTAGAAGTTCAAACAGCAATTGATAATGTTCTCATACAAGTAATTATTAAATTAGAACTATTTTCTACAGAACTAGTTTTTTTTTTTATTTCAAAATAATTTCAAAATATTATATTATAATTAAAAAATTTTTCATTCAGATAATCAAATTTCATTTCATTTTCAGAGTGATGTTCCTGTAGATCTTTTAGATAGTGAAAGAAACTCTGCTGTTGTTAGCTATAGTTCATGTGATCCTGAAGTACGTATTATTTTGTTATTTAATTGAATAGTTTTCTTTCTTATAAAAACTGTTTTAGGAATTATTTAATTTTCATTTTATATATTTAACTATGTATGAAATGAGTCAAATGTAACATGTAATTTTTAAAAATTCATTTTGAGTATTTTTTTTTATAAAAGTTAATCATCAAATGTTCAAAATTTAATCAAATATTAAAATATTTATAATTAAATCTTTTTACTGCAACATCAATATCAAAAATCAACTTCAACTTCATGCCTAAAAAATGATAAATAATCATTGTCAAGTATCCTATTTATCTGAGTTTATAATTGAAATTCATAATTGTCTAATACTCAGTTGTATTATATGAACAATTAATATTTTAATTTTTATACATTTTCAGAGTGATGGGAATTTTCTTTTAGCAACTTATAGATGTCAAGCTAATACAACTCGTTTAGAAGTTAAAATTCGCTCTATTGAAGGCCAGTATGGTACTTTGCAAGCATACATCACACCAAGACTTCAACCTAAATGCTGTCAAATCAGACAATATCAAATAAAACCTTTGTCACTTCATTGTCGGACTCATACTTTTAATGAAAATAAGTATGAATTAAAATCTTTTATTAAAAGATAATTTATTGTATATTATTTCATGACAGAGAAATCTTCAGACATATTTCCAATGTTCTTGTAAGCGTAAACAAAATTTTGAAATTTAAATATATTGAATCTTTAATAGTATATGTTCTAATATTAGAAGATAATTTGATATTTCTGTAAAAGTGTTACATTTTTTTTTTTTTTTCATATTACAACCATATTGTAAATAAGTCCTTTGTGAGTTTGTTTTTCAGTTAATAATTATCAAATGCAATAAACAAATTTTCTCTGTTGAAATTTTTTATATTTTCCATTTTATGTAGTTTATAAAATTACTTTGAAATTATTTTAGAAAATTATTTTTGACTAATCTCTAAAAGGAATAGTTTTCAAGTGACATAATAAATTTCAATGTTATTTGCCATAAATTAAATGTAAAGTTCGAAGCAGTTTATTTTATTATATATAACTAACTGAAATGAAAAAATTCAAATTTTTTTTATTTAGTTGCTTCTTTAAAATATCATGGAAAAGTAATTTAAGTGAAGTATATTCAAATTACGTAATCAAATAGGAAGTGTATATTTGTACTTTAAGTCTTTAAAATTGTTTAATTACTTTTTGATTTTCCGAAGAAAAGCACATATCTATCAAAAAAAAAAAAAAAAATAAATGTATGTAAAATACCTTTGTTTGAAAATTTTAAGGAAAATATATTCAATTCACTAATTTTTATTTTCTTCAACAAATTAAAATAGTTCTCCCTTTTTAAATTTTATACAGACCTTTAAATACTCTAACTCTCAGAGGTGCCTTTGCACTTGCTGAGATTCATTCATGGATAGTTTTCTGTATGCCAGAAGTTCCAGAGAGAATGCCACCAGGGGAATGTGCAACATTTTACTTTAAATCCACCTTTTTAGATACTGTGTTATATTGCTATTACAAGTAAGCTTATTTAAATGCTTGTTTGAATATTACTTTAAAATTTACTCTTGTATTTTTCTAATATTTGTTCATTGTTAAATTATTTGTATTTAGGAAAGGTGAATCTATATTTAAATCTGATAACATATCTACTATTTCTATCTTGAAAGATGTTTTAACACGAGAAGCTACCAAGAAGAAGATATCACTTGATATTTCTTTTGGTAAGATTAGCAATCTTAAATTTCTTCACAAATTTATGATATATCAAGTTTCATTATGGTGATTTTGGTATTAGGCATGGTTTTATTTGGGAGGAACATTAACAGTTAACCTTTATGCTTATACTATTTTACAAAGCTGGCACTTATTTTTTTTATAAATTTATTGTTAAAGCTTTTAATTTTTCAAAAAACTTTCTAGATTAATTTTTATATTTAAAGTTCTTTGATTGGAAGAAATATAATGTGTTACAATATAACATGTATGATGTCTTTAATATTAAAATAAGCAAAATTTCTGCATTTTCAAGATTTTTTTCCCCACTTTCAGATATTAATGATGAAAGTGTTCCCCATATGCTAAGATTTATTCATCCAAAATTGGAATATCAATTACTTCTTGCAAAAAAAGTTCAAGTTATTGATGCTTTGAAGGTTTGTTTTTATAAATATTTTTCCCCCAATTTTACTTTTTATATGAATTTTAATAAAAATGTTTTTTTCATATAAAATATTTTCCTGATTAAATAAAAAGCCTGATTTATCATTTGATGTGTTTTTGCATTTTAATAGACTTTCTTTTTCTGTAACATATGGTGACAAATATTGATACTGAACTGTACCAAAAATGTATATTAACTAAGCCTGACTGAATGACTTAAAGCTTCACATTCTTACTTTGTTTAAATAGCCAGGAGTGTATATATTTAAGATATTTTATTACCTTTAAAAATATAAATATATACATATTGTTTATTAAACATTACTTAATTTATTTATCATCAAGTCTAATTTATTCAGTTATATTTCTAAATTGTTAGAGATTAATAATTCCTCATTATCCTATTAAACTTATTTAATTTAATTATTTTAGTTATTAATTTGTCCTTATTAAGAATGTCACCTTTTGTTTAATTCACAAAAATGTATTTTCTTGTACAGGATTTAAAAGTTCATGAGAGTGATTTAAGTTTCTTAGCACCCGAGTATCAAGAAATCTTAAATTCTGCTGATCAATTGCAACTTGAGTATAAAAGACAGCCTTGCCATTTAGAAAGGCTTTTTGGTTTGTATTCTATATTCTCTTAATAAAATTTGGTGAAAAACATATTTTGAAGGTTTGTAAAATTTAATATCTGTCAAACTTCCTGTATTTTATTTAGGAATGATCACAGATCTTTACATTGATGTCTACAAGTTCAAAGGAATTAATGTGAAGTCTAAAGTTCCATCTTTACTTCAGATTCTCAACAACTATGATTTGGAAACTCTAATAACATTTTTCCAAGCAAAACGATAATTATTCTACATTTTAAAACTTTCATTATTTGTCTCTGTCATTTAAAGTTATTTTATTTATCTTGAACTTTATGCCTTTGAGTAAAATTTAGTATTTTTTAGATTAATATAATTTATTAGTATTAGTACATTTATGGCTTTGTCATTACTTCAGAAAATTTATCTGAAACAGCATTGTGTGTTTGCTAAAAATCTTCTGAATTAGTGAAATATTCAGAATAGTATTGTAATAATAAATGTGAAATTGTATTTTCCAAATATTTTATATCATTACATTTGTTTAGTTTAATTTTAGCACAACAGTTTTTTATATAAAAAATTGTAATATAAATTAGCAGCTTTGACCATTTTATGGTAAGCTTTAAGTATTTATTACTAAAGGTGTATTATATATTACTATATCACTTCCTCTACTCAGATATTTGTATTTTTAAGCACCATTTCTGTGTTATGTTATTTTATGATTTTAGGAAATTCGTTGCAGTGAGTTACAATTTTGTTGTATGTAATAAAATATTTTTTTATCAATAAAAACTTCTTATTTTTATTATATAGTTTTATTGGGGGAGGTGTGTATGGAGAATGCTTTTCAAAAGCATGTGTAAAAATTTCTCTTAATAAAATTTAGAAAAACACTCACACACATTACATTCCTTTATTAGAATGATGATAAGTTTCAATTTAAAAAAAAAAAAAATTACTGTTTGAAAGAACTGTAGAAAACATTTTCAAAACTATGATAGATGAATATCAATCTGATTGTTTTATTTATGTTTTAATTTTCAAGATAAAATAATAAAATATTCCTAATTAAAACTAAGAAAATTATCAATTAAAATTTATATATTTGGCTATTTTATTTTATTTGAACAATAATAAATTTCTGTTTTAAAGAAAAGCAAGAAATATTATTTCAAAGTGTGAGGCATGAATAAGTACTGTTTATAAATATGATGAATAGCTTTTATTTTTATTGATGTTTTGATTGGCATGATTTCTTACATCCTCATAGAGTAACCATTCCTTTGGGTAATCAATTTTTCAAACCATCGTAAGGCACAGCCTTTACTGCTACTTATATAAGGATAATGGGGGATTAACTTTGTGTGGACTCTTTTTATATGTATACAGAGGAGGGTGTTTTGGATTCCCTCTCTGAAAATATATTTATGTATATAATGATAAATTAAATTCATCCTCTTTTTTTTTTATTTGAATATTCTTAACACCTAGGCTCTTTAAAGTAAACTTATTTAGACTTCCTCTTTTGACTATGGTAATTTCCTTTTTAAAATCACGAGTGTTATGTTTACTAAAAATATCGCTAGGTCCATTTTAAACCACAGATTAGCAAACTTTCAAGGTGCCCCCCCCCCCCCCATGATTATAAATGCGTTTGGCTTGATCTAATGCTCTCTCTCTCTCTACCGACGATAAGTATTAGTAAGCATTAATATTAAAAAAAAAAAGTAACAACTGCCTTATTCACCAAGCATACATCAACAATAATATCGTCAAGATGTTATATATATAATATGCGCGCGTGTGTATGTAAGAACTAAAAGTATATGTAATTAAAATCCAAGATTTTTTTTGCTGTTGATCTGCAGCAGGGTCAGCGGTAAGCAACTGCTCACGGCTTCAAAATTTAGGGATTGCAAAATCACAAGAACTAGAGCGTAATTAGTAATAACAAACAACCCAGAAAAATATCTTACGATTACTTGAATTTAGAATATAAATGAGGAGCAAAATCAAGTACAACAGGAAATGACAGGCTTTTAGATATTTCTATATTTTGAGATGCACCGCAGACCAGATTTAACAATCTAATTCAAATGTAACATGAATAGACGGGCTGCTTGATATTTCTATACGTAACAGGTCAATTGAAAAGTCCCCGGCCTACCATAATAAAACACATTTTTTTGGCAAAATTAGTTTTTTTTTATTCAACATAATTCCCTTCAAGGGTGATACACTGATTATAGCGACCCTCCAACTTTTCGATACCATTTTTGTAGTACGATTTGTCCTTTGCTTCAAAATAGGCCTCAGTTTCGGCGATCACCTCTTCATTCGACGAAAATTTCTTCCCAACGAGCATTCTTTTGAGATCTGAGAACAGGAAATAGTCGCTGGGGGCCAGATCTAGAGAATACGGTGGATGACGAAGCAATTCGAAGCCCAATTCATGGATTTTTGCCATCGTTTTCACTGACACGGTGCATTGTTTTGGTGAAGCAGCACTCTCTTTTTATTCAAATGCGGCCGTTTTTCGGCGATTTCGTCCTTCAAACGGTCCAATAACGCTATGTAATAGTCGCTGTAGATGGTCCTTCCTTTTTCAAGGTAGTCAATGAAAATTATTCCATGCGCATCCCAAAATACAGACGCCATAACCTTGCCAGCCGACTGTTGCGTTTTCCCACGCTTTGGAGCGGGTTCATCGTGTGCAGTCCACTCGGATGACTGTCGATTGGACTTCGGAGTGAAATGATGGAGCCATGTTTCATCCATTGTCACATATCGACGCAAAAACTCGGGTTTATTACGCTTGATCATCTTCAAACACTGCTCCGAATCATCAACTCGTCGTTGTTTTTGGTCAAAAGTGAGCTCGCACGGCACCCAGTTTGCACAGAGCTTTCTCATACCCAAATATTCGTGAATGATATGATGTACACGTACAGTTGATATCTTTACAGTGTCTGCTATTTCATTCAATTTCAATTAACGGTCATTCAAAATCATTTTGTGGATTTTTTTAATGTTTTCGTCGGTAACAACCTCTTTTGGGCGTTCACCGTCTTCAGTGCTCATTTCACCACGTCTAAACTTAGCATACCAATCCTTGATGGTTGATTTTCCTGGGGCAGTGTCCGGAAACTCGGCATCAAGCCAAGTTCTTGCTTCAACTGTATTTGTTCCCTTCAAAAAGCAATATTTTATCAACACGCGAAATTCCTTTTTATCCATTTTTTTCACAATAACAAAAGTTGCTTCACTCAAAATGCTATAATTCACAGAAAAATAATCAGACAGCTGTCAAATTTATACACGCATCTCTTGAGGGTTAGGGCTAACTAAAAAACATATGGATTTAATTCTAGTAGCGCCATCTATGTGTCAGGCCGGGGACTTTTCAATTGACCTGTTAAATTGTAGATTGCGCCGCAGTCACTTTTCAAGCTTTTTCCACCTACATATGAAAGAGTCGGATGTAAAACAATACTTTATTTGTGCAACAACGTCTGGTTATGGTAGTGATACAGTTAATTATAAGTATAATGATATGGATAGATGATTTTTGAGGTTAATGAATCTCAATGAGATAAGACTAAATGATTTTTTTTCTCAACCGATGTTTAATTGCAATTTTGGGGCCGCGGTAGCCTAGTGGTCATGGTTTCGGATTAGTGGCCGGCGGTTTTCGTTCAGTCGCGGGTTCGATCCTTGGCCGCTAAAGACCCGCCGTATAGCCAGGGCTGAAGCACGTTAAATTTGTTCGGGGCCCAAAGTCCTCCCGTTAGTGTGGTGTGGATGTTAGGAGAGGGAGGTGCCAGCTCAGGTGTCGTCCTCGTCACTTGACCGTGGTTCAAAATTACGAGGTCCGTCGCAAATAGCCCTCGTGATGCTTCTAGTGCGACGTTAATAAAAACTAAATTAATCGCAATTTTCTGGGGAACTTTCAGTCTATTTCAACAAAAACTTTTGCTGTACATCCTCGACGATTTCTAGTATGAGCGTAGGAAGTATTTTCCTCCCCTAAGTCGAAAGATTCAGAATATATTCCAAAATAAAGCGAATTCTTGAATAAAATATGTTTTTTTTTAATCCCTATTTTCTTCAGTTTGTTGGAAAGTTTAGTCTGTGACTCTCTAATTATTTTAAAAGTTTTAATCCATGTCCAAAAAGAATAATTTTTGGATGAAAATACATGTTCAAATGTACATGTATATGATTACAAAGCTCCCTCTAGTTCTTCAATATATCCCTAGATTCCAAAGAAGGAGATGTCAAGTGTGAGAGAGGGGAATAAACAAAAATACAGTCCAATGGGGAGTTTAAAGTGTGAATTTCTTGAGCTTCATATATTTGTGTAAGAATTACTATGTTGCTACATTTGATCCTGAGGTTCCCTATGCATTATGTGAAATTACTGAGAACATTGGAAATGAGGTATGTGCTTTTTTGAAACTTGATTTCTAGGCAACACTGTCTTAAGAGAATGTAGCTGGAGAGTGTTAAATTTTAGTATTTTAATCATGTTTAAAGATGTGTTAAAAAAAGAGGATTTGAGACAGAATTGTCTCCGAATCAGGGCAAACAGTAAATAAAAAAAATATTATCCTTAGACTTGATGGATCATATAAAGGAATCTGGATGTATCCTGATTCTACGTAGGAATTAGCAAGTCTAATTATCGAAGAGAAGAAATCAGAAGAATATCAACAATTACAGTTGGAAAAAATAAAAGAGAAGGCTACAGCTGATTTAGAAATAGAGAAATTATGAGCGAATGATGCGGACACTAGTGTTGAAATTAACAGTAAAGATTATTTCTCCTTGCATTCCTTAATTAAAAGTATTCGTACACTTATGATGAGAATTCCCATTAAACCAGAAGGTTGGTGTTTCTTTTTTTAACAACATAAAACTTTAGAACGTGCATTTTTGTAGCTAAAAGTGTTCCAGATAAATATAAATCAGAGAATTCATAAAATTTATCAAGGAAAAAAAGTGTACATGTTTTTTGTCTTAAAGATGATGATCCCCACAATTATGAAAAAATAAAGTCCTTAATGCTTCAGGAATTTCAACCTAATCGTGTCTAGAGAATTTTAGCAGACAAACGTGTCAAAATTGTGAATCTTGTGTACAATTAGCGAGCAGGTTATTAACAAATTGGATTTTGAATCATTAAAATAATGAATAGTTTCTGATAAATTGTACTGTACTTCAGATAATGAGACCACTTCTCATATCAATGCTAGTCAGGAAAACAAAAAGTTTGATGCAACAGCATTGGAGAAAGAAATTGATCTCGTTTTACTCATCTCGCGGCAAACTATTAAATAATAGTGTTCTTAGCTCAGAAATAATAAAAATATATCTAGAGTACTTCGCTTATATGTGTTATCTCCCGTATTTAAAACGCGCCTGTAGAGGGCGTTTTTTTGTAAAGGGATGAATATGGGATGTCATCATGGTACGATCCCTTCAGGGCAGATGTAGATTCAGACTAATCTCCTGACATAAGCGAGTAGATACTCGAGAAACTTGTGAATTGAGGGGTGATTGAGTGCAATTTGTAAACTACACTGATCTCAAGGTAACGCGAAAGGAACTGCTATTAAATGTACTGCGAGTGAAGGAGTGCTAATTGTAAACTGTACTGATCACCAAGGTAACGCAACAGGAACTGTGTTGAATGAATAAATTAAGTTTAATTGTTATTATAAAATGTGTCTTATATGAATTTTAAGGGAAAGTAAATTGCTAAGTTAAGTGAAAGTATTTAGCTAAGTATGCTACCGTAAGGAATGAAAATAATTAGCTAAATAAGCTACCATAAAGAAGAAGAAAAAAATGACATGATTTATGAGTTCTAAAGTAATAGTAAGAAGTTATATTGTGACTAGTGAAAAAGAAAAGTAGTCTAGCGAAAAGGTGAAAAATAAGGAGAGTCTTAAATAAATGAACAAGAAATAGGGAAACAGTAAAAGTTAAAAGTTTGAGTAGTCTAGTTTAGTTGTTGGGACATATGAGAAAATTGAAGAAATTTATAAATGATGTTAAGCATACAAAATGTGTCTTGTGTCAGTCTTAAAGTCCTTTTTTAAGCGCCCACAATAGAAACAATTACCTGTAAGTAAAAGAATAAAATTAAGTTAAAACTTTAAGTTATTATTAATTAAAGTTAATTTAATTAGTTAAAATTAAGTTTTATTGTGGCTTTCTATAATGTTGTGTTTTGTAAATCTAAAATCCTTTGTCGATGCTGCCTTCAAGAAGCATTTTTCTTTAGATTTTTCTCAAAATCAAAACTCTGCGCAGCAATGAAAAAATGATAAAGCCTTTTTCATTCGGGTTGAGACAAAGAGGGAGGAAGAATTTGTTGCTACCTCAAATAGCCCCTTATCTGCTAAGGTGTGTTATCTCTAGTACTTAAAACGCGCCTGTAGAAGGCGTGTTTTTTTTTTTTTTTTTTGTAAAGGGGTGAGTACGGGATGTCATACAATCCCGTCAGGGTAGATCAGACTAATTCACCGAGAGGAGCGGACGTAAATGAGTTGATACCCGAGAAAATTGTGAATCGCGGGGTGATTGGGTGCTAACTGTAAACTGCATTGATCATCAAGGTAACGTGACAGGAGTTGTTATTAAACGTATTGCATCTCCATAATATTCTCATTGATAACCCCTCTGGCATTTTAATCGGAGATTTCAATGCTAAACACCCTAATTGGAATAGAGGAAGGACAAACAGATCTGGTAAATTAATACACACTCTTTTCAATAATTACAATTATCAAATAGCCGCCCCTGACTATCCTACTCACTTTCCTTATAATAGCCTTACCAACTCTGTTATAGTTATTGTAGAACTGAAAAATATATCCTTTTATTATTATAGATAGTACTACCGAACTCCCCAGCGATCATAATCCCATTCTAAAAGACAACTCCTTTAATAAAATTTTTCTCCGCTTTCGAACTCTTACCACAACAAACTGGTTCCATTATCAAAATATTCTCTATCATAATATAAAAGGCAACCCTCTCATCAATGACATTAATGAACTAGACAACACCCTATCCTTCTTTACTATTTCTATCCAAAAAGCTATTAATGCAGCCAGTTTTACTAAAACCAATAAAACTCCCCATCTCTGACTCCCTCCCCCATATCCGAGACTTAATTAAAGAAAAAATAAGCAAAGAAAACAATGGCAAAATACCAGATATCCCCCTCCTCTCAAACCAATTATTAATAGTCTTAAAAATCAAATTAAAAATGAAATTCGCATTTTTAGAAACAAAAAAATGGGAAAATTTACTAAGACAAATACACACTGAAGATAATTCACTTTTTAACGTCAATGAACGCAAACTTACAAAAAAAAATATTTTAACATCCTTCCACTAATTGACAATAATGGCCTTTTTTCTGCCAAAGAAAAAGCTGATCTGCTTGCCCATAACCTTGAATCCTCTTTCCAGGAGAATACATTTCCATATGATGATAAACATATTGAATCCACAGAAGAAATAATCCAAAACTATTTAGACACTCATTATAATATTAATTTTGATCCCACAATCACTTCCCCTCTTGAAATAGCTAATATCATCAAAAAATTAAGCAAACGGAAAGCCCCCGGAGAAGATGTTATTCACAACCAAGCATTCCAATTTTTTCTCCCCAAACGCTCTCATCCATTTAACTAAAATCTTCCAAAAATACCTCACATTTGCACACTTCCCACAAAAATGGAAACATGCTACTGTCATTCTATTTCCCAAATCTGGCCAGAATCATGCCATGCCCTCTGATTACCGCCCTATCAGTCTTCTTTCCATCTCAAAATTCTTCGAACGAGTCCTCCTAAATAGATTATTGAATCATACCCTATCTGATAATATTCTACTCGATTTTCAATTTTGCTTCAGATCCCATCATAGCACTGTTCATTAGCTTTTTCCGGTTGTGAATGCCATAACTGAAGGTTTCAATAGTAAACAAATCACTGGGGATATTTCTCTGGACATACAAAAGGCCTTCGACCGCCTCTGACACGATGAGTTAATTTACTAACTCAGTAACCTTAATTCCCCTCTCCCTACTTAATTGGTCAATAAATACCTCAAAAACAGAACCTTTCAAGTTAGACTTGACAACGAACTTTATCTGTAGTTTTCAATATTCAGGCCGGTATCCCTCAAGAGTCTGTCCTTTCTCCCCTAATTTATTCTCTGTACACATATGAGTTTCCTCAGAGTCCTTACAATAGCCTTTGTCTCTTCGCGAACGATGCAGCAATCCTCACTCAAGATAAAACACCCACTGAAGTCATCAAAAAATTACAATCGCATTAAAAAAAATTAAAAAATGGATAACCCTTTGGTGGATTGCTGCAAACACTAACAAAACTAAAGCTATTATTTTTAGAAAAGGATGTGTCCCACCCCCAACACCCAATTAAACTTCTTTAACTCCTATGTTTCATGGGACGCTGAGGTCAAATATCTCGGGGTTATCCTAGACTCCAAATTAACTTTTAAAAAACACATACAATTAATCATTTATAAAAGCTGGGCTAAAATCCATGATTGCATCCCACTAATAGGTTAACATTCTGTACTCACTCTCCCAATAAAATACTGCTCTAGAAACAAATAATCATACTGCTCTAGAAACAAATAATCAGAACAATTCTATTATACGCTTCTCGTGTGTGGGAACAAGGCTGCTACACACATTAAAAAATCCAAACGCTACAAAAGAAATTACTGAGAATAATAATCAACTCTCCTTGGCATGTTAGAAATTCTGTCATACACAAAGATCTTAAAATCCCTCAAATTAATAGCCACATCAACCATCTATTCAGACACTTCTTTTTCAAACTTATTAATCATACGAATCCACTAATTAGAACCCAGCTTTTATTTGCACATAGTAACGGAACCTAACCATTACCATATCGTACTTGCAATAATTACTTTCACCCCATTCCCCCATAACCATAAGCATTCCATCTGAAACACTTTCAATTTAACCAAACCCATCTGTAATCAAACCTCCATCACTCACTGCTCCCCTTCCCTCCCCAACCTACTCAACCACTTTATTCTTAAGAGCAATTCCTCCTCCTTATAAATGAAGCCGAGTTTATGTTAAAACGTATGTAATTAAATAGTCTATATAAAAACTTCGCGATCCATCTTACTCCTACTTTTCCGATTTCTTTAATCTCCTCGTCTTAATAATAAAAAGCTTTAAAATTATCAAAATTAATTCAACTACAAAATTAAATTAAATTTTAAAAAAAATTTTCAAATGATAAATGTTTAATCTACTTACACTTGTTAAAAAAATTATATATATATATATATAAAATGATACTTACAAACCTCAAGTACTCGAAATACCAAATATGTGAAGATAGAACCGTTTACGGAAGCGAAAGATAAAAAAATAAAAAAAATTAAGAAAACTCATTAAAAAATCTCATGTAGTATATATCTCATACATCCCATATCTTCATTCTTCTTTCTTTTTCTATTTCGTGATAAATCATATGTGTTTAATACACATTTTAATATGCTTGGTTAACCTTTTAACAAATTTCATGAATATATATAAAAAAAAAATCAGATTGAGTAAAGAGTCGCAATGACAGGCGCTCGCTAACTATTTGATAGTTGTGAAACGTATTGCGGGGTGATCGGAGTAACTGTAATCTGCACTGATCACCAAGGAAACACTACACGTACTGTATTGAACGAATAAATGAACTTGTTATTTTTATTAAAAAGTGTGTCTGACCCCATGTGAATTTTTAGGGAAAGTAAATAGCTAAGTAAGCTACAGTAAGTTAAGTGAAAGTATTTAGCTAAGTAAGCTACAGTAAGTTAAGTGAAAGTATTTAGCTAAGTAAGCTACCGTAAGAGTTTAATTTTAGTCAGTTTTTTTTATTAACGTCGCACTAGAAACAACATGAGAGCTTTTGGCGACGGACCTCGTAATTTTGAATCTCGGTCAAGTGACAAGGACGACACCTGAGCTGGCATCCCCTCTCCTAACTTCCACACCATGCCAACGGGAGGCATGGTGTGGAACCCGACAGAATTAACGTGCATCAGCCCTGGTTACACGGAGGGTTTTTAGCGGCCAAGGATCGAACCCGCGACTGAACGAAAACCAACGGCTACGAATCCGGTGGTGTGGTGATATGGTTAATGAGTTCTAAAGTAGTAATAAGTAGTTTAGTGAAAAGGCCAAAAACCAGGAGAACTTAAGTAAAAGTTAATGTTAAAGAAATAGAGTAAAAAAGTTAAAGTAGTAAAAGTTAAGTGCGAGTGTGAACTGAAGAATTTCTAATAGGTGTTAGAGTTAAAACCAGAGTTCAAATCAATAAATAATGAAAGGGAGAATTCGAGAGAAGAAAAGTCTTTGAGTGTGTAGGTGAAATATTGTTTATTGCAACGAGTTATGTAAAATCTAAGTAGTGAAGTACCGCAATTTGTTTTATAAGAAAGCATTCGGTAAAACTTTCCGGAGAGCAGAGCCTTATTAGATTGAGACTTGACAATTTATTTTATTTCGGAACAGTGTATGAATAAACTTAAAACAAAAAGAGAAAAAAACAAACAGTTTCCGGATTGAATGGCTCAGAATTAACGATTATATGCGGGTAAATACAACAATTACAAATATGTAGATAAAAGAATTATGAGACAAATGCAGATATTTTTTTTTGCAGTGCCATGAATTACAGATATCTTACTTTCTCAACCATTTGCTATTTGTTTGAGTAATTTAAGTAGAGAAAAATTGGCTGATGAGAATTTTAATATTTCGGACATGATTTTTTTTTTCTTCTTATAACAGGACAGATAAATCCTTTAAATACAAAACAAATTCTTCAGAATACAGTTTTTGGTTTTATAATGAGGGGTATTATGTACCAGTTTCTAATTAGAATAATACTTATTACGGACTTATTAAAGATAGTGTTAATTTTAAAAAGGTAATGAGAAAATTTTGGAAAAACGCAAATATAGAACCTGAAACAGTAAGAAATAATAATACCATTTAAAGAAATCCAATTTGTTTAAGCAGTCTAGAGACAGTGCCGTTAAAAAAAATTGAGCTCGTTATGGTATGAGTTTAAACAAGAGCCAAACTAATTAATACTATATCGAGAATTTTTTAAAGAACTAGGTCATATGCAAGTGGTAGATGATCAAAAAGAAAGCGGTATATACTTCATACCTCATCTCGATGTTTATCGCCCCTATAAAGGCTCTAACACTAGTCGCCAACAGACGAATGCATCAAATCCAAATACCAACGGACATTCTTTAAAATGTTTACAGTACAATGAAGGAGTTGCTCAAGATGATGTTTTTTCGATAATGGTTCGCTTCAGACTGCATATTTTTGCTTCCATTGCAGATGTGGAAAAAAAATGTATAGGAGGATTTTGATTCTTCCAAATCAGCGCATTCTAAGGAAAGAAAAAAATGGACGAACCTATAAAAACCATTGGGTCAACATCTGTGACGTATGAAATAACGAGCCTGCGTTCTTGGCAACTCGAATGGAATTCAATGAAATTTTCATTTGGAGCTTCAATTGTATTGACATATATGAATATTGATGATGTGCTTACCGGTACAGAGACCTTGTTAGAAGTAAAAGAACTGAAAAATCAACTAATATTAATAAATATCTTTCCTAAGGGAGAAATGGATTTACATAAGTGGTGTGGAAATAATGATGAGCTCTCAGAGATTTCCGGAAATAATTATGATTTCTCAGATCCATCAGAAATAAAAGCTTTGGGTGCTAAAATAATAATTTGGGGTGGGTATGAAAAAACACCAAACGTGACGCTTTGTCCAATATCGCCGGGATATATGATCTATTAGATATTTTAGGACCTATATATAGTGGCGAAAGGAAAATTCTTCCAGCAAAAACTGTAGTTATTAAAAAGTTCATTGGTCAGATTTACTTCTTGAGACATTTGACAGAGAATAGCAACACAGTTTGTGGAATATCTTCAAATTAAAAATAACTTACATCAAAAGATGCGGTGTACAGAACAGATTAAAGTGATCGAATTACATGGATTCTAAGACATGACTGAATCTGAGTTTGGAACTGTTATTAACTGCAAATCTGTGACTTCAAATGGAAAGGCGCGAGTGAAATTTATTGCACGTAAATCGTGAGTTGTTCCCATTAAACGCATTACGATTCTCAGATTTGAACTGATTGCAGCAGTGTTGTAGCGAAATTAGTTCATCGAATCAAGAGCTCGTTAAAATTAAGTAAAAACATAACGTTCTTCTTTGGTGGGACTCTAAAGTAATTTTGTCTTAGGTAATGAAGGAATTCTATCAGTTACAGACTTTTGAAGCAAACAGATTGCTGCAATCCAGGAGTTGACTACCAGTTACAAATGGAGTTAATGCGCCATCAGAAGACAATCCTGTGGACTTCGTTTGCAGAGGAATGCACCCTTCAAAAATGAAAAACTATGAACTGTAGTGGAACTGTCCCATATTTCTGATGAGCGAGCAGTATACCAAAACTGAGATTCCTATTTCTTTGATCAAGGATGAGTATCAAAATGAATCTTAAAACTGTAGAGACTTTATTAACTTTTTATCTTGATACCTCCACTAACTACTTTTGTAAATGAATTACTTACCCTCAGTAATAATTATTTAAAAACAATTCGTGTTTTAAGTTTTATTTGTAGATTCGTCAACAAGTGTAAGAGCAACGAAAACAAAGGTTTGGTTTGTTTGGTTTTATTTATGTCGCACTAGAAGCAACACGAGGGCTAATAATGAAAGCGAAGGAATTGTACCGCTAAATTTAGAAGAAATAATAAAAAAAAAGCATGAGCAGTTTTTATTGAAATTAGTGCAAAAAGAAGAGTTTAAAGTAGAGGTTAATAGTATTTAAAATTCTGATATAGCAACTTTCAACAGTCGAGTAAAAAACCTAAATACATTTATTGATAGTAAAGGAATTTTGAGAGTTGGAGGTCGGTTGAGTATTTGGAAGGAAAATATCAGTTATAACGATAAGTTTCCAATTTTTTTGCTCTCGAAATATAATTTGACTTATTTAATCGTTCTTGACTTATTACTTTCCTTAAAAGTTTTTACATAGTGATCGGCAATCTTTATTGTATCAAATCAGGCAGAAATTTTGGATGATAAATGGTCGTAATATATGTAGAAACTTTTTTCACAAGTGTTGAACTTGTTGTAAGACTAATACTATTAATGCTTATCAACTAATTGCTGATTTTCCAACAGACAGAGTAATTAAAAATTATCTTTCAATGTGTCGGATTTAGACTTCTTTTTACATTAATTATAATGGACAAAGGAAAAGTATATATTATTAAATTTATGTATGTTTTTTTTCTAAAAACTCAATACATTTAGATATTAACTTCTAATTCATTTATTGCAACACTTAAACGCTTTATATTTAGGAGAGGTAAATGTGCTAAGTTGTATTCTGACAATGCCAAGAATTTTGTCGGTGAAATGTCGAGCTTAAAAAGATGTTTAACTTAGTCTGTAAACCTGATGAGACCCTAGCTAATTATGTCATCTGAAGGATAGAATCCTTTTAACCTAGAGCCCGAATTTTTGAGGCCTTTGGAAGGCACGTGATAAATCTTTTAAGATCTACCTAAAAAGAGTAGTAGGTAATTTAAGACTAACATGAAGAGTTTTTGATCAAATTATCCAAATAGATGGAATGTTCAATTCTTCCCTCTTGTCCTGTTGTCCTCTGACATATACGATTTAAATGTATTGGCTCCTTCCCATTTTTTGATTGTTGCAGTTCAGTTACATAAATTGTTGAGTCTAACTTAACTTATTTAAATGAATTAGGTTAGACAATCGGCGGAAAATCATAAAATTAATTCAGTTCATTTGGAGAAAATGGATTGTGGATTATCTTGGTAGTTTGCAACAGAGAAATAAATGGCTATTCGAGAAAAATAATGCTCAAGTGTTGAAAATATGATCATAATAAAAAAAAAAAAAAGGACAATTTACCTTCATGTCGATGGTTTTTAGGCAGAATCAACAATATTTACGCAGTAAAGAATGCTGAGTTAAGAGTAGTTGAAGTCGAAACAACTTGAGGTACATATACGAGATCTATTTCCAAGTTGTGCATTTTACCAACTGAAACTTAAGTAAAATAAAAATTCTAATAGGATTTTTTTCCCTTGTATTAGTATTTTTTAAAATATTTATATTGTCGTTTAGACTGTGATGTGTATAGTTTTACATTCATGTTTATTAATTGCTTTTCATTTGTATAATTTTTTTTGTTTTGTTTGATTTATATTGTAAAATGTTGTGTTTCAATGAGTTATAATTCTGCTGGTATTCTGAGTAAAATTCTTGCTTGGTTAAAAAACATTGCAAGTTCAGATAGTATATATGTTCAATGTACGTGTGTGTGTGTATAGGAGTGCAAAGCGTCCTCTAGCAATTTTAGTGCCAAAACACTTTAAACACACCAATGGATTGTATTAAACACAAATACAGTCTACTGGTATTTAAAGTGTGCATTTCTTGTGCTTCATATTATTTGTGTGAGAATTACTGAACTATTACAATACTTTTTTTTCAAAAAATATTCGTGTTAAACGTTCTGTATTTTCTCCCCACACCCCCACCCCTAAAATTCTAGTCTGTAACACTCAAATACCCAATCACCCAAGTTATGCTTGGGTTGCGCAGGATGGACGAATATTGCACAGCCACCGCAAATAAGGACTTAATTGCATATTATGTTACGAGTGAGAAGGTACAAATGGCATTCTGAAACAGCAGTTGAGCTACATTTTCTTAAGCCGCAAAGCCAAGGGTGCACTTAGCATTGACTCTTAAACAGGTGATGTGCGAAACGCACCACTCTTAGAGTAGTGAGGTTGACGAGGTCAAGTTTTCACTAGGTGGAATTGCAAGCAGACTTGTATTCAATACATCGGTAATTTATCTGAGACAGAATGACTGACTGATACACTCGGAGTAATGATATTCGATTATTATGATCAGGTATTTGACAACCCCTTCAAGGTATTGAGGAATTCCTCAAACTTTTTTTCATAAATATAGGATGTGTAAAAGGAAAGTGAGAATGCGGTACAAAATTGATCCGAGGAAGCGGACGTCGGGATCAACCAGTACAGATGTGCACATCAGGATCAGGGTCGAAACCCAATCCTGCAAAAATGCACACAACTCTTGCTTGGAGATATGTAATGAACCATTTGTATCGCATCATTCTACCAGTTTGAATTCATCGCTCAAATTTACAGAAGACATTTCTCGGAAAATTTGAAAATCATCGACGTACAGCGATCCAAAAACAAATGGTTAAGCTGGGAAAGAAAAGGTGAAGTATGACTTATGAGATGAGTGGGTTTAAAATGCTTCTCTGGGATACTCCCTCAAAGTAAAAGAGTTAGATGTATTAATTCCAACGCGCCCTTTAAATTATTTAAAAGGTAGATAATACAAAAAGACAAATTGCCTCTCAGATCATAAATAAAGTTCGAAGAATATCGTAGCGCCGTGTATAGTCATATTCCTTTCGATATATATAAAAAAATATTTCCGGACAATTTCGATATCCGTACGAAAGCTTAGTTTAGTTTTTATTAACGTCACACTAGAAGCAACACGAGGGCTTTTGGCGACGGACCTCGTAATTTTGAACCACGGTCAAGTGACGAGGACGACACCCGAGCTGGCACCCCCCTCTCCTAACATCCACACCACGCCAACGGGAGAACTTTGGGCCCCGAGCAGATTTAACGTGCATCAGCCCGGCTACACGGCGGGTCTTTGGCGGCCAAGGATCGAACCCGCGACTGAACGAAAACCGCCGGCCGCTAGTCCACGACCTTGACCACTAAGCTACCGCGGCCCATCCTACGAAAGCAGTATGAATCTTACATTCGAGCATAATAATGTTATCAAGAGTGGATCTTCCTTCACCGAAGCCACTCTAAATGGGAGAAACGCATCGGCACATTTCCAAATGATATGCTCCAGGGTCTTACAAGGGCAACTCGTTAGTGCAGTACATCTGTAGTTTAGAGGATTCTATTGATTTTTACTAGGTTTCAAGATCGGAATCACTATGGCTTCCTGCCGACACCGGAACAAATGCTACCAGTGTATTCTATTGAATAAGTAAAGGAAACTTCTTAGAGAATCCTTGTTCAAATGGCGAATCATATAAATAATTCCATAAGGAAATGGACGGGACTTTTCTCAGCCACAGTTATAAGGTAGAGATTGCCGAAACCTGAAGTTAATAGGTGTCTGCTGCGAAATGTACCGTTATATGAATTGGAACTGACACTAGCAAATGAGTGATCGATAATATTGGCCACATCGAACGGTGTAGAATACACAGTATTTTCAGTTTCCAGTATCAAGATTGATAAATTCCTGATAAAGGCAATTTACAGCTTTCACTTTCCTCCAGAACTGTTGTCTAGTAGTAGATGATGTGATGTAAGAGACATTCTTGATCCAATATTCTCTCTGACTACAACGTCTAGCTCTACAAACAAAAGCTTTTGCCCGTTTATACGTTACGAGGTTCTAGATAGCGGGGTATCATCGAAAAATACCCTACAACTTACTTTGCTGTTTATAGAACGTTAGATATTTTACCACGATTCATTTATCTTCCACCGTGAATGAAGGAGTGATGAAGTTTAATGATGCAATAACCAAATATGGTAATGCTGCGCAAAAGAAGGTGCAACTGAGATCCAGACATTTGAAAAAGATTGAAACTAGTTGACAAGGAGGGACGAAAACAGAAAAGGATCGGAAGGGTATCCCGGGGATGCATCACCAGTGTTTATCAAACCCCGTACACCCAACGGGAAAGGAAAAGATTAGGGTGCCACGGGTAAACCCTTGAGAGCAACTTCCGCCTTCAGCAGTAATAGGGGTATAGTTCATGCTTTTAATTTGGGTTCTCCGGATTGCGATTGTTTATAAACGTAGCACTTAGAAACAACGCGAGGGCTATTGGCTACGCACCTCGTAATTTTAATCCTCGGTCAAGTGACGAGGACCACACCAAATTGCCCCCCCCCATTCCAATCTTCCACATCACACCAAAGGGTGGACTTGGAACGTCGACCACATTCAACGTCCATCAACCTCGCTACACGAGGAAGCTTCAGGGGCATCGGGGCTTGAACCCACGATTAGACGAAAACACTGGTCACGATTTTGCGACCATGACCACTGGGTACTCCAGAAGAATAAGGCCAGTTGGAGACAAAGCGGTAGATGACCATTCGAAAGGGAGACGGTAACATGTTAGTTTTAAATAGGAATCGCCTGTCTCTTTTCCCACTCTACCAACTCACAATCCCAGGCAATTGTCCACCAGGCACAAATGCTACTCACATTCTCATTAGTTAAATCAATACAAATGACGATATTGGATGCTATGAGTCTTAAGACCTGTTAATCATAAAGGAGATACAGATGCTGGGTACTGAATGGGTCCCCAACTGATGTTATCTATTTAAGCCTAAATGCAGATAAATTACCAACATTGACTCACTTATAACTCAAGTCAATATCATGAGCTTATATACACTCTATCATGAGCTTTGTATAATGTTCAGGCAAGATGGAAGGGAAGTTGGCTCGACTCAAATTGGTAATTTGGCACAGGTGCTCTTGAATTTATTTCATGAAGATGTATTTTCTTTTTGTGGGATTCATATTTTGTTCACACACATTCTCTTCTTGGGCTGCATTTGATCCTCAAGTTGGACACCCCTGAGGTAGAATATATCTCTAGAATTAAATTCAACAGCATAAAAAACTGTTTAGCTTCTTAAATAATTAAACAAGTGTGAAATAGCATAATTATTCCAATACTGGTACAAGAAACAATAATTTAAAAAGAAAATACTGTTTATTTTAGGTTTATATCTCGAAATTGAAGTAGAGGCACTTTTGAGCATAGTGCTCTGTTGATAAATGGCTGGTTTTAATTAAAAATAGTTTAAAAATTTAGAGTCAACTTTAATAATTAAAACACTTGATTTTTAACTCTCATAACTCATATAGCACATTTTTCAAAATGATCTGGCAACACTAAAAATACAAGTTTAAAATTTTAATCATTAGAAATTGAAAGTCCATAAACTTTAAAATGAAAAATTAAAAAGATCATTTATTTCAAAACATATATAGATAACACTTTTTTTTTTAGTTTAAATTATATGCATGTATGGAAAAAAATTTCTAGTTTTTTTTATAATTATTTCTAGATTGTGGAGATATGATTCTACAGGGAAAAATATCAATTTTTTAATTAGATATGAATTACCTAAGAGTCAATTTTGTCCAATCGTATATTGACACTGAAAATATATGATACCAAAACTTCACTTTTATTCAAAGTAAAAGAAAACTATAAATAATTTGATCAAAAAGTTAAATAGTTTACTTATTAATAATTTCAATTTGAATTTTGTAAAAATTAATTATAACTATTTATTTTAATTAAAAATATGATCTTTAAATTTGTGACTTAATTAGTTACACTTAATTTAAGATGATTGAAATTAAATTCGATTGAATAATTCAAACAGAGAACATTTAATACTTCATCTAGGTGAGCTAAAAAAAAAAAAAAAAAAAAAGGAAAACACAAAGCTACAGTTAAAAGTGTTTTATTTCTTTGTTAAGCTCCAGGCTTATTTATACAATAAGTACTATCACACAACTTAATTTAATATTAACAGTTAATTTCTAAATGGAAAACATATTGATTGTTAAATGCTTTAATTACATCATTATTTTTAATCTTCAATAAAGTTTACAAAAAGAAAAATAATCTAAAATTCAATCAATTTCAAAATTGTGTGGAAAATCCTTAATACAAAGCACACTAATTCATGCTTGGACCCTTTCAAACACTTTCATATCCAGATATACTTTTGTACAATATAAATTAAACACACAAACATCAAAAATGTAAACAATAAAACTGGGAATGAAAGCTATTGTAATAAATAAAATTAATCCATATGCTATGAACAAAACAAGTTACACTGAATTTGAATAAAAGTTTTTTTTCCCATTAAATATTTTTAAAATTTGATTTGCCACAAAATATATGAAATGCATTTCAGCAATATTTCTTAATACAAAGTTGCATTATAATATATGGTAAGTTTTAAACATACATCAATGCATGTAATGTCCATTAAAAATAAATTATAACCCTTCAACAATTAGTTTAAAAAACAAATTTGCATAATTTTTTTCAACATCACAAGAAATATTCAACATACTGGAATTTGAAAAATCTCATTTCATGAACAAACACCACTAAAAATGATAAATTTTAAAACATGTATCAAGATGAAACTTTAGTATACAGATTTTAGTAAAATTCTTCAATATTAAAAATGGTCAGTTCATTTTATATCATTCTGACAGAAAAATGTTGCCATAACAAATGTGAAAACTTCCCACAGTCAAATTCCACTACTATATACTGACTTGTTTTCCTTAAAACGAAATTTATAAACTTAATTCAAACAACAATTTCAATTCAGGGGAAGTATAAAATAACAAAATCCTTTGGAACACTCAAACACATCCAACACAAAAATTTCTAATTTTAAAAAGAAAGACTGAGCTAATTTGAAAGTTGTAAAAAACACTAGTAAAATGTTATATTACAAAATTGCACATGTATGATAAAGAAACAAAATTTGAAAAGTACTCTTGTATAACATTGAGAATAACACTTTTTGCTTAAGCTAATGTAGTAAGAAATGTACACAGAGAGAAGACAATTTCATAATAAAAATTTCATAAGCACTATAGTTTCTTTGTGTATCGTGCAAAAGTTTTTATATCAGCAAATACAGCAATGGAAAGAAAAGAAATGTTTTTTTAAAACAATTTCCAAATTCACTCAAAAACACAACACACAAAGATCCACAACATAAATACTTTTCAAAACTTGACAAGATTTCACTATCAGATGCATAATTATCCTCCTCATAAACAAAATTTGAGCTGGCCTATTATACACTATTTTCTGTTGCTATTTACTCTCTGAATATAATATATATAATGTATAATATATATAACTTATTTTATCATACACTTTCAAATATATTAAATTTGCTCATTACTTAGTTTTTGCATGTCATACACATGCAGACATCTACATGCCTGCTTAAAGTAATGAGATTGCTAAACACTATTTACATCAGACTATAATACACTGTTCTTACAAGAAGTTTAACTATATACACTGTACTTATTTATACTGAATAATAAAGCTATGTGAGTACAAACGGTCGGAAAGCGTACGTTCCTTACATCAAGTCCTTCACATATTGCAATTGTTGCAAGTCCTTGCACAGGATCTTACTTGATTTGTCAAATGCGAGTTGTAGCAAAAGCTGCTAATTCACTATGACAACAGCTGTCCTATTCACAAGATAGTTTACACAAGATAGTAACAAATCCCTATTATGAGAATGGTTAAAATCTGTAATTGGAAATACTAGATATTTTGTTTTAAGTATCAGAACCATCTAGAGGCTTTCTCACATTGCTTTTGCTAGTGTGCTTTCCCTTCTTACTGAAGAGTCCACCAAGGAAACCTGCTTGGGAGGATGGTTGTTTTGATGTGGATTCAGGTCCGCTTCGGGTACTGCCCAGACTGGATCCGGATCCAGAGGATGTGGAACTTGCATGAACGATTTGGGGAGAAGAATCATGACTGACACTGCTGGCTGCAGAGGACTGGAAAGATATTGACTGGAATTTAAAAAAATGCACAGAATTAAAATGATAGAATTTGAGTTGCAAGACAGAAAAATTACAGAAACAGAAGAGATACAGAAAAATGAAAAAAGAATTGACAGACAAACTTTATAACTATTACAGGACTTATCCTAAGGAAAGACTGTTGGAATGTCAATACCCGGAGTTTAAAATTCATATGTGTTGCTTTAGGGTTGTGTAATTTAGTTTTTAATAAATAGTTAAAATATGTTTTTCCATTTTTCATTAGATATAAAAGATTTTTATTAAAAAAACACTCTTAATAAAGCACTGTCCTGTATTTTAAATTGGCCTCTTATTATTTTCTTAAAACTCTAAACAAATTCTGTTTTAAGCAACTAAGAATAGTGTTTTCATTTACTAACAAAGAAAGAAGTTTATTAACAATTTTTAAATATTTCAGATATGAATACAGCTCTAGAACTTTAATAATTTTACATTTAAAATAGATTTTTAAAAACCTAGCAAAAAAATTTGTTTTTTTTTTTAAATATTTTTTTGTTAGCAATGTTAATTAATACACTTCGAACTGTTTGTTAGAAGGATAATTTAAATTACACATAAAATTATTCTGGTTTTGTAGATTAAATATATTTTAAGAATTCCAGCAAATTTTATATTTTACATAATTTTGAATCTACAAATATAGATCAACAGGATAACAAATAATCAATTAAAATTTTGAAGAAATATATTATTAAAAAAATTTAAGTTTCTTACCATCCCACTATCCAAGGAGCCTGCACTCCCTCTTCGGACTGGCTTGTTTATTTCTGTAAAAGAATAAGATTTTTTTAGAAGAAAAAATTTAAGCTTTACATTAAATAACATCAACAATTAATATCAGCAACATTATATATCTACATTCATAACATTATTATTAATGCATCCAATTTATACAAAAAGTTTAAGACAAAACACATTTTTTTCACTATTAATCTCAGCACCTTATTAAAACTATTTTGGGTTAAATACATTAGCATAAAATATTTATACAAGTTTGAAAACTATTGAATTGCTTATTATGAAATGAAAATTTAAACTCTTACATGCATTCAAGCATATCTGGGCAAAAAGAATTCAGAGTTTTGGACATACAGCAACAAAGCAATAAATCTTCAAGTAAACAATTCATTTTTTTTATATTTTACTTACGTTGCTCATGTAGGTCGAGCAGAGAATTGGACAGGGCAGATCTCTTCAAGTTGTTTCCCGATGCTACACTTTCAGGAGACAGCTTGCCATCTTTGGTTGGTTGAGGAATGATTTCCATATCTGCAACTCCAGAATCACGGTTCTCTGCTCCTCTTACCCTCATCATTTTTTGTTTTTCAAGTTCTCCCTCAATGCGAAGATTTTCCATTTCATCCATCTTAAAATAAAGAATAATACTCTATTTAAATAATTATATGAAAAGTTTTTTTAAAAAAAATTAATGAATAAAATTGTAGGTTTTGCAATACAAAATCATTGGGCAATAATTTTGCTAAAAATTAACTTTAAAATGTGCATCAAAAATTTATAATGAATATTATCAAACTGTGCCAATAACTAGAAATAAATACAGAAAATTCTTATTAAGAGTGGTGTTAAATGATAAATACGCAATACAGAATTCATAAATATGCAATATTGTTGACGTTATTCCAAAGATGTTAATTGATTGTAAAATTTTTTTCTCTCAGATTTCTTAATTTATATAGGGATGTTTAGATGTAGATTCAAAGAAATCTAAAAATTTCTTGATTCAATATATTTATGTTCAGTAATTACATACCACATTATATAATCAAGTTTTCAAGAACCAAAGTTGTCATTTTCAAAACTTTGTTTCAGTAAAATTTATTGAGTAGATACCAGAAAGAATAAATCAATTCACAATTACAAGTCTCATACAATATTTATTTTACATGAAATTTCGAAAATTTACCTCTAATATTGATTCTTTTAGATCTTCAACAAACTTTGATCTGTCATGTTCATTTCGAGCATTGAAGGTAATCAAAACTTTATCATCAACTCTCTGACTGAGGCGAATGCCATGTGGGTAATCTGGAAAAAAGTCGAAAACAAATTTTTATTTACGAAAGTAATTTTTAAAAAGACTTAAAAATCCAATAAATACTAAATGCTGAATATTCTCCTTTCAATACTTTAAATGAGTTATAATTTATTTAATATGTAAATTTTTTTTGTTTGATGTATTTTACAATCCACATATAAAAGAAAGTATCTATCAAGGTTTTAAAGTAAAATTTAAGCTTCATGTTTAAATTTTTGAAAAACCAAAGCACTTTGGTACAATTTAGGCTTATCAGAAAAACAAACATTACAAAATAAAGGTAAAATTTAAAATGTCTACTTACATGGAGCTTCAAATAATGTTACACTCATGCCACACAAAGGAAATGACTGTCTGAAGGTATAAGTAACACTGTTTTTCTTTTTACTGAAAATTTTTGTTACCTGTAAAAAGAAAAAGTACCACTTAAAATAGGAATTCAGTATGTTACCTTACAATTTATAAGGCAATGTTTTATAGATTATGTTTGTACACAAGTTTACTGAATGATTTTAAAATTCATTTAAAGAGCAAACTTGATTTTTATATTTATATTAAATCCTAGTAAAAAAATATTTATTTTAAAAATAAAAACTAGTCAGAAATAAAATAATCTTACCATTAATAAATCATTAAATAAGAAAACTTCTCGTTGATGAACTCCAGGACGCTCTTTTTTACTAACATCATATACTTCATATAAACGACAATAACATACTAGACGTCTGTGAGGTAAGGCAAGATTCTACAAAATAAAATGTTACAAATTATTTAATGCCACATTTCAACAGCATCAAAAAGACAAAAACTTCAACTATTTACGTATAAAAAAATTCCAGTTTAATTAACTGAAAGGTCAAATATCTACATTCAACATACAAAGTGAGAAACATAATGAACTGAATAAAAAAACACATTAATTATAAAAATTTATACAAAAAGAATAAATTAAGAATATAAACTGTAAATATTTCTTAGGCACTTTAAAAGAAATAAACACTAAAATTATATTACTTACAGGTTTTTTACCAACTATTGTTTGTTGAACTTTCAAAACTTGAGTCACATGGTCAGATCCCATTTTGAATTCATTAGTTTTGATTCGTTCATAGATTCCAACCAGCATATCTCTATCTAAATCATGACCATCATCAATAGCTGAAAAATAAAATACAAGGTTATAGTTATTTTACCATTTAATTTTTATACATATATTATTCAGATTTTATAAATACTGTACAGTATGAAATTTTTGATAAAAATTTTAACTTACATCTCAAGTTTCGAATGAATTCTTCAAGTTTCATTCGTCTCTCTGCTTTCATATTAGGAGTATGTAGATCAGTATTTAACATTATTATTGCAAATGCAAGAACAAAAACTGTTTCAGGATTATGAAACTTTGAAGCTATGTCATGATTACAATCAATGTAGCGATGGCTAAAAACTTCCACCAGCCTTTCAATTTTTTGTGCCTCTCCCTATAATAATAAATAATAACAATATGAAGTAAAAATTTCCTTTGAAATAAAAAACAATTTAATATTGCAACAAAAAAAAAACTTTTTAAAGAAAACATCTTTAAAATCAAATCAAAATAAGTCTTGAAAAACTAAATTAATATAAAACAAAAACATTCAGAATTATATATTCAGTTGCAAGGTACATGAATATGTGTGTAAGTTATATACTCACAGGCATTCTAAAAAAAGTTTGGAATTTTCTCAAAGCCACATCAACTTGCATTCCAGCCAAATCTAATTCTTGAACAAAGCACCTGTAACAAATTAAAAATGAAATCAAATTAAAAATGAAATTAAATCAAAAACTTATGTAACACATTACAAAAAGAAAAAATTATTTTTTTAAAAAAACAATTATACGATTAATGCAAAGTTATAAAACCAATTGCTTGTTTTAACATAAAATGGAAGTCATGAAAAATATTGCTAGGGGACATGAATCCTGAAACTTGAAAGCCCTGAGCTTCAGTTTTATTAAAGAATGTTTCAAGTACTTTTTAGTTACATTTATAATGGATTTCCAAGAATTAACTCGTTTAATATAACACAAAATAACATTTTGTTCATGAAATTAAAAGATATACACTTCTTATTTACCATTATTAGAAATCTTTAAATCCCCTATCTATACATTAACATCTGAAACTAATTTTTAATAATATCATTTCTGCAGTAAATTATTTTAAATTATGCAAATAGAACTTACTCTAATACAGCCATATTGAAAGAATTTTGAAGATTTCCAAGGTATTCTCCAATCATTTGTTTACTAAGACCTTTCCTTGTTAGTAGGAACCTAGCAACAGCTTGAGGGGATGCTTCAAGGAAACCTCTTTGAATTAAGTAGCGAACTCCTCGTTCTGGCTTCTTATTAAATAAATTTAATCCAACTCTATATTGTCTTTTTCTTTGAATTTCTGTTAACTGTAATAGAAAGGCAGAATGAGATTCAGTACAAATCACAAGATAAATATTAGTTTGATATAACTACAGTAAAAAAAAGCATAAGGCTATTGAAAAAAATCCTGGTATGGTATCCTTTCAGTTTTTCTAAAAAAAATTAGGTATAAAAACTAAAATTTTAAAAATGAAATGGTCAAACACATACAATAATAATTAGAAAAATACCTATATAATATTTTCATTTGAGATAATTAATATCCAATTTTGACAAATTTATGAATAAGGGAATGTTAAAATGATGTAAAACTAAACTATTGATTACTAAAAATAACATTCATAAATTGTATAATGAACATATTTTAGTAAGAGTAATTTCTTAAAAATTAGTAAGATATATAGAAATAAACCTATATATTACAATATACACTTTTAAATACTTTATATATTAAAAGAAAAACATTCCAGGTTGTAATTTGAAGTCATTTAAATATTTTATTTTTAATGTATTAATATATTTACCTTGTATATAGTGGGAGTCCCTGGTAAATCATGAGGAGTACGGATATCTGGATAGTTATGAGCATTAAATGAGTGACTCATATCAGCTGGAGGTGTATTTGAATATCCACCTCCACTATCGAGACTATCCTCACTATTTTCAGATATGTTACTCAAGCGTTTATCTTCTACACTAACAGACTGTTCAGCTAAGACCTAGCAATATTAAAGGAAATTTTTAAAAATATTGAAATGTTATCAAAGAACTATCTGCATAAGTATTAACCAAACTGCAGAGTTAAACAGACATATAAAAGAAAATTTCTAGCTTTATAAAAATTATGTATTAATGTCAAAAATTCACTTCTACTTTTGAACATTGTAATGAAATTTTCCTACCTATTTTTAATTTATAATAAATTTTGATGACATGTTTGAATATTTTTAAATACAATTTACAGTAATTCAACAAATTCAACGTAAAATAAATAAAAATTTTCATTCAGCATCAATTTTAACTTTCTATTGAAATTTAATGTATTTAAAAAATAAATATAGCTGATCTTTAAAAAATGGAAATAAAACTCTATATACTGACTATAACATGCAAAAATAAACAGTACATTAATCAGATTTTTTTTTTAAATCACCATCTGTAAAATTACTCTATACGAAAAAGAGTTTTTTGGAAACTAATATTTTCATTTGAGTAACATAATCATGCAACAATAATGATATGCATATAATTAACATCCACTAAAACAAAAAAAAAAACTGCTTGGCTTACTAGAGATTTTCTTTTCCAAACTGGTGATGCTTCCACAGTCTTGTTAGTTGAATTGCTACTTCCAGCCATTTGCTGATTACTTTCAGATATGGTAATATCCACAGATTCTAATGAGCCATCTCTGTTTGGAATAGAGGATGTCCTTTTAGGAACCTGAGGTGGAATCTTCTTTTGGTCTATTCGTGGCGAAACTCTGCGACTCAGTGCTACATCACTTGCCCTTGCTGCATTCCTTTGGAGGACATTGGAAGTTGGCATTTTGGAAGGACTAATATTAAGTGAATGTCTGGCTGAAGAACCACGATGGATGTTTGAATCGGCTTCACTAGAATCTATATCAACACTTAGCTGAAACAGAAAAAATAAAAATAAAATTGCATTTTTCCTGAGAATTATTTAAACTTTCAGGTACTTTTCTATTTCGCCATGAAGACTTTAGTGGTGACAATACACAATATACACAAACTTGGTTTGGTGTCGGTTGTATCATTTATGCCAACTTTATAACTTTCACCAGCGAAATGGAAAAGTACCAACTTTCATTGCTTAAAATTTTGGTACTTGACTGATCTACATAATCTTGAACAAATTTTGTATCGCTAAAATTTTGAAATATTCTTATCATAAGAATCTTGGCAAAATAATAATTAAAACATCAAATCTAGTTAGTGTAATACATCATTCACAGTTCACTGATTGGTTTCAAAGAACTGTGTTTCAAAATTAGTTTTAAATTTTAATATCACTATAATAAAGAAGAAACAATCCAAGATTGTTCTGCAATATCTTAGCAGCAATTTAGCAATATCATTGCTCCAATTTAAAAAGAAAAAAATCCAACATATTAATATACGTATCAATACATTTCACAAAAAGAAAACACAAAAACAACATTCAAAGGATGATACATTTTTTTACTTGGCTAAGATTTCATTAAAACTCTTATTAATTTAACTTCTTCAGTTTAATATAAAAACCTAGACATTTATAATAAGTTCTTGTCCTTGTGTGTGTGTGAATCCTATTTTCATATTCCTACCTACTTCCCACATCAATATTAACATACAATTTTTAACACTAATATTCAATACTTACTGAACTTAGAGAACTATCCTCGGACGATATGGAATCCCTTGCAGGTTGATGTTGAACTTTAATACTTGGACTAGAATGAACATAAACAGAAGGAGACTGATTTGATGTACTATGAGTTCTTTGATTATTAGCATTAGGTACAGCAGTCCATGCTGGATGTCTAGGGAATGCTGGTGGTGACCTTGTAACAGAAGACTGGTATGCATCTTGATAATATGCACTATTGAGATGAGAAACTGGTTTACCAACATATTGTTCATAAGATTCTTTATTATTACACTCCTTCATATATAGACCTTGGCTATACGCTTCTTGATACTTAATACGACGTTCTCTAAAGCTCTGCGTACGACAGGGTTTACTATAACGAGAACCATCATCAGAGTCTAGTGTGTCATTGAGTTCACGGTATAAAGCATTGTATTGTGACTGGAGTACAGCATCAGAATTGATATTAGAATGGAAACTATTACACATCTTGACTTCCCCTTCATAACAACTTTGGTGATGTTGAAAGTGAGGATATCTAGACACAGTACCATTGCTATTATACACAACCCATTCCTTATTTTCCATGTCAAAGGTTGGAAACCTTCTAGATAGACGCTTCTCTCCTTTGGAGGCATTGGCAATGTCCTGAAAACGTTTCATGATGGTATATTTTCGGAAGGCTCTTTGAATAGTCAAGGCTGCTTTACGGGCACAAACACCACCATATTTTCTTTCTAGCATTTCTACCTGCTTATCTAATAAATCTTGAGAGAGCTCATACCTGTGGAGGATAAAAGACATTAGTTGAAAAATTTACATTTTCCAAAAAATCAAAAGTTAATGATTTTTCAAAAATATAAATTACTATGAACATTTTATAATATATTTTACATTGAAAAAGATGGTTGGATAAATTTTATGACTATAATCACATATCCTTTACTTTAACAACCTCAGTAATTATAATATACCAATTATAATAATGATATTTATATAAAGTGGTAATATACAGATAAAATACAACATAGATAAAACTGTAAAATTAATTATTTAAACAAGTAGTCATGTCAGATTCTTATCAATTTCAAAAACAAAGAATTCCATTGATTATAAAATCAAAGGAAATAAAATTTATACAATTAAATAAACTCAGATTTATCAAGAATATTTAATGTTGTAAAAGTGAGTATAAAAGCTATCATACATATCTTTGTTAATCATTGCAGATTCGTAAAGTAATAAAATATAAATTATATAATTGCAATCACTATTCCAACAATAATCCCAATCAATTGGTATAATATTACACACAAAAAAATTACTATAAATAAGGGAATTAAATTAGCATGTTCTTCCTTCATAAGCAATGAATCAAAAGTAAATGAAACACTTTTCATAGCCAAAATAAAAATATACTAACTGGCTATTGTGCAAGCGTGATCTTTTGAGAGCATCATCATCAACTCGACGTACTGGAGTCTTCTTGCTAGAGACATTTCCACTAACAGATCTTTGCCTTGAACGTCCCAGTTGAGATGCTGGAAAATTGCAATTACCATTACTCTCCACAGAATAAGATCTCAGTTGCTTCAATGGGGGACCAGGTCCACAGGAAGCCCGTTCTACAGGCTTGAGGGAGGAACTGAAATAAAATAAATTGATAAGAATATTTTATTTAATATATAATTATAACCATTTAATCAAACTCCAAACTAGTGATTTGGATTAACTAGTGAGACTGGTACTCAATACATTAAAAATATGAATTGAAAAGAATTCAAAACGTTTGTGAAAAATATATATATATATTAATAATCCCATACACAACCTGACTATATAAACATAAATACCATCATACATTTCTACATACTTGCGAGTACATTTTGCGCCCATTTATTTGACATGAAAAATATAATAATCCTGTGTATTTGACATCAGCAGTAAAGAATTTCATCATAGTGTATAACTCTGCGCGGTATTATTACACCATTAAACATATTCAAAATTTTCTCTGGTTGTTTTTTTAAAGCAGATAAATATGTTTAAAAGAACGATTTAGATATTCATGAAGCAACATAGATTAACACTTCCTTTACTCGTAAAACACACACAAAAACCCCAAAATATTATTTATTACTTTAATTTCTAAACTCGCGCCTCGCATAACCGAGAGCACGAGTTTCATTGTTTCTTTTTCAAGTAAATAAAAAAGATGAAAATATACTTCCGAGTCATTTTTATGGGTTATTTTTAAAACTGGGTCGCGTGCGAAAGAAAACCGGCATTTTCTTAGTAATTATGATCGAAAATGAGCTACTACGGCAGTTTCCGTTAACTCCAGGCGTAAAAAACCGAAACCAACAGAAATTGGTACTTACAGGCTTTTGTTTCTATACTGCGCTGTTCTAAGAATAGAAATTATGCAAAATTCAAGAGTTACATAAATTATTGGTAAGTAGATATAAGAGTATGGACATTAACTTCGCCGAAAAATTTTACTAAAAAGTACTCAAATTTCACAAATGAAAACGCGACGAGGAATGAAAAACCGAGTAAAATCGCTTTGACGTCAAAACTCCTTGACCAACTGCGTCAGCAATAACATTCTTTTCCTCAAAACAAGCTGAAGAAAATGTCTTTCTAACCTCTGATCGTCCGATGATATTTTATTAGAGCATTAAAACGAAAAATGTGATGTCTTTGCACGTGATTCTTTTGTTCACGAAGTGAATGGGAAAATGTAGCTAGTGAATCCTTCGACATTCGATCCATAATGTTTGACAAGAGAATGGTTTCCACGGCTCACTAACAGAGAACTCGGCGCACATTAAGAATTTATTCACACAGTATTAAAGAATTTTTCAACGCTATCATTTGAAAGAGTTCACTATATGGTGCATTTTTTGAGAGTTTCTCCCAATAAATCGGCACTATTTTTTAAAAATATATATAATTTTTTAACTTTCAAAATCTCGCTCGAGGCTGAATTAATTCTTTAGACAAGGTTAACTATTAAGAAATATTCCATTTAAAAACTTACCGAAGTTCAAAATTTCCAAGTATTAGGATTAGTTAACCAGATGCTAATCTATTTCAAAAACATTACGCATGTTAGGTATTTAAAAGAAACTAATATAAGCCTTTTCATAAAAGTAAAATGATGGTATATAATTTTCATCTCATTATTTGTAAAAATAAGATAATTAAAAAAGGAAGTTCGAATGAATCATTCTTTATTTTTATAATATATTCATCTGTTTTCAATGAATTTATTTATGAATATTATAAAAGTAATTCAGAAAGCGATATTTTAGTTTCCATTACACGTGATTCGAAATTTATTACTACTATAAAACCCGATATTACTTGTATAATACTAAGAAATATAGAAAAATCAAAGAACTAACTTTCGAAATACAAGTATTACCAATATTTACTTTTAAAAATGAGAAAGCAATAAAATATATAACCAACACAATTTAGAAATAAAATTGTTCAATAAAAGGATATTAAAAGATAGCAGAAGCATGTGCAATTTAGTGGATTAAATTATTAAATCATGTATGAACATAATTATCAATTTATTCTACAATTTTTAACTTATTTCTCTGAAATTTTTGAAAGACAATTAAACTTTAATACACGTTTCAATAAACTCTCATTGTTACGGATCATAAATAATACGAATCGATATAATTTTGTGTGTACTTGAATTTTCTGTACACACCAGTTCAGCTGTTAATAAATCGATAGCGCGTATAAGATAAAAAAAATAAATAATGGAACACGCGTTTAACTCGCCACAGGTATTTTTCTCTGAAGTTTGGAATAAAGATTGAATATGACTGACTTGACGTAAAGTAACCAATCCAATAAATGTCCAAATTTTGTAGCTTCATTTATATAGTTTATTTATGGTTCTCAGAAGTATTTTTTTGAAAGACCCTAAAGGTCCTTAAAACATAATAAATGTATCACGTAATTTTGAAGCACTATTAGAAGCGGTAGCCAGCTGATCTTGTTTTCTCTCCACTTTCGTATTATGCCATGGGCTCCAATTAATTCAAAATTACTTATAGAACGAATTCATATGTAGATACAAAATTAAAACCAAAAGAACTAATTTTATTGGTCAATTCGAAATGCTTCTAAATATCGAATGGAAGTGACTTAATTAAAGAAAAAAAAATGTCGGAAATCGTTACTCACAGCTACTTCCTTCAGCGATATACGTTAGTTGTAAGGAAAACAGGAAGAAAGATAAGAATAAGTACGATAAACATCAGCGGAAAATAGCTAAGATAACGAAATGTAATTTATTTTAAAACATGTACAACCTATTTCTCGTCAATTACGATTAATATATTTGAATGCAATTTTTTTCTACTTTCGTCCAAAATACAATAAAGTATTCGGAAGAGGACAAAATTGTTAATGAGTGATCAAAACGGAAAGAAAAAAAGTACGAAATTCAAACAGAACATATCTCGGATACGATTTTTTAAAATCATGATGAACAGATAATTTTACAAATAAGACACAAACTGTAATTTTTTTTAAAAAACAATCGTTCAGATTTTACGAATTATATGCGAAAGTGCGGAAAATTCGAATTTTTAAAAAATAATTACTAACAAGTACAGAATCTCATTTCAATCTGAAATTTGAGCGAAATTTAGTATCTATATAATGATCACAAGTAAATGACGGTGAGGGCTAATGGCGCAAGAGCCAAATCTGGCTAAGTTGCGCCAAACATTACTTTAAAAAAGGACAACTTTTAAAAACACACACATTTCTTTTACTTTCAACGTCATAAAATACAACATAAAACGTGATGGTTAAAATTTTATTAAAGTCCAATTATGTATTTTTATAAAATGAACAGATTACAGTGAGGTTTTTCACCACACCAAGCCAAACAAGTTTAAAACATATTGGTTTGGTTAGTTTTATCAACTTCGCACTACAAACAACACGATGGCTATTGGTGACTGACCTCGTAATTTTGAGCCTCGGTCAAGTGACGAGGACGGTAACTGAGCTGGCATCTCCTTCTCCTAACTTTCACATCCCGCCAACGGGAAGACTTTGAGCCTTAAAGACTTAGCCCGGCTACACGGTGGATCTTTTGTGACATCGAGGCTCGAACCCACGACTCGACGAAAACCGCCGACCTCGAGTCCGCGACCATGATTACTAGGCTATCGCGGCCACTTGAAACAGATTTTAAAAAAGGGCGAAATGATGATTAGAAAACACATGACAATCAAGATATGATGAACAATGTACGTGATATGTCAGGAAGATTATTTGTGAAATAGGGATCATAATATGCTAAATTAAATGTGACATTTAACGAATGATTGACAGAGAAATATGTATTGATACTTTCATTTTCATTACACACATTTTCAGTTCTTTTCTCCAACACCTCTAATCATTAATGTTATACAGATCACAATGTTAATTAAAGGTCTTGACTTCATGCTACTGCAGAAATCTTGATGCGAAAAAACTTCATTCTATCATGTGTATCAGCTTGTAGCTCTCATGGTTGAAAAAATAATAAAACTTTGACCTCCCAGGCAAGTTATTGATCCAGAACGGCGAAAAGATAGTACGGGATACATGAGCGAGATAAATACATGGGCTCGTTAGACAAAAGAAAACTTCAGCCGGACAAGTAAAGACACAATAGAAAAACTAGCCACCCATGAAAAAGCATGCGAGCCATCTCATTACTAAAGGATTTTCGCTTCGCAACCTGCTCACAGAAAGGACAGCGACTGTCAAAAATTCAATACATTTAAAGGATTTCTGGGAAAATGGCAGGTTTCGTTTTTGCCAAAAAAAAGTTCAAATTCTTCCCATTGATTGGGTAGTTATATCAAGGTTGATAATGAAACAATATACCGAACACATGAAATAAAGAGTAACAAAGAGTTAATGAGCCGGTGAAATTCGACAAACTGTCAAATGAAGATGAAATTGTTAAACTTGATTGAATCACGCAACTATTATCAAGGTCATGATAGTTTACTTAAAAAGGTACAAGCATTTTATTTACTATAATAAATATGTATTAGAATGAATTCGAACAAATCGGTTTACAAAAAGCGTTCGAAGTTAGAAAATGCATTCACCTTTAATATAAATAATCCTAAAAACGAGATTTGGATACATAAACAGACAGTGACGGATTCGGAAAAAATCAACAGGGGGGGGGGGTCAACAATATTTTTTTTCTCCTTAAAGAATTAATAAGACTGAATTGTGTTTATTTCATGCTTACTTAATCTACAAATAAACTAAATATTAATTCAAATCGAGATCTAAAAACGCGTAGCACGGTTCTATGGATAGCTCAGTCCCGAGCTCGGACACAAAAAAAGAACGTTGAAGCGAAATAAATAAATACTTTTAAATTTAGTTGGGACTCCCTGTTCAGGCATGTTATTTTGTCTGAGCGTGAAATTATGACAGGAGAGGGGCTCGTCACCCCACGATCCGCCATTGAAAAGAGACAATAATGAAACATGCAATTTTACTCTGGGATATTTTAAATGAGTGATTTAGTTTCGTTTTATTAATGTCGCACTAGAAGCAACACAAGGACTATTGGCCACGGGCCTCGTAATTTTGAACATCGGTTATGTGACGAGGACGTCACCTGAGCTTCCTAACATCCACACCACGCCAACGGGAGCACTTTGGATTAAGACAGATTTAACATGTATCAGCTCCGGGTACACGGCGGGTCTTTTGTGGCATCAAGGCCGAACCCATGACTCAAAAAAAAAAAAAAAAAAAAAACCTGCAGGCCGTGAGTTTGCTGCTTTATCTATTAGGCTACCGCGGCCACAATTGAATGATTGTTTATTAAGGTAGAAACTTTAAAAGCAACACGAGGGCTATTGGCAATGATCTTATTTTCAATCATGGCAAAGTGCATTGACGACATTTGAACTGGTAACCCTACTTTACAAAACTTCCATACCCGCCAATATGAGGACCTGAAGCCCCGACAGGTTTAACGTGTCTCAACTCTCTGCATACACGCTGGGTTTTCGCTATTTTTGAAACCTAAAAAAATTACTTCATGCGGAAAATTGTTTCAGAAACTTGGAGCAAAGCATAAATATATCAAATGCATCATTCAATATATATTTGAAAGACATATTTCATGTGTGATGAAGCATTTAAAGAAATTAAAAATTATAAGGAACGAATTTTGTTTATCAATCAACACACTAAGAAATCTAATAAGTAACTTGCAATAATTATACACCATCGACAATTTTTCGAAACTACATATGTTTTTAAAAAATTGGACAACATAGGGAGGAGAGGAAGAGCTATTTTCATAAAAGATATCTCGTTCCATTTTCATTCAAATAATAAATAGCATTCTTCTGGTAGAATGCCATCTTTTCTTTCAAAATAACACCCGATCTCCAAGAGCAAAAAAGCATTAAAAATAAATGAAAACAATAGGACACTTTCGCTCTTCTATCAATTTGCGGCTGCGGTCGTTTTCACAGGATTTCCCAACCGTTAACAATGTTACAAATCCGATAAAATATCTCCGCATCTTAAGAACGAGAGTAAAAAGGAACATTAAAAAAAAAAACTTAGTAAAGATGGGGGCCAAGACAAGGCGTATGGCATTCCATGTCCGCTTGGTTGACCACTGGCAATTGGTAATGAATCTGTGGTTGCCAAGCGTGGCGAATTACAAAGGAAGATTGCCAATGGGCTTTTTTATGCCATCTCTTGAAATGCATCTGATGACGCTAAAACTCGAAAAGTAATTCCCTTTAGTATTTAGGAATCGAAGCAAACTGAAGTGTGAAATGGTAAAGAAAATCAGGGGACATTTTCCCAGAGTTTTAATCATTATTTTTCCATTCAGTAGGTCACTGATGGTTTTAGAGAGGGAAAAAGAAGGGTGTTATATATCATTAATTCGGGAGAAAATGTTGGGCTTAATGTAGTGGGTTGGGCGGGTCCCTCACTATAGGGGTAACAAATGCTCGAAATTATAACGATGATTTAAGACTATTGTCATTTCAAATGCACGAGGGGGAAATAAAATGACAGGCTATTGTATAGGAACTTAATAGAAAGTAAGAGCACTAGTAACATGTGTTTTAAGAGGGAATATGTGCTTTTGATTTCGATAGAACAATATCAGTTCTATTGTGCGGATGACAATTTCAAATGCCCGTACGTAGAGCTTGAAAAGAGTTTGTAAGCTTTTAACTACAGACTTCCGGTTTGTTACAATTTATTATTTTTTCCATTAAAAAGTATTACTACATATGTTAATAATGAAAGCAAAAAATATTTCACAAGAATAAAAGCTAACAATTAAGTATTAATTGATGTTTAGTATTAAATTAGTAACAAAACATGAATTCGACGTATGATAGTTTTTAAAGTTTTATAAAACAATTATAACTGCAATAACTCCCCCCCCCATATCAGTTTTGTTGGAACAATAGATATGAACTTCAATTATGATTTTCATAAATTTCACGAGTTTGCGAAAACAAGCAATATTTTATTAAATTATGTGAAATAAATTTTTGTATTTTTTAGTATCAACAATAACTAATATAGATGAGAGGGATTGAAAAAAATTCAAAAGTGATTTCAGGCGCATCTTTTATTTTACATATCATAAAACACGAGCAATGTTAACCATACACGAAGTTTATGCATTCATTAAAAATAAATTTTAAAAAAAGAGCACAGCTCATAAATTTACAAAATATTTATTTTAAATAAAAATTTCCTATTGCGCAATTCGCTGTTGTGATGCGATTGTTAATTAATGCCCACTGAAAAGCACAGGTTTACTGGCGACGAACCTCTTATTTTTCAATTCGCAGTTAAATTTATTTGAAATTTACAATCACTATATACATATATAAATTCTTATTTTGGAAGAGAAAAAAATCCAGCATTTAAACACTTATTGGTATTTTGTTATATGAAAAAAATTTAATATAAAATGCGTACCGATATTCATTAACTATATAAATGGATACATTAATTAAATAGGATCGTACTTGAATATTTTTAAATAGTTTTTTTTCCCGTAGATTGAATTCAACAAAGTACCTAAGGATTATTGCAATGGATAAAACTAATCAGATAATAAACATTTTTTTAAGTGAAAAGAGTACTAAAAAAAAAAGACTTTATAATAATATAGGACAAAAAAAGAAACGGTTTTCCATTTTTCTGTTAGTTAATAAACACAAATCTCAAACATACACATCAAAGTTTAAAATAGAAAGTTAGTATGAAAATTAATAAAAGATCAATATTAGGATATTAGAAATAATCGTAAGGTAACTCACCCACACATGAAACCAGACAAGCAAATCAGCATTGAGAATACAAGAAGCTAATTGTATCCAAAAATAAAACAAAACACTGTGCACCCACAAGATACCAAACACCTCCCGCACACACGGGTTAAGAACTAAAAATAATCCTAAAGGTATCGTAGCTTTGCTTTTCCCATCTATAAGATTTCAAAACAGCTTGGGAACAGATGTTTCACGAATTCATCGCGAGCCGGCTTTTGAAAACAGAACTTGTAGAAAAACTGTCATTTTCAGAGAGCCAGTCCGCCAATCAGAGATCCCGGCGCGTGCGTTCCACTGACCAATGAGAGGAGTCTTCGGACGGGAGCCAGGTGCAGAACGCGTGCCGTATATTTATGCTGGATTCCCGAAGGATCAAGTTGCGCAATTGTTCTGCAATTAGCAGAGGCCTTTCTGAGAAGTTTTTAAGAAGACTTTTAGAAATGTAAGTTAAGAGGGGGGTAAAAAATAAAGAAACGTGAAAACGAACGATGTAATAATCGGTTTCTGAAAGTTTACGGTTGAAAGATTTCTGGCATTTTTGAAACAGGAATTGATAGGATAAAATGCATAAAAACATAAATAAATATACAGCACTCTCTCGATAATCCGTCAGATATCGGACCAGAGCATCGTCGGATTACTGGAAAATCGCAAACAATAACACATTTTAACAGCAAGCTATGCATTATTGTATCAAATTGAATACAGCACACGCAAATAAAGTGTAAAACTCGCGAAATAACAAACACTAAAAATGTTTCGGTTTTTATTGATATTCTACACTATTGAATTGCAATAGAAGGCATAAAATAACGCATGTAAGGTTTCTCTGTCTGCGAAGAAAGGTCGCATTTCTGACAAAGCTAGAAAGATGAAGTGTTAGATTATAAAGGGCTTACTGTTCACATAACTTTATAATAAACACATCATACAAACAATACAAAAAATATTTTTAAGAACCATCATTTTAAATTTTTAAGGCATGCAAATTTTTTAGCTGTATAAAAAAAATTTATACAGAAACATGCCAACCCAACCATTTTTTCGAAAACAGTGTGACTGAAGTTTTATCTATGAATATTCTGTTTATACATTTAGAAACTAACATGAATTTTTTGTTGAATCAAATTTAGCATTGATAAGTGATTCTATCATTGACAGTTTAACGGAAGTGCTGATATTATTACATGGATGAAAAATAAATAATAAATGGAAAATGCGGGTTTGAAACAAAATATAACACTCGGATAGTCTCATTATAGACATACCGAAACTAAAGTACGAATCCGATTTGGAATGATACTATAAACATTAATTTATTTCCAAATAATTTTAGATTTGCACAAAGTTTTATCTTTCGCAATAATACGTCATATAAATTGATTGGAAATTTTCGAATGAAGTGATTATTTAAATTTAACTTTTTCTTAAGGGAAAAAAAATTAAATTTCTAAAACTTTAGATTCAGTACAAAAAAAAAAAGAAAAGAAAAAAAAAAAAAGAACATACTACAGAAATCTACCCATAGTTTTTTTCATTATAAAACCCTCTGCTATAGTTCAAAATTCGAAAAGAATCTGGTCACATTACAAAGTTTTTTTTGCAAAAATTCTCCATGCTAATTTTTGAAACAAAACGAAAGGTAAATAAATAAACCTTACATTTACCAATATTCTATATATGTAAATGAACATGAAAGGAAATAAATACTCTTCCAAAGACACACCGCCTTTCCAAATCTTTCTGAAATAACCAGGTATTCAATCAGCGTATCCAATTTAAGAGTTTATTCGTTTGGGATAAGTCACGATTTTTTACACACCGTATCAAATAATTTAATCTTTGATCTAGCGATTTCAGTGATTACGTTAAGATTATATATGTTAAATTAATGCATGCAAATGTCACGTCATTCCACTACACGTGGCTTATACAATGGCAAAAATAATTATGGAAAGTGTTGCATAATATTTAAAAACAGAGCTTATCACATGTAGATTACCAATGACAGCTAAGAAAATTATCAATTAGATAGAATTTTTTTTTTTAAAAAAATCAAACCAGTTTAGATAAAAATTCAAGTTCTCGTAGGCAAGATAACTTAAATGAAACGAATAAATGAGTACACTTTGAAACAAAACTCTCATAAAAATATTTACTTCTGTAAAGCTATTCTAAATAATAAGAATAAAAGCTATTCTTTTCAGTAACTAGTTAAATACTTATAAAAATGTTGACAAGCTAAGATTTGTTAAATTAAAATTAATAAAAGTACAAAATTTTAACAATTAAACTTAACAAAATTAAGATATTAAGCTTAGTATTTAAAAATTCCGTGTTAAATTGCTCATAAAATTATTCCAATCACCGGCCTGGATCTCCCACAAAAGAAAAAACGAAAAATTATTACTTTTAAATTTTTAAAGGAAATGAAAGCACTTATAAGTTATATACAGTAATTACAATAATATACTACATTTTAGTAATAGATATTTTTTTTTTTATTCTAATTAATTTCATTTACACAACAAATGACTTAACATTTCTCGAAATTGAAGTACAAGTACACGTGGAAAATTGAGAGCTTATGAGACCAATACCAGATTTTCTAATTAAAAGTAATGATTTTACTGACATTTTTTTTTGAAAAATTTGACTTGGAAAATTTTTTCTAAGCCATAGTTTATGCTTAAGACTGAAATAAATGAGAATATTGCAGCATATACGTTCTTCAGAATGCAGTTTTCATCCAATTTCTATACAACTTACTATATTCCTTTTATATTTATAGGCTGCGAGAGAATCATTAACTTATTTGAGATATTTTACAGATTCTTTTCTGTCCCATAAGAATTTCTTTTAAAAAACCGCTGACACAATAAATGAAAGAAAAGTAATGGTATTGGTTAGAATTGCGCTGATTCACTGGAAATATATATATATATATGTTGGTACATACACTTTGCTCAGTTGTCTGGCTTCAAACAAACATGAAAATGTTAAAACAGTCTTCAGAATTTTATGAAAAGAAAAGAAAAAAAAAAAAAGGCACTCGCGATAATTCCACTTTAAAATTTAGGTGAGAATAACGGTAATTCGATACGAAATATCAGTAAAGGTACATTTGAAAACTTTATTTTATTGTCACTAACTCTCATATCCCATAAAGAATATTCTACTAGTTACAATTCCAACAATTTAATAGTTTCTACTTTTTTACACTTATTTTTCAGCCTCTGTGTCCTTTCAAAAAGATCAAAAACTCAATAAGACAACAAATGAAATTGATCAGGTTTAAGTTAATACTCTCCAAACTTGAGAGTAGAAAAATTTATCCTGGAAAAAAATCAACAATTAGCATAGCATAACGGTTTTATCAAGCATTGGAGTAGGAGATTACAAGGGTTTTCTGCCCAGCGATTGCGTTCAATTAAAGAAAAGGAAAAAACTCACATGGTTCAGCTAGTTTCTTACAGTCAGTATATACTTTTATACTACTTTTAAATCCTACTCCAATCCATGCTCTAAAAATAAGAACATTGTCTTAAAATCAAAGTCGCTTGTAACCGTTGTTAAAACAACATACACACATTACTCACCCAATAATTTATGAGCATGTGATGCACCAAAGACAGGGGAAAACCCACTTCCTGCAAAGAGGGGAGGATGAATCACACCCCAAACAATTCATTACGTTGGAGGGTCAAATTCGCAACTTGCTAAGGGAATGACCATTTACGACTGGTCACTCAAATAACCACCATAGGGGGGATGAAACTTAGTCCTAATACTTTGAAATCTTATCTTTCCTGAATGAAGGATTGCAGATCTCGTTAAATTCGTGGAAACTAGCAAATGACCGTAGGAAATCGACATGTGTGGTATATTTAACGAGCATTCGGCTTGCATTACAAAAGTCATTATAAAGGATAGTGTGGGCGATAAGAAACGAATTAGCAACACAGAAATTTTTTAAAAAAGTTGCTACTGGGGTCGTTTGTGTTTGAAATAAACTGAATCGGCGGGCCGGCCGCCGAGGAGGGATGTTTTAAACGGAATTATATAAAGTTAATGAACATTTTTATTTTATTTTTAAATAGTGATAACTTTATAATAGATTAAGCAGCAAGCTAAAGTTGCATTTTCCCAAATTATTACAGTTACGTTATTATGACGATAAAATTTTCTATAATTGGTAATTTTAATCAAATATATATATATATATATATATATATATAAATTCAGTCAGCAAATTTCAGTATGTTATTTATTAATCAACAAATTTATCTCGAAGAGAAATCGTAGACTTAGCTTAAAAAAAAAATGATAACGTTAAATTTTTTTTTAAAAGAACATAATTTGAAAAATATTGATCATCAAGATTTTAAATTCTATCTATATTTTAGAATATTATATTTAATTATTGTATGCAACACTAGATTTACTTAAAGTGAATATGTGCCTATATATCAAATGCTTAGTGGCAAAATTGTAAACAGAATGCATTTCACTTCCAAATACAGTAAAGTATCAATTAAAAACATTGAACCTTTTTTTCTTTTAATTCTGATCCTAGACTGCTATGCAAAACACCCCTCAGACACAAATCCGGTTGTGATTACGTGCCTGGGATGGGGTGAAAAAAAAAAAAAAAAAAAGAGAGAAATCAAAATTCGGGAAAGGACCGGGAGGGGGGCAAACATTCCACACTTAGCACACCACCTGCCCGCACGCGCCAGGCAGCACGCCAGGTGTCGGTCGTCTGCTCCGAAATGGAATTTCATTTTTTTATACCCTCCCCGTTTTCTTATAAAACACGAGGTCCACAAGTTTGTTACCCCAGGCGCATATGTTGAAGACGGTCCTCAAAGCAGAGCAGATGTTTTGCGTAGTATTACTACTAAATCGTGAACGTGCCGAGATGGCAAGTATAACAGAAAATAAACACGCACGGCAGGGATAAAAACTGTAAAATCGGGTTTTGAAGAATAATAAAAGCGAAATGCCAGTTTCGGGATTGTTTTGGTTGAAAGAAATAGTTTGTGTTTGGAAAGTTTATTTAAGATTGTTTGAGAAATGCACGATCTTTGTTTTCTAACCTAATATTAATTCATTTGATTTTTGAAAATTTTGCTTAAGAAAAGAATAAAGGCATTATCAAAACTTATTGAAGAAAAATAATTTCTTTTGATAGTTTCGATGCAATATTTGCAATGCACGTTTTAACTACTATGTGGTAGAGAAATTTTAGTGCATACATAATTTTTTTTCAGTTTTTTCAAAAAATTAAGAGAACGTGATAGTTAGGGCTTTTAGTGCAAGAGTAAAATTTGGCTAAGCTGCGCCAGACTTTTGTTTAAATAGTAATCTAAAAAGAAAAAGAATAAGATATGCGTTGACAAGAGGGAAGGTCGAAACAGATGAATCACTGGGTTATCCAGGATCGCCTCTTCTGTGTTCACCAAAAACTTTAAGAAAAACCTACTAGGATACCTCGGGGTACTTATTCACGTATTTATCAAAAGTAGTAGTCCCTGCGGGTTTTTAAAAAAATTAAATGTTGATTCAATAATCAAAAAACAACCGTATTTAAGTTTCTTTACGGTTACAATAAAATCATCATAGATCAGTGATTATTATTTAAATCTTTCCTACAGATGCACATTTTATGTCAAGAAGACCACGAACTCATATTTTACAAACAAAAAATAAAAACAAGGAAAAGAAAACCAGTTAATTACTATAAAGTAAAGTTAATATAATAAAAAATGCAATATAGTAAAAATATAATTAAATTTTTTATATATATTATAGATCCTTCAAATAATGCATTAACACATTTATTAAAGAAGAAATCACAGGTAAAATTTGATTTTTAAAACGCATCTGTACCTGTTTATTCCTGCATAGAACACTGAAAGGCGATATTCTATTCGTAATGATGCACCAGCTAATGCAACAATAATATATATCAAACACATTTTTGAGAGAAAAATACAACATTTAACTAAAAAAACTTTCCATCCAAGAACAACTTGTGTAGGCTCGAAGTTAGCAACTGGAAATAAAGAGCAAATAATTCTATTGAATTTTGATACGCTTTATATTTTATCATATTACGCAATGCAACAGCTACGGAAACTTAATGTTTAAATTTAAGTAAAATATTCACAATTTACACGAATTTTCCACGGGTGTATTAATTATTTCCTCTCTCTCTCTCTATATATATATATGCATGTATAAGATAAAGCAATGAATTTATTATTAAAACACACACACATACACACACACACACATATATATATATATATATAGTGTATCGGTTCAAGAAAAAAATCTTAGTTTTTGCCGTGCTTTCTAAAAAACGAATTTTAATGTTAAATTCAGTTCTCGTTTTTAATTTTTTAAAGAACAGCGTCTGTGTACAATTTCTTGGTTATTAAAGGAGTTGTTTGCATCTAGTTGGATGAGTAAATTTCAGAAGGATTCGGTTAGTAAGATATATACACCAGATAAAAATGAAACAAATGACTAAAATGCAGGGGAAGCATGGATATTGGTCAGTTGTGAAAAACACAAAGGGATTTTCAGTTCATGAACAAGGAAAACTAAGTAGACCGAACACGCAAAACGAATAGACCTGATTGTTAGATCTTCATGAATCATAGGGATACACTTGGAAGAGACTATGTTTATCAACAACTGGGAATACACCTATTTAGGATGGGAAAAAAAACTAGAATATATCACTAAAATGGGCTTAACATTCGGGGGAAAAAAATCAAGGGATTTATTAAAAAATATATTTCGTTACGGTTGATTTAACTGCATTTGTAAAAATGCTACAGAATCAAAATAATTTTTTTTTTAATACTCTACAGTGCAAGGATTTAAAATAACGAAAATATAATATATGAATGTTTACAGGTTTTTTTAGGTTTATACTTCGAAATGCCACTGATAATTATTTTATAGTAATGTATATTATACTGTTTTAGACAGTAGTTTAAGACATAAAAATTAAGTTTCTTGAATAAAAAAAAAAAACTTATTAAACTGGAATACAATAAAAGTCAAACAGTGACTTCCAGAAAATGATTCATGAATTTCGTGTTAAGAGGTTCGTGGGTTCAAGTATTTATTCTATCATAATTAATCAGCATTAACGAGAACTGCTCTACATTAAATACAAATGGGCCTCAAAGTTAGTTCGTAGAATATTTGGAAGTTAAAAAGTAAGGTATTAGCATAGGAATCATCTAGTAAATTTCACTCTTGTACTGTCCAATTCCCAATTCTAAAATAGAAAACTTAAAACATTCAAATGAAATCGAACAAGGAAGAATGCAGCAAATACATCAGAAAATTGTACTGCCGAGATATTCAGAAAGTGCATTCATTCTTTTTGACATTACGGCATGGGTCATCGCTCATGCGATGTACTACACCCTCAGAAAAGCACTCATTCGGACGACTGTGGTGTACCACTCGGATGTATGTTGAAGTCATTCATTGTTGCAGATGGGTTTTAACACGATTCTTCAACCATTAAGACAAACAAAAAATTGAATTCTGTGAAGATGGGTGATAATTGTCTGTGGTTCATAGGCTTAGTCATAAAAATGTTTCAAAGCGAAACAATGCTTGATACTCGTATTCTTATGTAGGTTATTTACAGTAAAAAACCGGATGGCAATATGATATTACTCGTATTTGGAGACGAGGGAGTTGAAACAGTTGATACGATCTACTTTGAATTGTAAGCGTAATTGACAGCATTCTTCGACAACTTTTTGTATAGTACGTTAGCCATGGAAAAAATTGATGCAAATAACAAATTTTATACAATGATTTTTTTTACAAATGTTATAACTATTTTGATATTTGAAATAGAAATTCACAATTGTTGTTGAAATACTAAAGGAAAGAAAATTGGACAGTCAAGTTCCTACATGTTCGAAAGAGACATAACCAAACTCTGAAACAAATTAATCATTGTTGCAAATAAAAAATTGCATATTTTTAGATGAAATTCGAATTCGATATCATTAGCAGATTTGATTTAAATTGACAATGCACAAGAAACTATGCGAGGACTACTAGTGATCGGCCTTGTAAGTCTGAAGAACAGTCAAATAACGAAGACTAATATCTCAGTCTCCAAAACTCTCCACAGTGCAGAGTGAGGACATTGAGAATTAGTGCTATGCAACATACATCAGCCACCTTTATTTCGTGCGATTGTTCTTTGGTGAAAGCAGAACCCGACCCTTTAATTTTTCTGGAAAATTATATGTCAAAGTTCATGACTATGACCACTCGGTGATCAGCTGAAGCAAAATCTAAAAACTCAGTTATTTACTGATGAGTACAAAGGCTGATGCATCAAAGTATTTGGGGCTAATGAGGAAATGTAATAAAATAAAATGAACATCGCCTTCGCAAAAGAAATTTAGAAACAGCCAAAATTAACGAAATATTTAAAAATAACGAACCGAAAAAAAGAGGGATAGTAAAGAAAAAAGTTAAGATTTATTTTTTCCCACCCCCATTGCGTTAATCTTTTAGTTATTACTCAGCAGAGTATTAAAAGAGCTAGCTATCTACAACAAAGGAGAAACTATCATTGTTTTAAATTTCGTTTTTACCTTAAGTTCTAAAATATTTTTCTTACACGCACACGATCGAACCCGGAAATCCAAACGTGCAAAGTGAGTCGACTCAAAACATACCTTACTCTCCTCCGTAATATCCACTCCGAAAAAGTAAAAACCCAGCTACGACCTTCAGAAGGAACAGCTGCTACCTGGCCTAAAGCAAACCTGAACTCTCCCGAAGCTAAGATCGAGAAGAAATCGGGTCGCTAGTAGTATAATAATCAAGGTGCAGAGGAGAAAGAACTGCTGGTTTCATGGTTCCTTTGATTAAGGGGCGACAGGTTAGGGGAGAAGAAAAAAGGTATAAAAGAGCAGATGTTTCAAATGATGGTGAAAACGATGAATAGCCCGAAGAAAAGGCAGGCTACATAAAGGATTTTGCCACGCGACCTCACGAAGAAGAAATTATAACTTCAAAATGCCCTCAGGATTGACATTAAGCAGCAACAATGTTTATATAATAGATATAAATGATACTCCACCTAATGACAAAGGCACAAACGTAAATGTTTCAAGCATTTCTCGATTTATGACTATGAATCGGAGCTAGAAATGTATGTAAATGTTTAAATGTTTTTGAATAAAAATGCTGCAGTTGCGGACTTTTAAATTGTCAAACTCATAATGAGCAAATGGAAAAATTTAATAAAAGATACAATATGCAAAAATCAAAGCATTTGTGTTATTATATGTATATAGTAAATTTATAGGAATAACACAATTTTTTTAGCTTATTTAGAAAATGGGAACCAATTGATTAAATTAATGTCACTATAAACCCGTACATTTTAAATTACTATTCTGGAAAAACCATAGACAAACTTTTAAACTGGAAATTCTGAACTAGGGTTATGTAAAAAGATCCCTTGAGCTGGTTTATTACTAACTTTAACTCTATTTTACCACAACAAGTATCGTGGGCTTTTAAGTTCAAAAGGATTTATCATGCAGAAGTTCCCTAAATCTACATGACAGTCTTAAGGTGGGGTCAGGACATGAAATCGTTGTCCCTCTTTTGGAAGCTCAAAAACAATTTTAAAATACTGGAAATACTGCAGGCATTTTTAAGTAGATGTTTTTAACAGGAATGGATAGATGAGATGTAAAAATAAACAAAATGTCTTTCAATTTCGAAAATATTTGAAAAGCACGATTTCATGCAAAGAAATCGTAACAGTTGTGGAAAAAAAAAAAAAAAAAAACTCTTATTTTGCCGATTTAATAGTTAGCTCTAAAAACACTTCCTATAATATAGTCGTTGAAGTTCTACAAATCGTTTAAAAAAGGACCCAGTAATTGAAAATGACAGGAAATGTGATCAAATAAATACACATTCACTTAATCTGGAAGTCATGAGCAGGACGTATGTACATACTCATATTTACGATATCTTAGTGTCACATAAAAAATTCTTGCCTTTGTTAGTTAAAATATAAATACACCTTTTCCCCTAAAAAATATTTCGAAAATGGTTCAAAGGAATCACATGACTAAGTCAAAGGCAATGAACTTCCAGTTCATTGTAATAAACAGATTTATATCAAGTTTTGGCTCATATTCAAAACCATTTCTACTTCATGAGCAAGTCAGTAGTATCAGCACAAAAAGATCTGGAAGAAAATACGAGAAAAATGGAGCACAGTTTAGTTCTCCGTGGAAAACAGTTTATTCTTAGACAAAGGGGCAGGTGGAAAAGATGGAACGATCTGGTTGTTAATATCCGCAAGGTAATAATATTCCAAAGTAGAAGTTTTCAAAACACCTGCTGAGAGTTCTAATCTTCAACAGGTGTAATACAAGTAATATAGAGGAAACATTTACAACTCGATGTATCATGCATTATGAAGCAAAACTAATTACACAAAGAATGACATTAAACTGAATGGAATTCAGAAAATTTAGTACTAATAGGACATCATAATCAGAAGAAAGTACACACGATATAAATTTGAATAGATTCTGTCGACCATTTAAAATGCTTAAAAATTTAAGATTTTTCCTTTCTTTTTTCTTTTACAATAATTGGTAATACGACATGATGAATCTGAAATATTAGAAACAATCACGTTTGAAAGCATTATCCCTTAGAATTTACTATCAGGGACATAATATTTCATTCTTAAAAACATGTCTAAGTTTAGTTTTTATTAACATCGCACTAGAAGCAACACGAGGGCTATTGGCGAAGGATTTCGTAATTTTGAACCTCGGTCAAGTGACGAGGACGACACCTGAGCTGGCACTCCCTCTCCTAACTTCAGCACCATGCCAATAGGAAGACTTTGGGCCCCGACAGGTTTAACGTGCATCAGACCCGGCTACACGACGGGTCTTTGGTAGCCGAGGATCGAATCCGCGACTGAACGAAAACCGCCGGTCACGAATCCGAAACCATGACCACTAGGCTATCGCGGCCTAAAAAAACATGTCTAAACATGTGCCCTTTAAAATGCATAGTTTCCCGATACAAACTTCATCGCTTGAATTTTTAAATAGAACCATTGGAAAAAATTATGATTCGAATAAATGTCTCGAAACAAGAAAGTTTAATTTTAATACACAAAATTAATTTTAACACTGAGACCAGACGTACTCGGCAGCTTTTTTTCCAAACTTGAACCAAATAATTTTAAACAGAATTCCTATTAATTTTCAAATCGCATAAAGTAGCTTATATCATCATACCAATTTAAATATTTAAAAAGAGATAATGAATTCCAACATATTTTTTAAAGCAAAATTCATTTTAATATTGATAGTTACAGAATTTTAGGTGAAAAAAAAATTACTTTACCTATAGCGAATGATATTAAAATCTAGGGTAATATACTAGCTTCTACTATGGAAAATTTTCATAAGTAATGAAACTTTTTATCCCCCTCCACAGTTTGCAGCACAAATAATAATAAAAAGGTTCACGACAATGCAAACAGCTCTCGCCAATTTTTACGCAAAGAAATTCCAAATGATATTCATTGTATCCCAATTCACCTGAAAATCTTACGAATGCGCATCTCGTATCGATAAGCCACTGACCCTGCAGAAGGACAAGATTGAAAGGACGTTGGATGTTTCTTATGATGTACGATGATAATGCATCTGTAAACAAAGTTGCGCTTCAGAGATGACGCAGAATTTGATGTTTATTTCTTCCGTCAAGGATGAATTGAGTTAAACCACCCCATTTCACAGGCGGGACGGTATGCTTATCAAGCGATATCTCAGGCACTAAAACCTCACAGAGAGTGATAAGAACGAAAATACTAGGCTTTTCTTGGACATTCTTTACACAAAAGGTGAGCCCACCACTGAAGATTAGTTGTATCGCTTTGGGGCAGGAATTGATTTCAATATCTATCTTCTTCAATGTCGAACATTGAATACGAATAGCCCGTTAGGATTAGATAATAAATCTGAAGGACTCTAAAGAATCAATGCAAGTTTATTTATAGGTTTTTATTTTCTTATAAGTATGAGTTTAAAAACACGGATGCCGCATAGTGAACATTAACAATGCGTTGTTTTCAAAATATTGATTTTTGTCTTGACATTTTCCAGTGAAGCAATTTCATTTTGCATGCATATACTAGCGCGCAATGGTTTAACTCTCGTCGACTTATTTCAAAATGAATTAAAACTATTCTTCAACAGTTTCCGAGATATGATCTATCTCACTTCGTCAGCTGACAAATTCAACTTGCATGCAAGAGTTTTAACAATGGTGTGAACAGAAATGATGCAACTGGAACGATTAAGAATGCTTTCGTGGTGAAATATTATACTGACAATAATTTCATAAAATATTATCTGATGTCATTACGTTGCTTAAAGTAAATGAAATTCTACGGAAAAACAAAAAAGTATATCTTTCCTTAAATTGTTTTACACTAAAGTTTCCCACTAAAAGTAGGAAAGCCGTATTGTCTATTAGATCAAATAGGCAAGAGCCGAAAGGTCTGTTTTTAAAAAAAATATTTTTAAACAAGTTAAATATTAAGATAAATAATATTTTAAACAAGTTAACTAATATTTTTAATAACTAAATATTTTAAAACAAGTTAAATAGTTGCACTAAATGTTTAAAGGTCTAAGAACTCTGCAAGGATAAATACAATTTTCGTTTCGATACGATTCTATCATAATTTACGAGAAACAAATATAAAAAGGAAATTAACGTTCGAGTATATGCAATATTTTTCGCTAAATAATCATAAAAGCAAAGAGTAATTAAAAACGGAAACTACTACAATACCTTCAAAACAAGTTAATACAAATCATCTGATAGATCTAAAAACTCCAAAATTCCATGAAAACATCAAAGCGTAACAACTGATATGGACATCGCAGAAGCGCAAGAATAAAATGATTCTCACATTCCACCAGGCTTTGAATATTTTTTTTAACCATGAGGAACCACAACAAGGCGTGGTCATACCAAAATAAATTGTTTCAACTCTTCTTTGCCCTTCACATTTTTGTTCCAAGTTGCTGATGCGAAGGGTCCCTCTTAAAAACCATTCAATCAAAACAACCGCAAAAGCTCCCTGACCTTAGACACAGCCTTGATGGCCTTTAGCTACTATGGAGGAAACACGAATTGCTAGGCTCTTAGTAACCCGTAACTACATTAAATTTTCAGGAAAAGTCGGTGGGGGATCAAGACATAAACAAGGACTTAAGAGCCAGGGGCGGAGAAATTCCTTATATATTTAAGCACTAGAGAATGAAGTACCTGATCTATTGTTATGGTATTTGTGGTTAAATTTCTAACTTTGATGTGGACTTTCCACCGGCCATACACGAAACGGATGTTATGCGAATTCATTGTCTTCACTGACGCATTCGATTTTTCAATTGCTGCTTGAAATGGACACTGAATTCGACTGTCCATTTTTTATTTCTTGACCTTTGCGATCTCCCTTTGATGGCTCAACCTTGGTTGATGGAATTTGGCGACCGTGTGGGATTTCCTGGGTTCAGGTAGAGCGGAAAAAGAAAATCAATGCGGAAAACTTAGCAGTGAATAAAAGAGATCGGGACAGAGATACATGAAGAGCGTTTCGATTATTCCGATTAAAAATGAATGGACAGAAAAATGAAGTAATATATGGAATAATAAAAATATTTTTATTGTGAAAAAATAAGGGTAATGATGTTTAATAAGACTTCCAGTTTATTTTTAAAACGCGTACCTACTTCGGAAAATTGTAGATAAATATTTCACAGAATAAAATTTCACTGATGGATTAGATACTATGCAAAAGCACTGATATATTAGATATCTCAATGATTAATTGGTCCAATTCAAGCCAAATGACTTATTTTAAATCATTTTATCCTTATCATTAGACGATTACCTTTCTTTAGCGCATTATTCTTCCTGGTTTAATTCCAACCGACAGCTTTGTTGCTAGATAGTTATTTGTGTTTGAAAGAGACTGAATCATTTTATATATAGATGGATTATTCGACATGATTATAGTTAAGAGTATTCGGAATTCACATATTTTACACTTCTTTGGAAGAATTGTGAGACCTATATTTATGAAATCTTAGATAAGTTTTTATATCAAATATACTAAGCAAAATTGCTTTCATTTATTAAAGTCTCAGTTGAACTACGCTGTGACCATCGGAATAAACCTCTTCCTTCTGAGCCACGAAAACGACACTGAGCAACAATTTTGCTTTAGCACCTATTCTTTTGAGGATTTTGATTGGTTGATTTTATGAGCGAAAGAGCCATATTTGGCAGGGCGGGGTGAAATATTAATTTATGAAAAAACTGAGCATCTCTAATCTGGAAAAAGTTCTTCATATGCTGAAAAAGGAGAGAATGACAAAGAGAAATGTTGGAATTGAGAACGATTTGCTTAGCAATTCTGGGGACACAAAAAAATATACAAGCGTGCGTTCTTATAAATAAATTTTTGATTAATCAAAGGGACGAAAATTTACTATCACAAAATAAAACCTTCGAAGTTTGCTTTCTTTCAAAATAAAACATAAATTGTATCAATTGCAAGAAACATTCCCGCGTCATGTACAAAGTAGATTATAACGATAATAACAGTATCAATTAAATTTTTGAAGATCTTTCTAGTTATATATTTATTTAGTCAGGCTACGCCAAATATTCATTAATGATGAAAAATCATACGTCTTTGATCTCGACGAAATTCTACAAATGCAAGAATGGAATGCAAAGGAGAAAGATTGCTCGGGCATTTCGAGGTCAAAAACACTTGGGGTCCTAAATCCCGTATTTATTTAAAGTCAAGCCCATGAGGTCTTTGAGGCGCAATTATATATTTAAGGAGTAATGACCCTATTATTCTACATGATGATTTACAGCAGAATCAGGCCTCATAATTCGAGTGTTCAATAGTGTAGAGATCGCTACTCTATCAACCAGGTTGCTGCGGTTCAAGACACTGAAAATTATACTGGATAAATAAACCGAATGATGTTGACATAAAGAGAATTTTATTGATGCCTGCTCGCAAGTATGTATGTTTTAAATTATGGTAATTCTATCACGGGGAAAGTCGCGATTTCGTCCAAGGAATAATTTTCCACTGTCAACCATCACATAAACTGCGTCCTCTCTTACGCAACATTTAGGAAAAACACACATCCACTTCTCAATAAAAACCGAGGTACTCTTTACAAAAACACCGTTGTGTGCTGAACCGTCTCTAATCTCTAAGTTAGACGTAAGAGGATTTCTCTAATGCAATAAGAACCATAGTTACTAAAATTCTTCAGCGATGTAAGAAAGTATGGAAATGTGAGAGTATTGTAATTCTAGTATTGTTTGCCAGAAGTTTTGACATAGTTCTCATAACCTTGAAATGGTTTGAAAAAGACGTAGAATATTACTGCTGGGCTGAATAAGGAACTTAAGTTTCTAAGTGATTCGTTTTTACAAATTGAACAATGACCACGGCAAACTTTCATGCATCTTATTATTCAATCAAAGCATTTTTTTTTTTTAAATTGGAAATCTAATTGAAGATGCGATTCCAAAACACGATGATTGAATAGTTATGCAAGGAAACAATGATGCTCAGTGATATGCGATCGATTGTTTATAAATGACTCACTGAGATTAGTTTAGTTTTTATTAACGTCGCACTAGAAGCAACACGAGGGCTATTGGCGACGGAACTCGTAATTTTGAACCACGGTCAAGTGACGAGGACGACACCTGAGCTGGCAATCCCATCTCCTAACATCCATACCACGCCAACGGGAGGACTTTGGCGGCCAAGGATCGAACCAGCGACTGAACGAAAACCGCCAGCCGCGAGTCCACGACCTTGACCACTAGGCTACCGCGGCCCACATGACTCACTGAGAAGGAACAATAAGTGCTATTGGCGTAGGGCCTCGAAATTTTGAGTTTCAGTCAAGTGACACGGACGAAACCTCATGAATAAATGGCACCACCCTCCAAACTTTCACACATCATGCCATCGAGGAGATTCGACTGATTTAATATGCACCAGCTTCGCCACACAGCGAGTGCTAAATGATTTCAAATGAAATTTTTCATGAGTGGTCTCATGAAGTTGTTTGACTCGAACATTAATAATCAGAAAATAACTGGGAATGGGGGATATTTAGGTTTTCTATTACTTCAATCCGATTTTTTTTTTTTTTAAATTCCCAGTGATTAAATGAGGACAGTCATAAAATCAGTGACATCGTAATCTAATTACACGAAATATAGCAATAAATGCAATTACATTTTTGAACAGATGGAGTTTTATATTACATAAATTGTTCTTAAAATGTTATAGATAGTGAACGAAAAGTTTACAAACTTTCTATGAAATAAAGAAAATTAAGGTACACGTTTCGCGAGATAATTACGCATTTGATTTGCTCCTGTAATTACATTTTAAATAATCAATAACCCACTAATTTGTTGGAACTAAATGATTTAGTTTCAGCTCATTAGTATTACGGCTTTATTTGTAACACAAAAGTACCGACTTTTAATTTATTAGTTGATCTGATTTAACTCTTTAATGACAGTTTTATTTTTGAATGATTTTGTAAAGCTAAACACTAAATGCACCAACTTTTAATATATATCGAAAGGAATTTATCGTCCTATTTCCCATTTGGAAACGGATAAATTCGGAATTAATAACTGAAAAACCAAATTAAGCCTTAAATAATGATTGGTAACGAAAAATTAAACTTTAAATAGAATTTTGAATAAGACATTTTATATATTTAGAATAAAAGATCCATAGAATTTTTTAAAAAAATTATTACTATAAAAAAAAGTTTTTAAGCCATGCCCAGTCATTTTCAGTCGAAAAGGAAAGTTCTATGAAGACGATCTATGACATAAAAAAAGATAGTAACAGAGGCAATAGATATCTTAATTACACAACAATATTTAACAATTAGACTTAATTTCTCAAAATAAAGAAAGGTAAGAAAAATCCTTTACGCTCTAAATTTTCTGAAGAAAGAATTCGATATCTATATATAAGGGTTTTTCATTTTTCAGTATCATTTAAGACAGTTCATTATTCTAATTTTTTTGTTCCATCCAATTAATTTAATAACATTACTCACAGCATACTATTCCACAATAGTTTTAGATGGTATCATCTGTCGATTGTTATCTTTTGAAATTAGGGTAAAAGAACCTTTGAAGGTTGAGCGTACATTCAACAGAAGCGTTATCGTTCAACAGTTGATGGAAAAGTTCAAGGAATATTATTTTTCCGGCGGAATTCCGAATTGAGGATGAGCCCTAATTACTGAAGTCAATGTCAGATGTCGAGAATCGAATATACAAAAAACAGTTCCTAACACTGTAATGACCAGCCTTGATCCATATATTTGATCACGGAGACGATTTGCTTTAGTTTCAGGGAGGAAAGAGGAAGGGAAAAAAATATGCCAGCTAGAAATGTCACTGAGGCAAATGATAAACAATGCTGAAACTGCAACATATCTGGCAACAGCTTTATACTCGTAATGATGCTGGATTCAATGCAGAGGGAAAACAAATGTTTTCATGTTTGAGTGAATACCAAATGGTATAAGATAGATTTAAAGAGGAATAAACACGCATAAAGAAAGCATTGAAAAACAGCAGCAACCACAAACGTTCGATGAGAACCATTAGAAAATTCACGAAAAAGCACTCAAAATGTAGATAACAAGCTTACTTCAGTTTTAAAAACAATGTATAAAAAGGAAGCGAAGGTCATTTAAAATTATTTTAAGAAATCGTCTGCACGAAAACATAAAAGAATGAGAAACAAATTATAATGCAACTTTTTACTTGCAAAATGGCGTGCGGTTTCTGCTTTTTACTTCCAGTTTCAGTAAATAAAAAGTACAAATGCATTTTGAAAAATTTGATATTTTACATTAAAATATTTCACATAGCGACAATATAATTTAATAAAATAGCCTCATATATAAACCATGTTTATTTATGATATTTAAAATTTTACAGAAAAAAAAAACATTTGATTCGGCTAAGCACCGAATTTATATAATAAAAGTAATTTAAAAAAGCAATTAAATAAAAGAGAAATGAAAATGGATAACATAAATAATAGATGACACCTTCTTGCTTAGTAAAAACATAAATTTTTTAAACATCAACTAGAATACTGAATTTTTTTTATATTAAATAAATGTATTTTTATGATGATCTCGAGATGTTTTATATCCATAAAGGGGTTGGGGAATATTTTGTTAACAATCACAACTTCATACAACAATAAATATAAATCTATGCGATGTATTGCCTAATCTTGAAGCCACCGAGAACTATGTTAATCGTTAGGCTTTTGAAATGTCCAACCAGTATCTTGATTTTTTTTTCTGGCATGTCTTGTCACAAAATAGTTCAAATTCCTCTGAATTTTTAAGTTAATTTTTACGGTGCAGAATTGTATTCCACAACAGCATTTTTTTTAACGGCTTGCTACAGAATAAGCAGTACATGTTTAATCAACGAAAATTAATTTTAACACAGCTTTTTGTACCCTTTTTAATGTAATATCAACGGTATTGCGACAGTTTAGTCTGCTAAGAAAAGTCAAAACTAAAAAGTGAGTGAGTGTGAGTGATTTTGAAATTTTATGGCGCAAGAGCCAGATATGGCCATGCTGCGCCAAACCCGGTGATACATAAGAATTAAAATATTGCCCTAAAGTAAAATTTAAAATTCTAGTGAGACAAATGTTATAAAAATTAAAAACATTGTTAATATATACAGATAAAATAGCAGTTTAAAACAAAACGTAATCAGATCAGATTAAAATCAGATGAAAGCGTGAAATAGAATAAATTAAGGTCGAATCCGAGTTTTCTTTTTCTTCAATAAGTTTGTAGATTCAATTTGATCCATGGCATCCATGAGCCAGGTATCATCCACATCGTATAATATACAATCATTATTATCATCTCCGAGGTCAAAACTAGAAAATCATCGATTACTGATTTTCACAAGCATATTTGAAAAATGTTACAATAATGATTTAACAATTTTTTTAAAAAAAATACATCAGTTACAATTTTTTTTTCAAGAACAAATTTGAACAGAATGACTTTTTTCCTTTTGTGTGTGTGGGGGTGAAAATGGAAGAGATGCGGAGGATCTGACTTCCTTGAAAAGAATTTTCCTCATTTCGGAAAATTCGGTTAAAATAAACTACGCATTTAATTGCTTGCAATTTTGTAGGTTACTTTTTAGACATGCAACTTTCAAAAATATTACAATATATTTGGTTTCTAAATTCAAGACTAATTGTTAAAAAGACTCGAAGTAATCGCAAATGATTCTGAAATGTCATTGCCATTATTCCTTGACACAAAGGAAATTATTTTTGAAATTCACTGGGAATGATTAGTGATCATTATCACCTAAATAAATTATGATCAATAATACCATGATAAGGTAAATACTTATAATATTAAAAAAGAAGAATTATTTAATCTTTCGGTCAAGAAAAATATTTTATCAAACGTAAATATTTTCGAACACCTCTTCACTATTATCTTCACAAATTAAATCTTTGCAATCACGCTTTCACTCCTTTCGCGAAGAACAACACTTTTTTTTTTATCGAGGTATTTATCATCAGGTAAAATCATTAGATACTGAAGGACATTATCTTACATTGAGATAATCAGTAAGCAAAACAAGATTAATCGGACTACCCATTCCACGCAACTTTCCAGATACATTTATTGATGGATATAAGGATCCATTTATTTGAAGAAAGACGATTGACACAGATAGCCTTGGCATACAAAAAAAAAAAAAAAAAAAAAACTTCAAATAAATAAATAAAACACTGAGATTCAATTATAGAACAGCGCGTGAAATTTCAGAAGAGATTCATTCTTTGTCTTTAAGAACTCAAAATATAAAGTGACGGTTGCAGTTTAAAATGGAGGGAAAAAATGATTCCCGCGAAACAAATGAAAGAACTCTTTTGACGAGTTCTTATCTTGTGCAGACACAAAGCAGCATCCGGGTTCTTCGGTTCTTCTGAAGCTGCGATTTCCTTCGCTAATATTGAGCAGTTGGGGTCTTGCTTGTTTCTTTTACTCATTATTAAAAATGAAAAGAAAAAATACTATAAATACAAATTGTTAATTTCAAATGGATAATAGTCCTCTTTGACACCAACCGAAACTGAATGAGTAATTGTGAGTTAAAATACGCAATTCATTATCATGAACAGAAATAGTGTTTTTAAAGAAAAAGAACGCTTGTATATTCTTTTATAGGGCAGATAATTTTTCTTGACCTATTTACGTTTGATAATAATTAATCCAATTTCACATGATCTTCCTTTTTAACCAGAATACTTTTGAATCAAAGCAACAGAACTTTAATTCCAAACTAAATAACATAGTGTGCCTTTTTAATTGGAAATATGCGACAAGATATCATAACATAGTTTATTTTTTGATAAATGCCGCTATAAATTTATTCAGTAAGTTACTGACAATCACATTAGCTCTAGAGATTCTCAATTATTGTAAGATAACCAAGAAAGTAAACAAGCTAACACTTCAAACTATAACATAACATTTAAATATTTTTATTTAACAATTTGCACAATTTTCCTCTTATTCAATACGAGTATTTTTTTTTACTGAACAAGACTTGAACTTGCAATTTTCAGTTCTCTAAAATCTTTCCGGCCACAAAGAAAAAAAAAAGGCCCCTATTTATAACTTATAAAATTAGACCTCAATCGCCAATTAAGAGTCGCTATTTCAGATTCCTCTCGATTGTATTTACAGAAAATATTGAAAATTAAAGGATAGAAATTTTTTGAAAAAATTGCAATCTTTTTGATGAAACCAATGTAATAGAACATGAAAAAAAAAAAAAAAAATCACATTTTTTTACAAACAAGTATTTAGTTTATGTAACACTAAACTATTTCAACAAAGTGCATATACTATCACTTCACGATCCCTTAATTTGACACATTCTTCCTTTAAACCAGAGGTGAGAAGTAAGTAGTTTTCAGATCACAGGCAATCAATCGATAAGTGCGGTCTTCTAAACAAAATCAAATTTTACAGTTGAAATGCTTTTATTTATATCATTTTCTCATTTCTAAGACAAGAAATAATTTTTTTTTTGACAGAGGAATCATAATTAAAATTTTATCAAATCTTCAATATCTATTTTGAGATTGTCATCGAATTTAACCAACTTAAGACATTAAAAGTGGTGGAGTCAACAATATTATAAAATTTGTTTCGTATTAATGCTACTCCTGAACTACTTAAATAGCAATTAATATAAGGCATAAAATTCTTTGCAGGCAAAAATAATTTTATGATTTTGAAACAAAGACGAAATTATGAGATATGACTGAATAAGTTGGGCATAATGCTCACGACTTCTATATATATATAATATACGACTTCTATACATAGGCTAATATGTGAAGAACATAAACTTAAAGCAAATCATTGATTTTTCTACTGCCTAAAAATTATAACACGTAAAGAATATTTTGAATTATTAGATAGTAATTTTTTAATAAAGTCTTATTAGGCTATACATGAAGAACTCACCAATTTATCTAAAAATGTTCCTATGCTTTACATAGTCAATGTCTTTCTCTTAATCTGATTATCAATTATTTTGATGAAAAATTTGAAATAATTCCACAACAGGGATTTTTATACGCTTCGTAAAAATCGTGTTACAATGAAAGCGGATTTTAAGCCAAATATTAGATTTGCAGTTCTAAATTTAGCGAACAGTAAGTAATTTGGATATGCATTGTTGATTCAGAACACAGAGAAGAAATTAATGTTTTTAGCAAAAAATTTCATTCGGTTTGTATATTTTTTTCACAAAACTACTCATTTTATCAAAACAACACAATTTATAGATTCGCTATGTGATTGTTTATAAACATCGCACTGAGGGCTATTGGAGACAGACCTAATAGTTTTGAGCCTCGGTCAAGTGACGAGGACGACACCTGAATTGGCATCTCCCTCTCCAAACTTCCACAGCACGCCAACGGAATTACTTGGGACCTCGACCAAATTTAATACGCATTAGCTCCGCAACAAGGCAGGTTTTTAGTGCATCAGGGCCTCGCGTCCACGACAACAACATCGGTTGCGAGTCCACGACCCTGACCACTAGGCTACAGCGGTCACTACACATTCGCTAAAGTTCTGCATAGAAATAATTAAAAACAAAATGTGTGCAACTAATTATGCATATATTGACAAAAAAAACTTTCGACAACGCTCAGTCTAAATGAAAACTAGGCCGAAAACAAAAACTTATTAAGAAGGTTCTATTTATTCATTAAATGCCTCCGAACTGGACCAACAGCATCGGAAAAAACTACATCATTAACATTATACACTTTTTCCTCATCGAATGTAAATTAATTCCAAAAGATTAATTCGTCTGTTCCTCTATATACTAACTGAATACATAATTAAAATATTCCCTTCGACGTAACATCGAATTAGTACGGCGAATGATAAGAACTACAAACGACACAGCAATTCATAACCGAATTACGCTTACAAAGTTATGTGACCTGGTCAAGTAGCGGCAACACTAATTACCGAAAATCAAAATGATTTCCGCCTTAATGTTAAGAACTTTTTTTTTACTGCATCGCACAGTTTTATTTTCGCTTTTGTTGCGCATTAATCCTAATAAGACACGACAAAGATAATGAGATATGCCACAGAATGGTAGACGAGTTTAAGTGACAAGTTACTTCATAAATAATTGAATTAGAGCTTTTATTGTGATAGAGGAACAATAGAGGTACTTCTGGTAGTTTGTTTAGAAAAAATAAACATTGGACAATGTTGCTGAGCATGATTGATTACAGGGTATAAGTCGGGGATTAATGAAGTTGCGGAAAAAGAATCTACTTAGAAAGCAATAAATCATTGTGAATTAAATCGTAATTTAAAACCAATCATAATTTTTCCGTATTAAATTTTTTAGGTTATTCTTAAGACCTGTAGAACGTGAGGTTTGAGCATGTTTAAGCCTAATGTCATTTCCTTTGTTTATGCGTTTTTTGAAAAGAAAACTTTCAGCTTACACATTTATTTTGCTCCAATAAAGTTACACATTTATTCCAATTAAGAATATCTTTCAAAAATATTAAGGGTTACAGAGACATTTTAATATCCCTTTAAACAAAAGTCTAATTTTATCCTTATAAAAACATTTATAAGATATAATTTTTTACTATTCATCAATGTATTAGTATCAGTAATTCTACCCGATATTTTTTAGTTAGGATATTAAAGTGATAATCGTTTTTATTAACTTTTCATATAATTAAATAATATAATTATATATATATATATATAGGAACAATTGATCTTAAAAGATGATTTTTGTTCAACATGTTTCTATTATGCATTTGGGACAAAAAACATAATCCGATTACAGAGTGAGTGAATATAAAGGTTATTGGCGCAAGAGTCAGATGTGACTATGCTGCGCCAAACAAGATTTAACCGTAGTCTGGACGTGAAAAAAGACAAAAATTGGTTGACAAGAAGGAGGGTCAAAAATATAGAAAGATCCCCAGGATATCCCGAGAGTGCGTCACCTGTGTTTACCAAAGACAATCAACTCCCATGGGAAAGAAAAAGAATACGAGGGTGTCTCGGGGTCATGAATGCCCGAACTTACTTAAAGATATCCCAGGGGCAGGGTGCCCGGCTATACCCCTAGAGCTAGCAGGGAGCCCGGCTTACCAATTTTAGTCACCTCTTACGACATGCATGAGCAACAGTGGGACTATTCTGTCATTCCTGGTCACAACAAGGGCCAATCCGATTATAGAACATAATTTTACTAACTCGGAAAATTTTGACCTGGTCTGAAAATATCTCTACTGGAATGACTTTTTGGAAAGGAATTTAAAACTACCAGACTATTTTATCAAGTACAGTATTCAACTTCATGCAAATAAATCGCTTAACAAGTTCACAATAGTTTATTTATCACCAAGTAAAATTAATATTGAATCCGATTCTAGAAGAATAAAATGATAAAGTTAAAAATAAACTCGATTTCCTACTTAATGATACCGACATTCTGAATCGATGCTTTTTGATCTAGAAAGAAGAGTTAAAACTTGAAAAACTTAAGGTATGAAGCGAAAAAAAATTAATTCTATATTTATTGATATATTGAAAACTGAAATACATTCACATTGGGGGGGGGGGGGGAAGGACCCAATACACACCGTTTATTGTGATAGGAAAATAAAGACGGAGCTCGTAAAAACTGTTTTGTGATATTTCAGCTGTCATTACCAATACAATTTCTTCCGATTACAATGTCCTTCAAATTAAATTAACATAGCTTGAAATTTTTATACTGCAGCATAATTTAAACTGAAAATTGATTTCAGAGTTTTAAATTTGGGTAAGATCTACAATTTAAAAAGCCACTTTAATTAAACAACGTATATCACCTTTTCGAAAAATATATATCATTTGGAATAAATTCAGCAAGCTTTTTCGTGTTTAAGTAAAACGAAATATTTGAAATGAAGTGTTGAAATTAAACAAAGGAGTTTTAAACAAATTTTTCAAGCAACAAAATAATTTCTGATTAAAATCATATGCTTTTTTTGCTTTCATAATGTTTAACAAAAATTTGAAACTAAAAAAAAATTATAAGATAATATCGAATAATATGCATTTTCCCCCATTCATAGAGTTTAACAAAAATTTACATTCAAGGAAAACTTTTTCCTTTCTTAACCTTATTTTATTTCTCTTACATGCGGTATCCAGTAATCATAAAAGTTTTATCTTGCAAAGAAACATCATGTTGAAAGTGATATGTTTTAAGAAAATGAAAGTCAACTTTTCCGTCAGATCTGCCCTCTGCTAAGATACGTGACAAGAAAACTAACACAAAATATTAACAAACCTACTTGAGTGACATTTAATTTCGTCGTAATGTGGAAAGTAGAGAAATTTCGCATTCGATAACAGACAAAATTGAGAGAAAAAAAAAATCATGGAATATCTGAATAGGGCAATGGGCCGACAGTCATACCTTATTTCAGAAAGAGGCCATGGACGAGAGACATTCAAAATTCCATTTTACAGGGTCATTCTAGAATGAACAAGTAGTTAAAATATACGTGGAGAGCATTCCGCCTCGCATTTTTCCAAGACATTCCACAATCTGCTTCGATCGTTGGAGCATCAAATAGGAGTCATTTCTATTCGGTCTCAGATCGCGCCATTGTCAAAGAAGGAAATGGTTTAACATTTCATTCCGAATTCAATGTCCTAACTTTCTGTGTACTTAAAAAGAATGTGCTTTACTTTATTCAAAGCTTCATTATGTCAAGAGTTTCAGAAAAGTCTTAAAAGAGGAAGAAACTGGCTGCGCTCCATTAATTTTTTCCCTTTATTTCAGACAGAAGTGCACTTATTGATAAGTTTTTGGTCAGTCTTTTCTTTTTTTTATGCTTCTTTTCCATTTAGAAGTAGAGAGTGTATGAATTCATGCACACGTTTAAAAATCGCCGAGAGTTTGAAAACACGTGGATAATCTTTGAGGAGCTCCATATTAAGGATAAAATAAAATTGGCCTTGAACAGATTATAAACAGGCTCCATGATACCAATACATCTAAAATTAAGATTCAATGACATGCGAGTGACATTTCCTTTCACTGCATGCAAGGAAATGTTAACGAAGCACAAAATATTAAAGGGTCAAAAAGAAAAGCAAGGAAATCTTTTATTTCGTAATTTTTCATGGAATTAAGAAATATGACATCAAAATTGATTCAAATAATTTCTTCCTCTACATATTAGCTTGAGCAATAACTTTGAGGATACTGAACAAAATTAGAAACAGGAATAATTCCAAAACGAAATCAAACAACATTTCAAATGCTCTGTGTCATTCTGAAAGGTGTTTCATATCTAGAAAGAATATAAGTAAATAATAAACGATGAATAATACAAAAGCAAACTACGAACTCAAGTTTTCCGGGAAAAAAAAAAAAAAAAACCCGACAAAGTAATTTCAATTCTACAATTATGTTACACAGAAAAATATATTTATAGAGAGATATTTTCGAAAAACTACAGTTATATATTTTCGAAATGCATACAGATTTTTTCCCCCCCATAAATTTGAAGATTTCATAAAAAAGACCATTACAGTGTTAGAAACATTACGACAGCGATAAAAATAAATACAAGATATTTTTTAATTAATAAATTTATTGACTATATATTATGTATAATATTAAAATAAAATTATATATAATAATAAAAATAATAAGTACTACGAAAATAATTCAGGAAACATACAAAAACGTATCAAGGTACCAAATCATATCGATAATTGAATTTACTAAAACTGAATTTAAAAAAACATTTCTTTTCAAATTATGAATTTAATACTGGTCAGATAAAGCTAAATTAAAATGTCAAAGAAGAAAATTAATAAACATACGTGATAAAATATTAAAAATAAGAAAAACGTTCTACAATTTTTTCATTATTGATCTTATAGTGGCGCAAGCATAAAAAGCAGCGAATAAATCTCGCTGAGAAACATCTTTAATGAAAGGCATCTTTTATAGGAGTTCTGAACAATTAATTTGCTATAAAAATATCAAGTAATGTAGTTTAAAATATAAAAATAAAATGAGTCGTTTGAAGAAATGCAAACAAAAAATACCAAACAAAATACAAACTAATTCCAGGAATGCAATTAAAAATACTTACAATCAATTTCGGCGCACTCACACTGAAGATAATGTTTCTTCAGAAGTCAAAAATAATTAGAAGAAATCACACAGTAAAGAAATAAATCACGCTTACTCCAGTAAAACACCCGGCAAGAGGAAAAAAAATCCACACAAAAACTATCCACTTCAAGTTATCCAACAGTTACAAACACTGCAGAATCGTTATCCGGTAGGGAAGGAAAAAACAAGCGACAAGTAAAAAAAATTATGCAATGAAATCCAATATCGTAACCATTTCGTAGTGTTTTTTGAAGCAAGCATGTACAAGAACGAAACCCACAAACGCGCAAATATTACTGCTGCACTTCAGTAGTGTATTCCGCCTACGACTGTTGGCGATATGACCGCTGACAGATCTCACCTACTTTACACTGCACGATGTTTGCAAGGACCGGTATGATGCAAGATCCCGATGTTATTTACACTAGGAATCGAGAACGGGTAAAAAAGTTGTCGTAATTAGCTTGGATTCAAACGTTTCTGAGAGTAGTGAGGAAAGTTCTTTTTTTCTCTCGTAAACAAATTGTTGCCCGAAGCGCGGAAAGAAATTAGACACTAGTTAGACGAGCGAAAAATGGACAGTTCCAATGACGTATGTGGACACGACGAGGAAAAAAGTGAGAATAAATGTTATTGGTCTGCTGCGTTAATGTGCAGCCGGAAGATAGGTTAGATGATACCAATTAAGACGAGATTCATATCTATTTGAGAAACGATATGACACAAAGAAATCAAAGATAATCACCAAGACTTAAAAGTATTATTTTGCTTTAATTTTATTAAGTTTTGAAAAAAAACCTGCAATTTTTTTTGTCATTAACCAAGAAGTATATCAATAATTAATGTATATGCATGAGGAAAAGGAAAGCACTTAATATTTTACCTGTATTACTCCCAAAATGAAGTGAAGTTACTGTTCATTACATTTCATTTAGACGTCTAAATAAATGTCTTTGTATTTCCTCTAATAAAAAAATACATAGCAATTCCCAAAATCTAATTTAAAAATATTTAACAGAAAATAATTACAATTATTTCATATAAAGAACTTATTTTTCCTTTTTATGATTATTTAAATTTGTTACGGAAAATAAATATCGTACTTATTTTTGCAGATTCAAATTTATCACGCTAATTAATTTTTTTTTTAAAAAAATTATGTTTGAAAATAACCCAACATGAATTTAAGATAAAAATTTTAACTTCTCCCAAATACCATTTCAATACAATCGAGGATATTTTCGTACGGAGGGGAAAAACTAATGTGAAGCTCATTTTCTTCAGACACAGAAAATTAAATAAATCGACACTCTTTAATGTTGAACGCGAAATTTAAATGATTCAGAAAATATATATCACAGTAATGTGCTTTTTAAGAAATTATCCAAATAATTATAACAATACATTAGGTACCGATAAATGATGTAATAAAAGTGCTAAACAGTGTGTGTTAACATTTAAATCTGCTCTGAGTAAGGATAGAGTAAGGGGAAAAAATAGTGACAGCCAGTTTTTTTTCATTTTTATGTACAGAAAGAAAAGATTATTTTGAACATTACGGCATTTTAAAAAGTTAGGATTTTTTTTAAAGATGCTCTAATTATTGAAGATATAACATCAGTAGATTCTTAAGCCAGTGAAGCAGAAGATTAGACTCTATTATTCTAACATGGAAATTGCTTCAGAACGCTATAAGTTCAAAAATAATCTATTTAAGCTCTAGTTAACACATATGGAACTCATAAATTACGTTCTGAACTCTGTTATTTCGACTTCCTTGATTTTTTCGTTCATTTTTTTAAAAAAAACTTACTAACCGTAAGACCGGTTAAAATGAACCAATGAAAGAATTTAAAGTTAAAAATTTACAAAATGAATATCAAAGAAATTGCGCTATACGAAGATACTTTTATTTCTGTAAAAAAAGTATTGATTTTTGTTGGGGGAAGGAGGGGAGGGAAAGAGGTGGTAGTTAAATGAGAATAATATAAATGAAAGTTAATTTAAGGCATCGCGTTATTTTTTTTTTAAATAATGAAATTAATGCACTAAACATACATTTTCAACTCAATTAAAATTTTACTAATCACCACAACTTTCGAAAATTCAGCAACAGCCTAAATTACACGGTTCCTATTAATTTTAAATTATTTATTCTCTTAATTTAGATAATTTAACTCAATAATTAAAGATTTCCCCCATAATTTAATAAGCTCTGAAAACAAAACGATCAAGGTAATTAAACACCGTGGAGATTGATAATATGCGAGAAACGTCAGAATAATAATAAAAAAAAAGCAATCGATTGCGCCTCACAATAATCGATCAGCGCCAGTGAAGTAATTAGAGTACATCCTAAACACGAGCGTATTTCTAAAATTCATAATTGATTGGGTTTTATACGTCGCATTTGAGAGCAACTATTAGAGCTATTGGAGACGGACCTGCCTCGGTCAAGAGATGAGGATGGCGCCCGAGCTGGTCCCTCTCTCCAAACTTGTACACCAAACCCTCAGGAGAAGTTGGAATCTCGACCAATTTAAAAAAAAAAAAAAATCAGACCCACTACAAGGCGGTTCTTTTGCGACAGGATTCAAACCCACAACGTCGACCACGTTATGACAACTAGGCTACCGCCGCCACATGATAATCCAAAAGGTAAAATGAGAGAGTTTGGTCAAAAGAATTTTAATTAAACAAGAAAGAAATACAGAGCTCATTACCTTGTAACAACAAGCATTTATCTTTATTTTTATGAATTTGGAAAGGGGGGGGGGAGTCGATAGAAGAAATTATTTAGAGTAAAGATTTTGAAAGTTAAAATGAGTTACTGCAATTGCTAACGTGTACACATCGCAATGGTTATGGAAAAATCATTAATATGGGTGAAGATTGGAAATTTGTTCGCGATATTAAGGCTATATTTTTCTAATGTTAATGGAAACAACATAAAATTGATCATTTTTTCAGACTGAATAATGCTCCAACATACAATACGTTATGTTATAAGCTTACATCACTATATTACAAAGAGTAGTGTATTTTATAATAATTTTTATTTTGAATTAACCCATTTAATCTTGAATAAAGTTTCCATACTTCCATTTTCTATATTTTAAAGCTAAATTGGTATATAACTTTACCTGTTCAAAAGAAAAACAGCTTCCTTATAAAATATTTCGTAATTTTAAGAATGCAACAAATAGTTCCATGCAACTTTAAGTAACAAATCATTTTTCATGATACGAGTATAACCAGAAACACTTATTCAATTAAAGGGATTTTTTTCTCCTTCTGAAAGCATGTCTCAAATTTTCCATCCCGTTCCATGTTATTAAGCGAAAAAAAGTCTTTATAAACTTTATTTTCAATAACAATACATTTTTCATAAGCCCGAAAAAATAAAAATCTACGCAATTTCTAAATAATCATGAATACTTTGAAATATGCATCAATTATTTCCAAAATAAATCACTCCTTTCTGAGGGAAGGGGGAACTTTTTCCATAATTTTGTAATAATATCATTTGAAAATAGTTCAAACATTAGCTCTCTGAAGTCTTCGAAGAGACAACTAATCCAAATTCACGAGAAAAAAAATGCATAAAAGATTAACATGAACATATTGGTAAAATGGCTTGGAAAAATATCACGAGACGCAAGATACCACAAATCTGACCTCCACTCTTGAATTCAAAAGATTTATCTATTTTTCTCTTAAGTATACTACAGATAATTAATATTCGACAGCATTATGTTTACCACATACGTTACGCAATAATCTGAATAAACAAACCAGTTTTTTCCACTCGCAACGAGTACAAACAATCAGAAGCCCGTTTCTTATCTAAACTTTCAATATCTGCAATGAAATTAAAAATCCCTATTCGTACCTGTCCTCTCCTACCTTTCAAGGCCATCCATACAGTTGGAGGGAAGGACCACGGTAAAACAGGTACATGTCTTTGATAGTGACATTCGATTTTTTTTCCTCCATAATTATTTTCCTCTTAGTATCAAATGGCCATTGTTAAACGCATATTGTAAATTTGTTTTTGTAAAATGCTGTCGATAATAACACAGTTCAGAAATGGACAGACTTAAGTTCAAAGTTAACGACCGTTGATAGACGTTTATAAATTTACATTCTGGATTAAAAATTCCCCGGATCAACTGCCAACGATTACAGCAGATACTCTTCATCAAGGTAATCTTGAAATGTGAAACAATAAGTATATCTTATCAATTCAGTAACTTTATGGGCTTATTGAACGTTAAATGGCTCGTTACGCTGACTAATGTGATTTTAAAAGTCGATTTACTAATACATGTCAGAACATTGACTGATTTAAGAGCATGTTAGACGAATGGTTGATTTAAAACACATGATATCATAAATATTACACTAATTCTACATATTCTTATGAAATGCAGACAGATTCTTATTGTTTTCGCTTCATGAAATTTTATCAAATAATATATTGTAGTTCAATTATAGATAAGAACTCGAGCGTCTGTGAAATACTAAACACAATTCAATAACTTAGTATGCGTGATATGACGAGATACAACACAGAAAAATAGAAGCTTAAATTAATTCGCAACAAAATTCACAGAGTTTCAAATTTTTGAGTTCTTGGTTCATGTTCAGAAGAAAAGATATACAAATGAAAGATTAAAAGAGTTATATCAATTGTTATTTTAACCATGAAGTGCATTCATGTATGCTACGAGGTTTGCAGAAATTTCAACAAAATCATCTTATGTGCATAGAAATGTGTTAAGTTTATTACGATACATATTTAAATATTTTTATACATATTTATGATACATATTTAATAATTCCTTTTATGTTATTATTCTTCAAATCTGAATAAATTTACTTGCTCCTATTTTGAATTAAAAATTTCTCTTAAGATTTTATTTAATTTTTTTAATGTACTGGGGCCACATTCCCCATTTCCGAAATTCTAAGGATGACCCTGAAACTTATGATGGTATCAGTTCTATCACAGATAACCTTAACAATACAAACACAAATGTATATAAAAAAAAAAAAACCGCACACACTGATGAGAACCCATCGATTCCAGAACCTGACCCACTTCACCCATTTCTAAGATGGACACCTATTAAACGAAGATCTGACGTGTTCCAGGGGCGTTTCAGCAGCAGTGCCTGCCACAGGACACCTCCTGCACAGTAAAAGAATACGATTAGCCATTGTAGGAAGTACCGTGTGCCACCCTCGCATCGACACTGAGGCGCCGTTGAGGACAAAACAGGAAAAAGTTCGCGATGGACCGCAGGAAGGAGATCTTTTATATTACTCTTGTTGGTTTCCTGGCTCTTTATCATCCACGCAAAAAGGCTTGCGCAACATGCGTGTTTGATGAATGAAACGGCTGGCTATTTTTCATTAATGTTTTTTGAGGGCGATTTGAACGCTAGATTTTAACCGTCGAGAATGACGTCAGAAATCTCAGCAGGAAGCAAGTAGTGTTAATTGAATATTCTATTTATACATTCGTCATACATTTCGAACGTAGGCTATAAAAATCAGTAACGGACTCTTAATTTTTTTTTTTTTTTTTTTTTTTTTGTCTCAGGAATCAAGGGAGGAATATTCAAGAAATTTTGGATCACGAACTTTTCGCAAAATAGTTTAAATAGTACAAAATACTATAAATTAAATAGTACAAATAAAATAAATAGTACAAAAGCACGATGAAGTGGCCTAAATTTGTTTATATTAACATTATATGTCTTTAACATTTTAATGCTGCTTTGATATGTCTAGATTTAGGTGTGGGCAAACTGGGCCTTAGCCCAGTGGTACATAGGCGGAGATAGTTGTAGAGAAAAAAAACAACCTTCATAAAAACAATAAATATTAAATATTACAGTATAAAAAATAGTTATCAAACATTTCAACACACTGCATGTACTTGTAGGTAACCCTGGAATGTGTAGCACATGGGGACAACATGTATTCTCAAAGCTTCAATAGAATCTCTGAATTTGGTGTTAAATGTTATTGGCTATAATAAGCTATTGAACATGAGTTATGTTTCAAATAACGTATCAAGAGATTTTACAGGAGAAAAAAAAAGATAATTTAAATATTCAACTCAATAAAAATGTTTATTATTAATAATTGTACAATTTTAAAGTCGATTAAATTTCTTTCCTGTTTCAATTCAAATATTTATGTATGTCGCTTGTTGTATGTTTTTTTACAGAGAAAATTTTAAATGTGTAGTATTTTCAAATTTTTAAAATAAATAGGTATTATTAAAGAACGATGTTACTTCTTAAAAATACCGCCAAATATTAAGACGAAGTAATAAGTAAAGGGCGGCAAAGAAGATAAATCGGGCTCTGCGTTTTGGTTCAATCAATGAGTACTTTATGACAGTCTAAAGCGAATTGAGAAATTGGAGCATATACGAAAACATTCAAGCAGAGCTAAAATACATGAGAGATTAATTTGATTTTCTACTATAAGATTGTGTTACGTTAACATTTCGCTAAATAACTCTTCAATGTTCTTATTTCAATTTTCAATAATTTTTCGTTAAAATTATAAAAATGCAACTTCTCATAGACACAAGTAAAATTAAATACACTAAAATTTTTAACTGAAAAAGGTATTAATTGTCCATAACTTTTGACTGAAAAAAAATGCTAATTAATACAATCTTAACTACATAAAATGTTTAATTGAGGTAAAGCATAATTTAATAATATCGTTAGCAAATAACGCTTCAATAGTTGAACTTAAAACCAGTTTGAAATAAATCTTTCGGGAAGTGTGGAGGACAAGCTTCCGCTATGCAATTTGAAAAATGAAAGCATCCTTATGTAACCCGTGACAAATTTTTTTGTTTCGTCATTCGAAAATCATTCACTTATTAGTCAGCTGGGTTATTTCCGATTTCAAATGATAATCCATACTATTTAATATTACTTTCTAAATGCATTGCTAACTTACAAAGATCTACAGAGTAAAAAAATTCATTATTCCCAAATGAATGTATAAAATTGTCTCCAACGTATATAACAGGGTAAGGGGATAAGAATAGAAGTTGATTTCAAAAGTTACAGATGTCAGAACTTTTCATAAAAAAAACTGTTCGTAAATATACTTATATAATTGCACAATACATTTTTTTATTTGCCTTTTAGATATATGGAATTTTGTACCAAAGATTAGTTTCCCTATAAATCAAACAACGATTCGAATAAGAAACACAATTTCTTTAAAATATTTTACATAATACCTTAGCTATCGTTTGATTGAAAAGTTTAAAAATCTGACAAATGTTAGCAGTTTCACAGTTGCAACATTTTTCCACAAAGGGGAAAAAAAACTGAAACCTCACGAAAACTTTTCAAATTTAAAAAAAAATTAAATACATTTATGAAATAGAATTTTACTTTCGGTAAAAAATTTACTTCGATTAAAAAATACACATTAAAATCGATACCGATGCTCAGTATTTATATTTTATTCACATTCAGCTACCTTTCCACAACTTTCTACTAATTTTCCGATAGTAAAAAAAACCTTGAATGCAAACATTTTTACGTAAACGCACATTAAATATCTATACAATTATTTGTTTCCTCTTGGAATGGAGATGGATATTATATTCAATTCCAAAACCATACCCGTAAGTTTATTTTTCTGATTCCGAAAATTTGTGTAAATGAATAACTTATATTTCATTTCATTGCAATGTTCCAACGTGACGCCAAAAACAAAGTACTGTTAGAATAGTTTGTTTCAAATTTTGATTAAGTTGATGATAAATTTCGTTAAGTAGTAAATGCTCTTTTGGAGAGGAAAAAAGACCTTTCGATTACCAAGATCAATCTAGTGATAATTAGATTTGAGATTAGTTAAGACAGTGTACTAAATAAACAATGATAAATTCGAACAGAATGAAAACATTAGAGAAATGGAACTTGTAACTTACCATAAACGTGACACTCCAACATGAAACATGATTAAATGCATCTCAACTTGGGCGATTTCAGCTTTCATGATGTAATTTTGTTTCAACTATTGTCTGCAAGTACGTCAAAGTAAATATTTTTACTTGAACTTTTCGCGCCAAAAATAAAGGTGTATTTATTCTATATAACAATGTCAAAAAGTCCATTACACGCATCTGTCCTACACATCTTTGTTGATTGCTTTATAAATTCTTCAATTAATTTTATAAATACAATTTTCGAAAATATTGCTTTTCTTTTTTCTTTTGAAATTCAAATTACAAACAGCATAACGAAAATTTTCACACTCGTTAACCTCTCAATCGACCTTAAAAATCCGAGCATATTTCAGAATATGTTCACAACACCTACTTCAGAATATCCTGTTTCCACTTTGCACAAAACGAAACACGTCAAAACTACAGCTGTATAAACAAAACAAAAACCATCTGCCAAGTTGGTCTTTTCGGATACAAATGTCAACATTTCATCACTTCACTAAATCCAAGACGCGGTTTCAATAAACTGGTAAATGTCAGCTGCCAAAAGAATTTACATAATCCAAATTTGTTAAAAACCACTCGATTTTTCTTCGAATGGTTTAAAAAAAGAACGAACATACATTAGCACAAAATAATCCCTTTCACCCAGCTCATAACTATTCTTTCGAAACACTACTGGGAGAACAATCCCTTACGTCAAACTCGATGGCCTACTAGTTCAGTTCTGCGAATCATGCGCTACATGGCAGCCATGCAAACAGAGGTTTCTGCTCAGCTGATAGAACAGAAGAATCAAAATATACTCGATGTTTTTCCTTTACTGCGAAAAACACAATCCTTCGTTTCCGAACGAAACAAATTAAAAAGTACATGTTTAGAGAGAGGAGAACCAGTTTTCCAGCAATGCTCGCAGTTCTAGGCGGCTGCATTATTCACCTGCTGTAAGAAATTAGTGCGCGCTGTTCCGAAGAGAGAGGAAGTTTTATGTAAAAAAATGCCCATAATCTTCATGCATGGGATGAGAAAGATTCGCACTGAACCTCGAGATCTATGTCAAAGAGTGTGACTTCCTAAGGCTGCTTTCAAAGGTAAACGCATCCTTCAGACTAATGAATGTGAATAATTTAGGTACAGGTGGAGCGAATGAGATGTCCATTTTTAAGATTTGCTTGAAATGAAAATAATTGGCTTCTAATGTATTCATCAAGATTATAGAGGAATAAATATTTAACAAATTATATTTTTAATGAAAATTATGAGCACGCAAGGTACTTTTAAGTGAGCAATCATATTTTTAGATACTATTCCATTTAAATTTTCCATTACTACAGCAATAAAAAAAAAACTTTGACCTTTCAAAATTATATTATTTTAAATCATACACATAAACTAGATTCAGATATGTTCTGATTTAAAGAAGTTCAAAGAGAAAACAAATTGATAAGAATTAATAAAATGTGAATATATTTTAGAAGGATTTAAACATTGTGCAGCGTGTGTAAAATTTTTAAAAAACTTTTTGCACAGAAAATTGGAATATCACGTATCAAGTCAAAACGAAAAAATTCTGTAGTTCTGAAGTATAATCCAGACTTCAAAAAACATAAAAAAAAATTGCATATTTTTTTTGCTCAAAAAGAGTTTATGAATTAGAAATATAGCCCGACATAATAAAACTACAATATTTTTAATGTAATGATATTTTAAATTATAACTTAACGTAATATGATCGGAATTGATGCCTTAAACTGCTAAATAGATTCCTATAAATTGCAGAATTCAATGATTTCCATTAATAGCTACTGAAAGAGGTTTTTCATTATTTAAAAACAATTATATAATTAATACATTAAACATAGTATGATAATTATCACTATGCTTCTAATAAAACTTTAATAAAGCAATTAAATTTTTTAAGAAAATTTACATGTATTATTGAATAAAACAAACTACTCCAAGCAAAAATGCAGAACTACGATGATGTATTTTCACGCAAGATTGGCACTGATTGGCGACATTAACGACCCACAAAAATTCGAAAGCAATGCCATGGTATAAGTGGGTTTGAAAAAAAATCTTGTTCTCCCACATTGGATTATGAAGGAGAGAGAGAAGGGTACTCAAGAAAACGAAATTCAAGGGCGGCATTCGAAAATACACGTGCCTACGAGTAGGTGAAGAGTAAGAGTTGTGAAAAGTAAAATTAGTATTCAATAGGAGGTTGGGTTTTTGAGAGCAACTTGCGTGGAAATGAGCGCAATAAAAAGGAAAAGTCAGGGAAATTATGTAAACATCTTCGATAATTATGCAGTTTTCTAGAATTTTTATATACTAAGAGTTCTCAAATTTCATGTGCATTTAGTTACATTAATATTTATTGCAGTAATAAATTTTATGCAGAACATTCCCGTAAGTAAAACATTTGTTGTTTGTCCCGTAAGTAAAACTTTTAATAAATATGGAAACAATTTACCAGATGAGAAAACTTGATCAATAGAGATTGATCTTCATAAAGTATGTAGGGTAGCGTATTTTTGCAAAGGACTTTAATTGATTGCCCCCAGTCACTACACCACCTGACGAGAGTAATATATATATATATATAAACATAAACTAACACTGAATTCGTTTAAGTTTCCATATCATATGAAAATTATTCGATTTCCTTATTTGATTTTAATTAGAACCAAGTAAAGAGCTATTGCTGATAAGACTTAATTTTGACCAAGAGTCAGAATTAGATTTATTTCTAGACAAATGTAGAATATGAGATCAGATAGCTGAGATACTTGTTCATTTCGAATTCCCACATTGTGCCGATTATAGTCAGGTTTAATTTGAAGTAAAATCCACTTTCTACGTAATGGTTTTGGGCTAGATCACATGCCAAATCTGGACATTTTATAGCTGTTCATGTCCAGGACTTTATTTAACAATTGATTAAAAGTTCTCTATTTAAATTTTGGTAAACAGATTCAATATTTCCTGAAATGGAGTTCTTGATGCAATTTGAGCAAGGGAAATGTTTATCTTTTCCCAAAGGTAATAAACCCCACAACAAAAGAAAAAAAAAAAAAAAAAAAAAATAGCAAACTGTATGTTAATTGATTTTTCACAATGATTCAATGGCATACTGATTATATATTTTAAGAATTATTTTTAAGCTATCTGACAAATACATATTCGTACGAAAAAAATTATCATACACGACAATTTAAAATAACTCTCAAGCAACGCTCTTTCCTCCCGATTCCAATCGCTTTCAAGTGATGCTTTTTATCAATGTTCTCAAAATATGTTTTGCATACGCAATTGAAAAGACAAAATTAAAAATTCTCGAGATTTTCGTCATTTCCTTTCAAACAAGATGACCATATTTAAATGTATAATTTCAGATACTGGACTCCGGATAATACACCGGCGACTTCCTATGCCATTTTCGTAACTACATTTTTTTGATAATTTATTGTCAGAGGCTAGGTCTGCATTCCTTTAGTTCTTTAAATAACCTCAAAAAAAAGGATGTTTAACTGACCTTCGCTTCGTTTATTCGCGGTTCGTTTTCGTAGCGCCACCTGTAAACAATTCACGACGCATTCACTGCAGCTAAAAACTCATGATAAAAAGCTAAGTTTTGAAAAAAAAATTATCCACGCTATGACAGAACACCGAAAATTAAATTTTGGATAACATAAGCATTTGAGATTGTAAATTTATAATTTAATATAAAAGCACTCGGAGGACACATCAACAAATCAAATTAAAAGAAGAAAAAAAATTACAATTTTTTAAGAACGTTTCTTAAAAAGTTATGCAAATTATTATTTTGAAAACAGTACAGTACGTAAGAACTTTTTGAAAAGTGCAGTAAATATCTGCAAAAATAACAAATAGCACATAAATAATACATACATTCAAATCTTTACTATCTAAATAAATTTCTGGAAACAAATTTCACTTACTTTTAACATTGTGGAAATAATTTCAAAAATAAATCCAAAACAGATCAAAAACTGCGCTATGAAAATTAATGCATTTTTGAAATTACTGTCTTTTCAGAGCACGGAAGGGCAACAAAATCAAAACTACTAAACCATTACATATCTTATAAACTTAAAAATAAACGACATACTTACGGAATTAATCATGATTAACAGTAAAATAATCAAATTTGAAGGATATTAAGCGATATTTGAAAACCACAATTTTAAAACTTCAGTAAGAATTTTAATAGCAATATTCAAACGAAAATACTTAGCATAACACAGCCAAAATTCAAACAGCATAATTATAATTAACTTAAAACGATTAAAAAGTTTTTTTTTACCGAACTTGACAGCATAGGTAACATGCGAAGAAGCTATTTACAAAGAAGACTTTATATCAAATACAGGTAAATGCAAAACGCTACATCATTAAATAAAATGACGCAAGGAGTATGAAAAATGACACCGAGACAAACAAAAGTAGTCACTTCAGCATATTTTTCATCCCACTACGCGGAAATTTACATAAGTCATCTACCTTAATTTCAACAGAATTATCAAATATCAGGATAAATATTTTGCATGGTCCCAATTGTTCTTTTAGATACTGATTTCACTCAGGAAATATTGGTGGATTTCTATTTCTGCAGAAAAGAAAAAAAAAGCTATGGAATGATTTTTATTTGAAACAGATTTCAGGTGCTACAAGAAAAACCAGACGCAATTACATAAACATGCATGTTTTATGGAAAATGCACCTGGAGGATGTGTTTTCGTAGTCAACACTATAATTATTCAGTTATCGTGAAGACCTTGAATTGATCAAAGGGGGAAAAAAATCGAGAATTAATGTGTTAAAAATTTAATGCACGAGGACTATTAAAATATTAATGAATATTATACATAATTCTGAAGTTAAATTTTAAAGCTATCAATCTAATTTAAAAAGCATATAACTTTTCAAAGAACATAAAATTTATTTTGCTTTTTCCATACAGCGCTACAGTCGAGCACACACACAAATAAAATAAAAGGAAAAAACCATTAATACACAATTTTGCTCTAATGGTACCACATGTATAACTGTAAACATTTACAAATTGAATTATACAAATAGGCGATGGGTTTTAATAAAACCTGGCAAAATTTTAATAAAATGATTAAAGAAGTCGCGGTTACAGTTTCGAATTAATATCCCATTAAAAGCTTACACAAGGGCTTGGAGGCGACGAACATCATAAACTTTAACCACAGTCAAGTGAAATGGACGATACTAGAGATTTTCCGATTTCCACACCGTATTACGGGAGAGCATTGAGGTTCAGTTTAGTGTGCAGTGCCCTCCTCCACGAAAGATCGTCAGTGGAATCGGGAATCGAAAATGCGGCTCAATTTGACATAGGCGGCCGCAAGCTCGTCTTATAATGATCAGGTTAACCACAGACTAGAAGAATCACGAATGATAATTATAGAAAGTGCTCTTTCTAATTGTACAGTAGTAATAACTACACACACAAGAATTCAATGATTGTTTATTAACATAGTACTTATAAGCAACTAGCGACGGACCTCGAAATTTTGTAGCACCGTCCAGAGACGATGACACCCGAACTAACACCACACTCTCTAAATTACCACACCCTCCCAACATGAGGATTTAAGATTCTTGACAGATTTAACGCGCGTCAGTCTCTATATACTACATTAATTTAATGATGTCAGAATTTGAATCCAGGTTTATTTATGGTTTGTTTTTTATTAACATCGCATTAGAAGCAACACGAGAGCTGTTGGTGACGGACCTCGTAATTTTGAACCTCGGTCAAGTGACGAGGACGACGCCTGAGGAGGCATCCCCTATCCTAACTTCCACACAATGCCAACGGGAGGACATTCGAATCCAGGACTCGATTGAAAAGCAACACAAGGAAAATGAACGCATCCACAACAGTATCAGTGTCATGGTTTAATGAATAACAAATCTTATTCTCCCAATAAAAAAGCATCTTAGTTTTTAAATACAAATAGTTTCATATCACAGCATCAATAACGTTTCAGAAGTAAACACATGAAATAACTGAGATAACATAATTTTTTTCGAGATTTTACAAAAGTAAAATTTTAGGAGACACAATATTATGGATACAGTATATGCGCATGTAAGTATAAGGCCAGATTATTTTTACAACGTTTTTATGTACTTCACTTGGAGTCTGTGTGTGTATGTATCAGTGTGTCATCAAATTTTCGATCGTTAATTGAACCAACTTCCCATCAAGCTAGAGCTCTGAAACTTTAAGAATCGTTCTTACTCGCCTAACAATGCAATATACATGCATTTGCGACAAGATTTAGCCAATATTTCAATTATTATTATTATTATTATTTTTGGCTACAGCAACACTATGATCGATAAATCCTTTGGAATCAAGGCTGACATGGCAAATAAATGTTTTGAATTTAATGTATAATAATTAATAAACTTTGCCACCATATAAAAGCTTTGTTTTTAAAAATGTTGATTTTTAGCTTACGAGCACAACGTTGGAAATGAAATTCATAAATGATTCCCAAATTTGATTTAAACTAATGTCGTATCTTTCAATTGTAAGATACCAACTAAAATTTCAAACTGTAAACAAAATAATTCCAAACCAAATTTTCGGAATAAACATCACATTTTCTTCAACTCGAGAGAAAATTAAATTAACCTCACATTTTTGAAACTTTTAACCAGTTGACATCTAAATTGTTACAAATAGCACTTCTAAAACAGTTTATTGAAATCTATTTGCAAAGGAATTGCGAACTTTCCTAGTTTGAGGCAAAAGTAATTACGACAAGTTCCCAAGCCAAAAAAAAAAAAAAAAAACCCATTCCATTTAAAGCTGAAATCTTTCCGGGTTATAGCGTCATTTACATCTAAAAGTCATCCCATCGACGCATTAATGATGAAGTTAAATGTTCATCTCATGTTAAAACTGTTATCTTAGCACGCTCGGGGGTAAAGCCACACAACTCTTCACCACAAGTCTTCAATCGTGTCTCTGGCATGCATGCGTGAGGCTTTATAATGAAGCAAAACATCTAAAGTGTGAACACGGACCAGTAAGGGAAAAATCCACATGGGGGCTGATTGAATAAGGAATGGCGAGGGGAAATTAAATTAAGTCTCCCCCCTTTCATTGCGTGACTCGACCCCGAACTTGCCAAGGTGAAATGGAATTCCAAGATAACCTAGAAATGCTAATAAAATGCGTGGGTAGATAGATGGACGGATAACTTGCGGGGAGAAGGAAAGAGAAGAAAAAAAGCAATCGCAATCTTGGGGTTTTCGTAATAGAAAAGGATTATTGGATAGACATGAGTATGGGGTTGTGTTGGCACCAATATACCGAATCTTTCTGCAACTGCTTTCTTTTATCAAAAGATCGCACAGTGGTAAGCTCGAGTTCTTAGGTAAAATGAAATATATAGAATGGTCTAAAGAATTTAATTTTCTTTATAGAAAAAAGTATTATTGCTTCTGCACAACGCTGCTTCCTTTTGTATTTGCAGAAAGTAACTTTGCATAACCAACAAATTGGATTTAACCATACTAAGTGTACTTGTATTTTAGAATTATAAAATTACCAATTCAAAAAGGAATACAATCAGTAAAAGATTTTAAACACAAAAACGCAAATTTTTTTTCGAACATCTTCATTCTTTAATAAATCAATAATGAGAATCCATAATTCTCATATCGGAAATCATTCCCATTCAAATAGGTTGTTCTTAATTCAGGTTTACAGAAAGAATTTTTTATGCAGACACGACAAAAAAAACCCCTGATTTTTACTGGATTAATATTTTTTTTTTTTTTAAAAAAAGTATTTTAATGCAATAGCACGAATATTAATGATTTCAGATTGTTTTTTTTTTCTTTTCAAAACGTTCAGAGCTTTTTCTGTGGAAAGGATTTCAAATAAAGTAATTTAAAGCAAAAGTAAAGTTTTCCAATAATAGAATCCGAACTTACACTTTTTTTTAGAGAAAATATTTTATCGAGCATGTACATATAAGTATAAGTAAAGATGAAATCTATTCAGAAATATTAAGATAAATCACCTTTATCCAACCAAGGAATAACAATCAATTTAACAATACAAAACATCCAATAATTTGCATCTGTTTCGAATTTTTTTACATCATTAATCTCTGCAAATACGCTTATGAAATCGATTGCTTTAAATAAATGATAGAAAATAAATCTGTTCGCAATAACACATCTAACAGAAAATCGAATGAGAAAAATGAATAAAACAAAATTTACCACAAGATTGCTTGAGTTGGTAGTATTCTCTGCAAACATCCATATTTCAGTCGCCTGTCTTTATCATAAGCAACTGAATGCCTAGAGCCATACAAAGTCCCATTGATTAAGATATACATATCTTCGTTTGCTGTTACACAATGGAAAGTTTAATTGACGTGTTTTTAAATTCATCGCATTACGATAAACATTCTAAATCCTGAAAATGATCTTTTTTTAAATGTTTCATTTATTTGAAATAATGCATCACAAAAAAAGAAAAGCTGACGATAATGTAGGAATTAACTTCGACCGTTTAACAAACATGTGAAATTCCAGGTTGTTACATCCAGGCACAGTGACGTCGGCGACGTAGAATCCAATCTTCAACTCGTTTCAGTTTCGCCATTTTTTTTTTCGCGGAGTCAGCATGGCTAACGAACTGCTGCTGCACATCAGATGTCAAGTCAAAAGAATAATAGTAAATGTAGTATCAGGTGATTCGGAAAATAACATTTCCCATCTAAAATCAAGATTGTACGAAAAATAAGAAAAAAATATCGAACGTTAATTGAAAACTTATTACGGAACTTTGGGTAAGATGTTGGCAAACAGCCATTTCAATGATTAAGTGCTCCAATTACTTTCTTTTTAAGAGTATAAAATGAAGGATAATTTTTATTTCATCAGTTTAAGAAGACTTAATTTTCACATTCATTATTCCATGAACCAATCATCTTGAGAAACTTAATTTTGCAAACCATCTTATTTTTTCCCCCTAACATATTCCTTTTAATTAATAAAAAATCATATCTTAAAAACTTTAAAAAAAAAAAAAAAAACTGCTAGCAAAAAGAAAAGAAAATATGTACTACTCTGAATAAAAAGATACTTTTTTTTAAAAAAATCACCAGTTTGGCTTAAACATTTTATGAAACAAATTTACAAGGAAGGATTTATCTTTTGTTTTTAACATGCAATTATTTTGTCTTATATCAAGTATTTAACAGGAAGTCAGCGTCAATTTTTTATACATATAATTTAATTCAATCAATTTTGAAATGTGCATTCAAAGTGACTAAAAATGGAAAATATAAATAGCAAACATAAGAAAATGTAATTCAAAAATATTGAAAAAAGATTTATTTTCTTATACTAAAAAGAAAACCCCATTTCTTTCCCTTTTTCATTGTTTACTGATCCTATAAAAATTAACCAAACAGGAGTATTCATGTATTGATATTTTGATCTAATAAAATATTGGTTTAACACAAGTTTTAACCATATAAAATAAATTTATGATGTACTATATTTGCTTTAAATGAAAGAAAATTTAGGACTGTCAAAATTTTGTCGAAGTGAAGAATAAATTTACAAAAGTCACAAACAGAAAAAAATATATAAACTTTTAAGATAAGGAAGAAATTACCTGATAAAGAAGTTATCCGAAACAAAATAAATCAAGGAAGCAATGAAAATGTTTTTATCTTTAAATTCTATTATTCAAAGAGAAATTATTTAACGAACTTAACATTTAAAAAATTCACATGAAATGCTGTTACATCACAAGGGATACTTTTAAAACAAAATAAATTTCGAATAAGCATGCCTTTTCATGAGCCCACGTGATTTTTTTAAATGAGAGTGCCAACCCTATATTTTCAAACGAAAAAATGATATTTTAAAAATACAAAAATAGCAAATTTTTTTTAAATATATACATAATTTTTGGTATTTGGAAAAACCTCTACGGAGCAACGAACAAGGGGTTTAAAGAAGATAATCGAATAGAAAACCCAAACACTTGTCAGCACCTTGGTAAAATATTTATCTTACGCTGCACGTGCGCAGTTAAGACAACCAAGAGCCATAAATAAGGAAAATATTTAAAAATAGATGCAGAGCGTTACGTTCAAATATAACGCTGGTGGTAGACACGTGTCGCGATGTAATGAGTGATGAACAAAAATTTAAAAAGAGAGTTTCATTTTTTAAGACTGTATTAACAGTGAGTTTAAGTTCAATTTTTTTTAAACTAAAATATTTTAATAAATTTAAGAATTTTAAAAAGATAAGGGAGTTGGAACGAATATGAAAAGTTTAATAATCAATAATTATTTACAGCTAATGAGAAAAATGATTAAAACATATTTTACAAAATCATACGCACCGTTGGACTCCATTTTTTGCAATTTTTTTCCCCCCCGAGATATACTTTTTCTTGAAAATTTTTAAATCTATCAGACTAAGCCAAATTTAATGAATATAATAAGTTCATTAAGACAGACGAACAAAAGATTAATATGCTTTTAAGATTACCTATTTCTGATTATAAAATAGAGAACAGTTTAAAATTCAGTTACTTATTAACACGAGTTTATCCGAAACTGACTGGTTAAAAACATGGAATCTAAAACGCTAAAAGAAAAAGAAAAAAAAAAGCATGTAAAAGAAATAATTCTAGTCATGCATGGAGGAAAAAACAAGAAAATTATCAATGATGTCTGGAGGATAACGGTAATGATATCGGAATGATTTCAGCGAAAATAGATATGTGATGTGATTATTGTGCAAAACTAAATGGATGTAGTCTCGTGATGGAACCTAAAATAATAGAGCAGCTTCTTTTATAGATATATAGTCTCGATAAATACGAGCTCTTACACATTAATACCTACCTTACGCTAAAATACGTTAATACATTTTATCAAAATGACATTAAGGTTTATTTCGTATTTAAATCTTTTATCATTCAAAGAAATGGCATAACTTGTTTTGATTATTTTATCAATGATATTTTTAAAATATATCATTCTCTTTTGTAGTTCTAGTATTTTTGTTCTCTGTGATTGATATATTTCCAATTTTCTTGTGAGATAAAGTTTTTGGAACAAATATAAACAATATTTTGTAATACAAAGCAAAAATATGTTTCATCAAGTTTTATGTATAGACTAATGTCTCACAACTTGGTGTGAGAATTTAAGAATAATTGATTACTCGACAAGAGTGACATTTATGGGGGGAAAATGTTTCCAATAATAAACCGTAACTTCTAAAAAATCATAAGCGTATATACGAGCTCTATTACAAAATTATAATCGAAATGATTATAATAAGCATTTTTTTTTAATCTCTAAACATTTTATTTCTTAAAGCTGCTTGTAAAATAAAGAGATTTCAGAAATTGAGATAAATGCCTGCTTTTAAGACAGCATTTTTTTTTTCTTATAGGAAAAACAAATTTAGTTTTCAAATAAGATTAAATTCATTTCGAAAACACACACTCAAGAAAATATCGGATTATAAATGGAACTCTCAGCCCCTTTTCCAAAAATTGAAAGAAAAAAAAAAAAAAAAAACGAAATTTAATTCCCCAGAAACGTTTTGGTGCATAATAAAATGGGTAAAAAAAAACAAAATTTAGAACTAAAGCAATATCCATATTTACGCATTAACACCACATAATTGTTTTGTACCATTAGGCTTTGCTGTTAATGAATTGATAGCATTATTTCACAGCTCTAGAATGCAATCTATATAAGCAGGTTTCAGAATACATAGCAAAATTTGACGTTTTGTTCACTTCTAAATGTCCCGCTGACTATATTAACTTATTTTCTTATAATATACAAAACAAACCTTTACACCACAATAATATAACTAGACATTTTTCGATTAGGTGTCTGTTACCAGTGTAAGATATTTGCAGTTATAGTTAAAATACAAAATGATTAAGATATGATTTCTACAGCTTAACGACAATTTGTAGAAGCATATACGTTGAATTTGAGGAATTTATGAGACTACGTAAGATTTCGCATTGAAACTGAGTGCAAGTTTAATGCATTAATAAAGTATTCTAGTTACTAACGATTGTTGGAAATAATTTATTTGGATACCGCCAGGAGGCGCCTTGTCTCGTCTAAGTGAGAGCACACAGGTTTATAGGTAATATTTCAGAGTACTCTTAATTCTTGACCGCGTAAGGCGGATTTTAAGAGCTAAGGCGGGTAAGTGAAAGCATGGGCTATTTGGAAGTCGTATATTTTGTAAATTTTCGTTTATGTATAGGTGCGTAGAGAACGTAAATAATTATGTAGAAAGGCATTGCTCTCCCTCTTTTCCTTGTTGGATTGTTCTATTACAACGACAAAGCTATAAATTTTGAGCCAGGATCATATCTAAAAGTAAGCATTTCAGTCTTAAAACTCTTTAGCTACATTTCAGAACGTTTCTCAAAATAACAGAAGGGCATTAAAATCAAACCAGAACCGTGAGTAGCATCTTTATTATTCCACGCTATAATTTTTGAAGGAATAAAACACTGAATTTTTTATTCCATTACTCAGAAATTTTATTAATTAAAAAAGGCGGCTTTCACGATATCTGTTGGTTCATAATTCTTGAAATCAAAGAAAACAAAATTTTTAGACATGGTATATTCTAAATCTAAGCACTTTTGCAAGTTATTCAATGAGCTAGTAGTAGTTGGTCAGCATTTAAACCCACTTTAGTAGTTTTTTTTATAAAATGAATACTATTTACTTTTATTAGTAGTTTTTTTTTATATAATGAATGTTATTTAACGGTATACTGTTATGGAATACCCTTTATATTATCTCTGGTTCTTACAAAATGAATACCATTTTCTTTTTAACTCCATTCGGAGAACCTGGGAAACTAAATTTAATTTCAACAAATCTTCAAGAATATTTGCAGATTTTACTCGATGTCGAAATTTTACCTTGCCTTCCATCATTTCTTCAAAAAACAAGCACTGAAGCCCATTTGGGAAAGATACAAATCACGAAAACGAGATGCCATGTCACATTTAAAAGCAGAAACGCAAACGACAAGCCACTCTTTATTCATCGGGCGGCACGTGGCTCAACAACATAAAAGGTCATCAGCATGTGTGTGGGGTTTATTTTTCTCGACATCCTTTTCAAGGGCTACGATAACAGATGGAGATAACGGAAAAATAGCCCTTTCACTTCGCAACACAGAGAAGATCTCAGAGGCAGAAAAAAACGTGGATTTGACAACCGGATGTGATGAGCTAAATTTGAATAAACGTTTAATTTTGCAAGAAATCTATTTCATTTTCAACTAGAGCAAAGTGTTCTAAACATCAGTAGGCAATACGATAGGAGTTTAATTATATACAAACTCTTGTTGCTTCTTTTTGAAATGTTTATATTTTCATTTCATTAACATCTAACCACAGCTGAGATAGTAATCATGTAACGTGCAGTGAGTTAAGCTCTATCAGATGTGATTGGTTACAGTATTCTAAGAGAAGATTTTCCGATTGGTTACAGCTTTATGGGCGTTATACAATATGATTCTAATTTTACTCTAAGGGCTGTAAAGCTAATGATTCAAATTGTGCGCCACGGTCACACACTGGAAACGTCATCCGAGCTGGGTGTCTTTTTTTCAAGTTTCTACATTGTTACTGCTCCTTATATAACTGTACACTGACTGTCAAAACAGAGGCGTCCTCTAGCGACCATACAAAACAAGTGATGCGTCAGTAAAGACTTAAGATCTTGGTGAGTGCACACTTGTAGTGAAACTCCGTCCCTCTGTTTTGTTTATTAGAAAATTGGTATTAATTGAGTTGGTTTATTTTGAACAGGTGTGCCCCCGGGTATTGTCTTGATGGAAGAGGATCTTTTTTCACATGAGAACATTTTTTTTCTTGTTTCTTTGCTAGAGTGGTGCAATAACGACGCATAATACCCTCCTTATAAGTGACTAATACTTATAATACATATAATACAAATACTTGTTTATTGATTTTCCTTTTTTCAATTAATCGGTGTAAGTGATTCCACGTTCATCACTTCAACAGGACGTTCCAAACGACATTCATCTTTTGTGGATGTACATTCATGTTTAAATTCATTTACCCAATTGCAAACACAGGAGCAGATCGTCATGAGCTTCATCCAACTCAGCTTTGATCTCTTTCGGTGTCAAGCCTTTTAAATATACTCGTTTAATAACCGCTAGAACCTTACTCTTTTTGCATTTTTCTAAATAAATACAAGCTTCTTGCTTCAATCGACAATGAAAATGAGGGAAATTGCTGAAACTTAGCATCATGACTTACTAGACAGCTGTCTAACTAAAAACAAACTTTTCGATACTACGAGCACCATCTCGAGTATTTTCTGGGGATTTATTGAACGATCCTCGTAATTTATTCCAGCGCTCACATTTTTAGGATAATTAAACCTTGGTTACTAATACTTTAAAAACAAAGTTGTTGCATATTATTTAAAGGAAACAAACTGGATTACCAATAAATATAGTATAAAAAGACATCTCAAATGCAGAGTTGGGAAAAAAAAAAACAGATTCAGGAATCGTTATATAATTAATATTCTTAAAAAAAAAAGACGTTTAAGATAGTTTCTTTGAAAGATGGAATTAAAAGCATTGGCGAAGATGAAGTCAAGCAATGGAATTAACAACGATAATTGCAGTAAAATGTCTGAAGTAATAAAAATAAATACAAATGATATATTGAACAGAAATAAGAAAAAAAGTTATTTTAAGGAATTGAGAAAATTTAGACGGTAAAAGCTGATTTTGCCTTCAAAAGAGTAATATCAGAATAAGGAAATTATCTGCTCAAAGCGGTTTTAAACTGAAGACTTTAAAATTATTAACATTGAAAACGTATATAAATACAGTAAACAGAAACACATTCCAGAAAAATTTACATCATATGGAAATCATTTTGCACGTTGTAATACTTTCTAAACAAATTGTTTTTAACCGTACACATTAAAATAAAAACGTTGATCTTTAATTCTTACACAAAAAGAAATACTGAGAGATAGGATCCCTAAACAGCGAGAAAAATAAAACACCGTTAAATTGTTTACAATAATCTTTCATGTGATTTCTCCTACAAATATTTGCTTTAAAACCCTTTTCTTCACAGTAAGTTTAGAAGATCCAGTGTCTGATGCATGTATTTAAATATACGCTCTCGCCATTTTAAAACAATTCTGTGAACATAATCGCAAAAGCAATTGCAGATTAGGTAATGTTGACAAAACATATCACAGGAATTAAATGAAAACAATGTAGAAATGAAAAGGTTTCAATTTATCTTCCACTTAACCTACGAGCTTGAAAAAAAAAAGAAAGAAAGAAAGAAATGGCGAAATTGTAATTCCAGGTAATCAATTAGGACACAGGGTATAAATGTAACGGAAAACTGTCAACGCAATACAAAGAACAAAGAGCGAAATAATGGTCAATTGCAGGCGCGAATGTCCCAGTGAGCGTAATTGAGTCTGTTCTTTCGTAACTGGAAAAGAAAATTGCTCAATATTGTAATTAAAAAACAAGCTCATGAACAAAGTGATTATAGATTTCGCCTAGATTGTCAGAAATATTGGTAATCATAATAGTTTGATAGATATTTCGTTAGTGGTCAATGTTAAGTTGATCTACTGTTTAACAAAACGTGCTTTGGTTTCCGTGAAAATGTTAACAAGCTCACATTGCAGAAGTGATAAAATTGTGTTGGAATGAATTTGTAACGTAACTTATTTTAATAATTCGAAATAAAGCCCAACCTTGAAGGTAATACAATACTCTTCTATCTCAGATAGGTTAAAAAAATTAATATATTGAAGTAATAATACTACCCCCTCATAGAATTACAGTTTATCCTTCCCTTTATGACAACTGCGTGTTTCAGGAGGGATTCACAAATAAGGTACATTAATATTTCTTGTAAGTCAAAGATTTTTTGACACATTTTTATTATTCGCCACCCAAGCGGCTATTGTTTTAGTTGGATCATTTTTGGCGTACCAGATCACTTTTCATTTTTTTTTTTTTTCTTTTTCCGTTTTCTTCAATTTTAATTACATTCAGCACAAATATATACAATTTAATAATTTATCGTTTCCTTTAATTGTAATATTGGAAATTATTGTTCATTTCTCGATATTTCATCGTTTACTATAATTCTTATATATTTGAGTAATTTAATAGTAATTATTAAAAAAAAACCGCACCTTGGGTGACTTAATCTGTTCTTTGCAAAACTTTGTATAGAGCGCTTTTTTTAAATTTCCAATTATTTTAATGAAATTTCATAACTTGCGTGATAAATAAAAAATCTACAAAAATTCTCAATCTTTTTTTAAGAAAATTCCACATTTTAAATAATCTTTTTCAAAAAATTATCAATATTCTATTATCGAAAATGAAAATATAACAAAGACATCGCACTAATCTAAAACACATGTATGCCTTAAAAACAGTAAATCCATTGCTTGATTATTAACGTCGTACTTAGAAGCACCATGAGGGCTACTGGTGACGGAACTTGTAATTACGAGCATTGATCAAGTGACGAGAACGACATCTGAGCTAGCACCACACTTTCCAAACCTCCACACTACGCCATTGTGAAGATTTGGGACTTCCACAGATGCAACTGACATCAGGACTAGAATCCATGAACTGATGTTGAAAACGTCGTCTATGAATTCGCAATCATAACTCACTCGCGCCCATTTAAACATAAAAAAAAAAAAAAAAAAAGAAGTGGAAAATACGAAACCTTTTCTTTTTTAGATAGTAAGGAATAATCATAACACATCATTGGATGGTATAAGGACAATCTCATTTCATATCATAAATTAAGACTTAAAATTAATACAGAATTATTACACTAATTGATGAACATAAAGTGTAAAAAAAACTTACCAGTTACAAGATAATAAAGAGAACAAAAGTAGAATACTGAACAGTAAAAACTTACCTAGAAAAAAGGAAAGAAAATCATCAAAAGATTTATTCATTATTGCAAAAACATCATTCTTAAATGTAATTAAATTGGGTGCTTATTCGATTCATAAAAAGCTTTCAAAAATATACAGTATAATCAAATTATATTTTCAATATTTATCATTAAACTTCTCGATAAATAACTAAAATATTTGCTAATGAAATATTTTCAATTTTTAATCAACATATTATTCAATCAAAACACGCTTGTTTGAAACATGCCACATTTAGAAAAACTGCTATAAATAGAAACATAGAACAAACCAGACCTTAAAGATGTAATATTAATTGAAAATGCTACAAGTTATAAAAAAATTAATTTAAAAATAAAACTTGATACTAAGCATCGTCTGCACTTTTTTCTTGAATGTATAAATAACTTTATTTATCCAATCATTCGAATAATTTCTATCGCATTACTTAGGCAAAACAAACGAGAATAAGATCACGTGAAGAAAAATGTTGAATGTTTGTGTGACATTTTTTCAGTTAGTTAACCTATCAAATAAAAAATTCTGTTAACTTCGTTCTGATAATTTAAAATAACTTATATACATTCCTTTCATAAGAAAGCCTAACTTATAATTGAACAGTGGAAGACCTTGCTTTACAAGTCACTTTTTCTTGATAAGAAACATACATCACGACTTTTCCCTAGATTTTACGGAAGTTTTGATCAAGAAAACACCGAATATCGAGCCATAATCTATTTACGAAGACTATGCCGAGGAAAGAAATGAGAGAGAGAAAAAAAAAATTTAAATCGTTTGCGAAATGCTTCACATGTAGAGAAAAATCGATTCGTTGGCAGTTCTTCGATAATCGTTTGATGAAGCGCAGCCGATTTTAAGTTTAAAAGGACGAAGAAAGAAGCTTAAAAACTTTAATCCTCCACTACAACGTTAAGCCAAGATCTAAAAAGTTTTTACTAAATCCAAAAGATCGTTAAAGTTCTGGGATTTTAACCGTTAAAGGAAAAAATAAAAATTACCGTTGAGAGTGTGTTTGGAAGCAGCGATTTCCAAACCAGAAAAAAAAAAAAAAAAAAAAAAAGAATCAACCCTGGGAAAATTAAGAATTCCGTAACTTAATTTGGGAAGAACTTCCAATCTTTAATAAATTATCCACTCACTTTTAAGAAGAGACGTTTTCGCTACAACAAAATCCTTTCAAATCCGAGCCATAATTAAATGTAAAGATTTTAAGATGCATTTGAAAATGCTGCGTTATGCTCAAGTAAAAGAAGTTCAAAGAAATCTATTCATTTTTCTTATCTTTTAAAAAATATAAACAGACTAAAATAACTATCGTACCTCTTCGATTTCATTAAATAAACATTTTCGAAAACAGATTTTTTTTTTTTTTATGAAGGACAATAATCTTTGTGATTCAAAATATATCAGGATTCAAAGCAAGTCAATCCATATTTATATATAACAAATTACATATTTGCTACAGAATTTCGTGTTCGGAATTTTGAATTAAATAGAAAATTCTCTAGTATATATAAGACTGATCTTAAGATTTGGAACAGGTTTAGAGATTATGAATGTTTTTACGAGAGGATTTATAATGTCGACCCAAGAAAGTAAAAATTTTACCAGAAAACATTGATGCACAAGGCAGATTAAATTGAGAGATTACCATTTTTTGTTAAAAAAATGCTTAGAGGCAGTTCTTAATTTAAGAGAAGCAAGTAATTTTTCGCTTTAAGGGATAAGGAAAATTTGAAAGGCATTCACAAATTTTAAGTAATATTTTTTTTCTCCGTCATATTTTTATATCAATTGGTTAGCGAAAAATACCAAAGAACAAAGCTCCGAATATAAACAAAGTTCCTTTTCAAAAGAATGCATCTTAGCTCAGATTATAACAATTTTTTTCCGAATACATTGATGTATTTATTCTTAACACACCACTACCTGTAAACATCAGATTCCAAAACACTTTTAATCCGTTGATTTTTGATTCGAAATGTTTTAAAGCAAATATTTTCGAACAAATATCTGCCACTTTATTTTAGAATCTGCGCATCTATTGACTTTTAAAACGCCCATCATTCAGAGAGATATGCAGTTTATTATCAAGTTTTCAATCCTTCGAAATCTTCATTATCATTCCTAAAAATAAAGGCAGGCAGATTACACCGAAACTTTGCACTCCTAGGATATTACGTGCTTCTTACACACTTTACGGCACATCATCGGGTTACTAGAAAAAACTTGGGGGAAAAAAAAAGTCACGTAAATACCTTGATGATTTTAACAAGTTATTAATTGAGGATTAACCATCATTATTGCATATTCTGAATCCAATTAGGAAAGTCAGTATATTCTTTATTTTGGCTTTCCTAGTTTTAACGATTTTCTATTAAAAGCACGACAAAAAATTAAAATGTTTACAGACTTTTTCTGGATTTTTTACCGAAAACGTTATCTTCTCTGGAATTTTAAAGCAGTGACGGTTAATGCTAATATCTAACAGTTTTCGACGACCCACCTGGAGCATCATCAGCTATCTCATATCTTTGTTCCTTGACGTACACATCGTGCGTCACTAAGTTTTGCACATTCAGACAGCAGACAGGAGGTCACAGTAGTTGGTTGACACGCAAGTTAAAAAAAAAAAAAAAATTGGAAAATGTCAGAAATTTTAATTTAGCCTGCAGGTGTTTCAAAACTACGCGCAATGCAATAAAAATTAGCATACATTTTTAATTAATAAGACATCGTTAAATTCCTACACATCACTGAAAAAAAATTAAAGAGCTAAACCTACTATTAGCCTTTTCTGAAATGTGTAAGCGAGTTGCAATTTTGTTTCTTTTGTACTGGGTTCTAACATTTTATGCAAATATCTTTAACTTTGGTGTTTTTTCACGATTTATTGTCCAGAGAGGAAGAAAAAACAATACATCATTGATAATGAAACGTACTTTATACAATAAATAATAATTTTTAGAATATTAAAATGGATGTGAATTAAACAAAACCAAAATTGTTTACATTACTATGTATATCATTTCGTGTTTTTGTGCAATTCGCAAGTTCGAATAAAATTGAAAGGAAAAAAAAAGCACCCGATACATGTATTCTCCCATTTCAATTTACATGCAGTTTTGAAATTAGTAACTTTAATAGAAACTGGAATGCATCTTTTCCTACTATATTACTTTTAAATTTTCTATATAAATTCCACGAGCACATAACAGAAAATATAATTAACGTGCGTGTCTTTTCAAAAAGCATTTCTATATAAACCAACTATCACTCAAAAGTTTTCGAAAAACATGACTGATACATAAGAAAAATACTTATAGATAAAAGTTATGGTATCGACTTACATCGTCCAAAAGAAAACGAAGTGAGATAATTCTTCAAAATTTCAAAAGCATGGAATGTTCAGAAATAATTCCAAATCGAGACCGAGATTTAATTCAGTTAAATTTACTCCTGAATGACAAAAAAAGCGATAAAATCATTTCAAGAGTGTAATTCACTTTGCACATTACACCAGTCAAAAAAATGCAAAAATGACAGCATCATCAAGTTGCATCTCAAATGAAGAGAAAATATCTTCACGCAAAATGACTTTCACAACTCGAGAAGAATAAATAATGGACAGGCAAAGTAGAAGTGCAGTTTATTCATTCTGAAATCGTCTGCTTCCGTGAGAACGCACGGAGTGGCTTGGAAGACGCTAAGTTGTTTGCTCCTGTGAAAATAGCAAAAAGTGCACATGCAGCAATTTCGCAGCTTTTTAAACCTTCATCAGGCAAAGGGGGGGAAAAGCAGCTACAAAACCGTTTTTTATTGGAAATTGCTCGCAGAAAACAAGCGTAACTTTACGAAGAATAGGATGATTTTTGTTAAAATGCATTTCAACCCCCCCTTCCTTTAGTGAGAACAATGTACTTCTCTTGAATGTTGCAAAAAGAATGCAATAACAAAATAACAAAAGGAGTAATTCGATTTTACTAAAGTATGGGAGAATTCGGAATTGCTTTGCACGCTTTCGAAACCAAATATACTTCAAAAGGCATTAAATTGCGAGATTTTGAAATATTTGAAAAAAAAAAAAAAAAAAAATTTACAAATTAGATGCGTGTAAAAATTAACACAGGTTCAGAATGAATGCTGGGATTCATAACATTTCAAACAAAATATATAGAACAGAATTTTCTGAAATACAAATGGAACTTATATAGATATGATTTCTTGCAAATATTATGTAGATTCTGAAATGAAATAACATCTAAAAAAATAGTGCAGAATAAAACTGGTAAAATGTTGGAAACTGAGCATTTTTTATTTCTGAGCTACACTTATATATTATGCTTAATTGGATATTAATGTAACACGAAAAAGAAAGTGAGGGTTATTGGCGACGAAATTAAGCGATTTTCAGCCATGGTAAAGCGATGGAACAGACACTTGATCCCACTTTCCAACATGCAAGCTGCATCAACGGACCCTGACAGAATTAACACGTAATAGTCCTCGCTACACGACGGATCTTTAGAGGAATCGGGACTCAAACTCATAACTCAACTAAAAAGCAACACAAGAAAAACCAGGGTTTATGTTGCAGTAGATAGGCTATTTAATCTTGGGCCCTACATATGGAAAAAAAAAAAAAAAAAAATGCCGACCCCGAGTTTGAGACTATGATCGCTCGCCCATCGCGGCAGTTTTTGAAAGGATAGGTATTGGACCCGTTACCCATCGGTTACGAGTTCGTAACTGCAGCAACCAGACTGCTAGGAATCTAGATAATTTAAAATGAACATTTAAGATTTACCGCAATAAAATAGTAATAAAAAAAAACACTTTTGAAAAATTAACACCAAGAAAAATTATGAAATCATCGTTCATTATAATCCACAATTTTTACATGCAAATACGTTTTACAAATAAAGATTAACACAATATAGGAATGGGTAATTATCTATAAACTCTAATTTATACATCATGAGAATTTCAAAAGCATCGGAGGAAATCAAATCTTCAGTGAATTCGAAGTAAGCATTGGAAGAAAAAAAAATTACAAAAATTATGTCCTGCGAAACATTAAAAATACCCCAGTCAAAGATTTAGAATATCAGGTTAATAAAAACGAATTGCTAACGAAAAGGTATTGCTTAAACTAATAACAATTTAGGAAGTATTCATTAAAAGATAGGGAAAAAAAATCACATTAAAAAGTTTCTTCCTTCTCGAATATTAATTAAGAAACATGGTGAATACAGAAAAAGCAACAGAAGATGGTAGGAGGAAAAAAGGTCAGACAATAAGAAAATACAATAAATTAAAAAAAAAAGCACTAACGATAAGAAAGGGGGTGAAAAAAACAGTATTACTCCTCTTTGAAAAATAATGACATGTTCAAAAAGATGCATGACTGCATAAAGCGAGGGTTAAAAAAAAAATACAAAAGTGCTTGAAAGAAGCTCTTCAGATTTGGCGGAGAAGTCAAAAGCGAGGAATAAACTTAGAAAAAACGAAGAGAGAGAGAAAAAAAAAGTACTTTCATTAAAATTAATTTAATCTAAAAGAGAACCCGAGAAATGATGTTATTTATCCAAAAAATTGAGATAGGGGAGAAAAAAAAAAGATACATTCCCTACCTAATAATTCTAACTTAGGAATATCTCAATTTTTTTTTCTTTCTAAATTGGCATCAGCAAGTATGCCAATCGTTTTAACAAAAATAATCTTGTCGCCAAAAAAATAGCCAGAACTAATTTTCGGTGCATAGCCGTATAAAAAGGAATAAAGGCAAGCACACTCGATTTTACGGTGCTCGTAAACGGGTTTAAGAGGGAGACACTTATTGAGAAAGTTGTGTGCTTGTGTTTTATATATAAATTTCTTTCGTAAATTAGTTTCCGATGTTTTTTAACACCTGTTTGTCTTCAGGATCTAAACATTAATCAATGCTCACATTTAATGAATTTCATGCTGCTTGATTAACTATTTGAAAAATTAAATTATAAGATCCATTAAAATAATTGGTTAGAGTTGGAAATAGACTTTAAAATAAGATTCAAATAACACATGAGAATTATTTGAAATTATAGAAAATTCAATAAATCTTGTGAAAAAAAATTCCTAATTCCTAAACTGGGTAAATGTTATAAAACGTTACAGGACATAATTTATAAAGGAAGGATAATTTATCCAGGAGTGAAGAACCGTAGGACATAATTTATGTCCGAAACTAAAGTTACAGATTCTTTGTTATAAAAAACATTACTGTACTATTGATGCAGAATTTTAAAAATTATGAGAAAACAGAGTAAGGTATTTAAGAAAAAATTCAATTACGTATTTCATGACTTGAAGAAGTAAAACTTAAGTTTTAAACTGATGCAATTCAATAAACATAAACTTAAATATAATCAAAAATGTGTTTATAAAAAAATATGTTTCATTTACAACTCATAAAGTAGCTGCAGATTGCGAAGGCAATTAGATTTTCAAGAGATTCAATCCAGGAGTGAAGGCCCGTAGAAATGATTCAAGACACCTGTTGCTTTTTAATTCCTCCAATATAATTCGATGTTGTCTTTCAAAGATTATCTTCACAAATTGAGTTTTCCGAAGTCAGTTTTCAGCGCTGTATGGACACATTGTGTAAAATTTTTATTAGAGCGGGTATTTTTATTTTAGTCAAAAAGAAAATAACCAAAACTCCAAACTACACTCATATAAATGAAATATATAATTTGATTCGAAATTCAATTGAATTCATCTAAATTGTAATTTTCCTTGCTTAATTATTTCGAAAATATTCATAATTCAACTTTTTAAAATCAAAATTAAGTTTTTTTGGTAGTTTTATGTGTCTTTCGTTTTGTTTAATTTTCCCATTCAATTAGGGGACTCTGGATCATTAAGTATTGAAAATTTATGTTTGGACTCTTTAACCTTTATATCACATTTAGTGGTATGCATAGCTTTGAAATAAATTTACACAAGAATTAAATTCAGAAGTATGCAAAACGAGATTAATAAGAATGATGGAAATAAACTTTAAGGTCAATACAAACAAGACATTCAAAAAAAAAAAAAAAAAAAAAAACCACGACAATTTAAGGAAAAAAAGTATCACCATACAAAACTAAAAATTTAATTGAAATAAAACACCTCTTCGCAATTCCAAAAGATTTTTTTTATATAAAAAGAATTTTTTCCCTCTGAAATAAGAACAGTTTATTAAAAGCAGAGTCTCATTTTTTCCTCACAGTAACAACTCAGCAATCTAAATCTAATTTAAAGTTACACCAAACAAGTAAACGAATGGGAATCGCCGAAGCATAAACGCGGCACTTTTTAAGTGGACTCCAGAGAGAGACAGCTACAAATTTTCTTCTTCCAAATCCTGAATACGAGACAACTCTTCCAAACTCGTGGTCATACAAACCTTACCAGAAGGAAAATAAAGTCAAATAAAATGGACAGAACCAGGGGACGGGTCTTCTACCATCACCACTAGTTGAAGTTTCGCCCTGACTCCTCTATAAATAAAATGTCCGAAGAGGGAAAAGAAAATTAGTTGCTTTAAGGGTTTCCCCCCTAGTTTTATCGCATCAACAACTGGGATCAAATTAAAGTAGAGCTCTCTGGATTGGAACAAATTCTTTGGTGGAGGAGAGAGAAGCCATATTAGATAGGCGGGAATCATTTCCTCAGTGAGTTCTGATATCCCTCCTGTTTTTCTTGAGGAATGATTTTGTCTTTTTCTCGGGATTTTTTTTACCCTCCTCTTCCAGTTTCTCTGGTTAATGCGAGTGCACCAAATTTTTTCTTGTTTGAAGTAGTGTCTCGATGACTCTGACTGGTGTCATTTTATTTCGAGTGTTGATGATATTTGGAGAGGAATCCGGGAGAGGTCGTTTCTGTGTAGCTCTTTTTCCGAATGCGGAGGCGAATTTCGTCGTAAAATGTAGTTGAAAGAATATTTTTATCCATTGAACTGATTGAAATTGATATTTTATGAGAATGTTCGACGCTACTTTTCGATAAATTGAAGGAAACGATGCATGAGTGGTATTAAATCGGGGAGAAAAAATATTTTTTAGGGGGAGAGGGATTTTTTTTTTGCCCTAAATCGAGCCTACAAAATCCTGTTCCTCACTTGTGAAAAAAAGAAACTTACATAAAAAATTATACCAACCTATAATAAAAATCGAAAAGACTATAAAATGTACTAACTTTTAAATTTTTTTGCAGTTAAACCACGATTAATTGTAGCTATGGCAAGCTGCAAAAATCAAGAAAAACGAAAGTGTACAAAAGCAGTAAAACTGTTATATGCAAGATACGAGAAATCTCAAAAAGAATGTTTTCAGAAATACAGCAGCAAATGAAGAATGTTTGAGCAAAAATTTGATATTAAATTGCTAATACTGGAGTTACAAAATAAACTCGAAAGTTTTCAAAACTATTTTCAACAAGAAAATAAACACATTTACGTTCGTGGGATAAAAATCAATTAATCTCAAGAGAGGTAATTTGACCAGATTAGATTGTGTACCTTATTCTCACAGCTGCAAAACGGATTAATTTTTAAATTTCATCTCCATCGAATGCCGAAGATTAGACTCGGGAAACAACCACACCCTGTCACTGCGAAAATCATAATTAAAACTTAGTTATCATTACTTATTTGCTTGGTTGAGATCTACATTCGCAATTTTCGCTCTCTCATTAAGCAATCAAGGACTTCTAGGTTACTATTACATGAACTTTCCAATAAAACAAATAATAAGTGTCCCAATGATGATTCGAATATTGTAAACAAAAATTCATACCAAAACGGGATTTGAATAAACTTCCTTCTGTTTTATCGAGTTTCTAAAAATTTCCTGCAAATGATAATATTTTCAACAATAATTATTCACGTAAATATGAAAAGAGCATAAATTATTAATAACTCTGGTTTTCAATGATTCCTTTTACGGAAAGATAAATTTGAATGCTAACGACGATTGTTTCTTTAGGGTTGTCTTCGCGTAATTTTAAAACAATTGGACCCGAAATTGAAATACTTTTGCCGATAATAAAACGCTCGAATCTTAGTTTCATAGACTTCGCTTGGAAAGAGCAATGTATATTATAATATTCCGCATTTTCATCTGAATAATTTCCTTTTTTTCCCCCGGTGTAAAATGTGTTCCAAATTTCGTCTTATATACTGCAGCAGTGAATGGGATTTGAGTTTTACATGTTCAAGCGAAAAATGGCGCGTTTTTGGAATGTTCCAAAATTTTAAAAGTACTGTATCATAAAAAGCATGACGAGTTGTAACGTCACTTCATAAACTTTCATGAAAATATTAATTTTCTGTCTGGAAATGTGTTCTACGTTTCGATCGAATTCTTTGACATTAGGATAACACAGCCTTAAAACAACTTATTCACAATGTATTTATCAAGTATAAGAATTGCAAATCGCTTTTACATGGTAGATTCCATGGCTGCTGAAGTAATAATCAGAATCTAATTCGGGATGGAATGACTGCCTCACTTTTTAAAGAGATAAACAAGTACAAGGCCAAGGTCGATAGAAGCTTGTTCAAACAATTTTACACAATTTCAGGATTACAAGAATCTATCCACATAGTAAATAAATGCGCGATCAAACACTTAACCAGCAGAGCACGTGCTTGAACAGCGAAATGGTTTTGAAATTCTGAAGTAAAATTTAGACATAAACGGAGAAGATAAAACTTCACTTTAATTTCATAACCAAAAGTGGTAAGAGCTGGTTTAATTCAGGTTCCAATTCATAAAAATCTAAAATTGCTCGTATTGATAAATTTAGAAGATTACGTGTTTTTTTAAGCAGATAAAAAAAATATTAATTCAGTTGTATTTTGCAATTTTGAATGCGAATGAAGTGCATTTTTATCGTCTATAAGTTATACAACAAAAGACAGGTAGACAAATGCGGTTTCTGAAATAATTCACATGACTACAAAGATTTCAACTGATCTACCAAAGTATTACTTTTCAGTTTCGAAGTAAAAAAAAAATGTATTTTAAATTTAAGGTAAAACCAATTATTAGAGAATTACTACAATTACAAATAAAGTTATATACGTACATGCTGTATTTAATTCTTCTTCGTCATATACGATATCACATAAAAGTAATCCAAATCCTCATAGTTATCTTCATCAAATTCAAAATCGAAGCGCTTTACTGAATTAAAAAAATTATTACATGCATACCGTAAGTTAATCGCAAACATTCTACAACACATTGCTACTTAATGTAAAACTGCAAGTGGCAAACTAAGAAATTCATTTGTATTTTTAATTACATCGGTATGTCATATGATTGAGCGAGGAAATGCAACTTTTGTGTCTCGTGGATTTGCCTTATCTGTCAAAGGGAAATCCAATGAACAGAAGAAAAAGAAATTATATTCACTTCGATCGCGGAAGTTGTATCTTACCTATTGCGAAATAAAGAAAAAATCATTCCATTTTTAGAATATATATTCGAAACAGGCGATTAAATTTTATTTGCTCTATTCAAATTATATATTGTCACTTAGTTCGCCTTTTTAAATTAATGTCAAATGGTCGAGGCACTAAACTGGTATATTAAAGAATATGGCAGTCGGACTGTAGGTTTCGATTCATCCTTTTTCAGAGAAAAAGTGAGCCCAAATCGAACAATGAGAAATGTAATTTTACTCAAATGAAACAGTTTATAACTTGCTTTCAGATAGAAAAAAAATTAATGGACTGCTATAAACTTATCGAAATATGATTTAAAAAATCCTCTGCACATAACATTCACATAATGTTTAATAATTAAAATTTTTAATCCGCAAGTTTCAGAAATGGGAAATTCATAGGTCAAAAACCATGTAAAATTCAATAATAGTTCAATAAATGCAGTTTTGGTTTACAAAGTTTAATATTTTACGTATGTTGTTATGCGAGTTTTAATTCCGTTTTCCTTTAGGTTTTTTAGATATCAAGCCACCTCATCTAAAAGCAGGCGGCGGTATCTAATCATTATTCACCGGTTTCTTCCCGATATAATCTTAAGTTTGTCCATTATCTCTCACAATTTTTAATTCTATTTTAGTGTTTCTAAGGAAACGTATAAAAACAAACAAAAGTGGATTAAGAGGTATTGTATTTGTGGGGGAAAGAAGCAAACTTTGCTATAAGTATTTTTATAATTAATATTAAGTTTATTTTTATAATTAAACTTAAGTTCACCAAAATTTATCGCTTGTAATCTCGAAATAATTTTTACCTACGAGTTATACGTAGTTTGATTCATTCCAGAAAAATAGTTTAAAAAAATTCAAATATTTCTTCAGAATTTTTGTTCTGCGCAAAATAAGTAGCTGAAAATTAAAAACAATGTTATGAATAAAAAGAAATATATATCACCAGAATAAAAAAAAAATATATGACCATTTTATTGAGTTGCTCAGCAAAAGATGTTCAATTTTATTCACTTAAAATTCAGAAAATTTAACGCAATAAAATAATTTTTATGTAAAAATCTCATATTAATTACAATATCAGAATATTTGACATTTCCACCATTAACAATTAAATATTCACTTTTGTCGAAATGATATAGCTTGAATGGTTAATTATTCATTGACAAAAATTTTGAAAGCTGCTTTTTATGCAAATTCACTAAAATCAGCTCAGTTAATTTTTTTTTAAATTAAAAATTGAACACATGCATCAACTTTTAGAAATTTTCTACGACTACAGCAAACTGGAAATAAAATGCATTACAAACAAAACTCACCACTAAAACACTATCCAACTTTACAAGTCTAATTCCAAATCAAAAAACAATAATTCCAAAACCATAGTGAGCGGGATTTTCTGCCCTGCCACAGAGAAGATCAGTTATGTTGTGGCAGAAGCTTTCAAACATCTCCACCAGAGAGCGCCTTAGGCCGTGCGCCGCTGGAATGGCAGATTCATTTAACAGTTTATTAGGTGTCGTAAACAAAGCGCGCTCGTTTGAAACGGGTTTTATTGTTTGGAATGAAAAGGCTATGTCAGTAAAATGCGTCGGATGATCCTCTTGAAATGTTGCTTGGAATGACAAAACGTCGAAAGTGCATCTGGTTTAGTGCTGGGCAGACAACTGTTTTATCCCTTTTGATTAAGGGCTCTTTAACGAAGAGGAAGGGTTGGATTTGATCTTAACACGGGGAAAAGGAGGATGGGATGGCGTTTGAATTAGTTTTTCCGTCTGATCGTTTCGCTCTGTAAAGCGAATTATTTCTCGTTTGCAGATGACAAGACAGATTAAAATTTTTGAAGTTAGTGAAGAGTGATAATGTGAATGGTTATGGGATTTACCCATTGGTGAATTTTAATGAAATGTTTTATTTCGTGCTTTATATTCGCGGTAAGTGCAGATGAGATGATCCAGAAATTTTATACCGAGAGGGATAACGGAATGATGCTAATTTATTAATGATATTCTAAAAGAATTCTTGAAAACGAGGCACAATAGACTCGCTACGAGACGAGTATTCCCAGTATATCATTTTAAATGAATTCTTTCCCGGCTTTAACGAAAACTAATTATATTCACTTTTTAATAAGACCTTACCTCGCTAGTCCATAAATTGCAACTGCATAGTTACTGGATGTTTAACAGGTAATTTTGCGAAAATATCCAGATGTTATAAGGTATTTCTATATTGTTGAAAATGAAATTAAATAATGGGAATTTAATTTCCTTTAATTATAACTCAGTAAAATTTTTTTCAATGTTAATGAGCTGCAACTTATTTTAAACCACAGTAATGCTATTTTGCCATCAATATTTTCACACTACGAATGAGTGAATGATGGTGGATCTTCATGGCGCAAGAGCCAAATATGGCTACGCTCCCGGTGTAACAGCATCTAAATGTGAAAATGAAAAACGATTGACAAGGAGGGTCGAAAACAGAGAAGGGTCGCTAGGGTATCTTGGGGGTGCGTCACCCGTGTTTATCAAGAACAGTAAACTCCACAGAAAAGAAAAAGATCACTAGGGTGCATTGGGGGGAAATGATTCCCGTATCTACTCAAAGGTAAGCTCCTGCGGGTTTTTTACACTACGAAATTAATTTCATAAGAGCTTTCCGTAGTGGATCTCGTAATTTTGTACTACGGTCAAATGACACTTGACAAGGTAATCCTCTTCAATCTAATTTATAAATCTTACATCATGCAGCAACTCTCACTCCCATTATTTGTTACGGCAATCTTTTTTTGGTATAAAGACTCAAATCCATATCAAGCCAGGGTTGATTGATAGCTTATTAGCGTCGCGCTCAGAAGCAAAATGAGGCTATTGGCGACCGATCTTGTAATTCTGAACAACAATCAGGTAACGGCAACTGAACTGGCATATCACTCTCCCAATTTAAAACCGAAACTCGAATCCGCAATTAACCGTTGTTCAGCTGCCTGCACTTAAATCCTGCCCGAGTAAATATAATAATCAGCTTTTGAGTGAGTGAGTGAGTTAGTGACTGTGAGGTTTTATGGCGCAAGAGCCAAGGTAGGCTATGCTGCGCCAAACATTTGTTAAAATGAATTAAAATTTATAATTCTTAAACAGAAATTCATAGAAAGTAGAAATACAGGTTAAAAGTTAAAAATTCAAATTTGGTGTAAAAGGCCAATGTGTTTTAAAAAAGCAAATAAGTTATGGTGGGGAGGGGTCCCCCACCAAGTCAGATAGGTTTAAAATAGAAGATTTAAAAAAAAAATACGACGATGATGATTAAAAACAGGACACATAATTAAAATGTGATGAATCGTGTAAGGGACATGGCAGGAAGGACACTCGGGAGCACCCTCCCCAAATAAAAGATGGCTATGGGTAAATCGAGTGTGTCCAACGCGAAGGCGGGTCAATTTGACAATCAGCTTTTCAAAGGAGATTATTTATCTCCACCATTACCACTGGTATAAATCACTGATAAATTTATTTTTAATACTAAATCATCAAAAGTATAATTTAACTCATGTAACGAAAATAATGTGCATCATAAACTCGTAGTTTCGTACAAATTTTTTAGTCTAAATATTGTACAATATATTAAAATTTATCAGTCAGTCGCAATTAATTAACGACAATTCTCACAAGATTCCTGCCCCGTCACTATGTGTGTGAAATCCTTTGAATGAATTCAAACGCCAGCTTTCTCAGGGATTCATTATAATCCAGAAATTAATGTTTTTTTTTTTTTTTTTGACAAGGAAGAAATTAATAAGCCGAATCGTTTAATTTGATATAATTTTAAGTTTTTGTATCAATAATATGCATAGATTTGAAATCTCCAGCATTTGCTAATTTGATGCATTGCTCGACTTTCTTAAAGTATTCAAAAACGACAATTCTCTTGAATAAATAAATAGCTTTAAAAACTATTAACCATTACTTTCTACAGAACAACGATCAATAGCTTTTAAGGAAAACTTAAATTCTTACTACGCTTTCAGAAAAATTCTTAGCCAATTCGGCGAAATTTTAAAGTTTCTTTGGGAGGAATATTTACTGCACTTATCCACCATTATGCGGAATATTAAATTTTAATAAAATCTTGTAAAAATGAATTCACTTTAAGAGAATAAATATAAAAATACGAAATTAAAATTCACAATTACAGATCGCGTTACTTAATTCATGTTAAGTGAAATGGGTGAAAATCAGTTTTATTAAAATCTGTTCATCGAAAATTTTTAAATGAAATTTTTTTAATATAACCGCCATACATGCTTCTTAAAATAAAGCTTGCATGGAGTTTTTATCTAATAATTATAAATTAATAAGTAAATAAAAAGAAGCAATCTTAAAATTAACATTTTTTTAAAACATGAAGCTTGATATCGAAAACACTAATTTGGGAAAACCACCTGTGTGTTGACCGGGTGTAAAAGAATAGTCCCAATGCAGCTGATATATGTCGTAAAAGGCGAATAAAATGGGTCCCCAGCGTCCGGGGATATAGCCGGGCGTCTTGCCCTTAGGGTTATGTATTATTGGTCCTCCTGGATGGGGTTGAGTGCAGGGCTCCCTAAATTTTTTTTTGTTTCGAAATGTTTTGAAGAAACTTAAAGGACTGCCTTTTAATTCTGAAATTTATAGAATTTTTAATGAGAATGATATCATTAAATGTATTAAAGTGAATGACCTGGGCTTCTCATATTGTTAGGATATATGAGGAAAATTCAGTAAAGATTTTTTGGTTTGGTTTTATTAACGTTGCACTAGAAGCAACACGAGGGCTGTTGGCGATGAATCTCATAATTTTGAACCAGGATCAAGAGACAAGGACGACAACTGAGCTGGTCTATCCCTCTCCTAACTTTCACACCCCACCAACGGGAGGACTTTGAACCTTGACAGATTTAACGTACATCATCCCCGGCAACACGGCGGGTCTTTAGTGGCTTCAAAGTTCGAACCCCCGACTTACGAAAACCGCCGGCTGCGAGTCCGCGACCATGACCATCAGGCTACCGCTGCCACAAAGATTAGAAAAGCCCTTTACTTGTCAGAAAAGAGGATGCACAAAACTACGATGGCTTGATTCTGTTGAATTGGATTTTAAGATGATTGGGGAGAGAAACTGACAAGATTAAGGCAAAAAGCAGGTTATCTTGGAATAATCTTCAAAAGAAGGCCTTGTCCTCCCCCGGACAGATGAGTCAAATATAATGAATTTGGTTAAACATTAAACTATTTCGTTACAACGTCATGCTTCCTGTTAAAACAAATTTAGCTTTTAAAGTAAAAAAACTTAAAGCGTTATAGATTTAAATATCCATATCACACCATAATTGCATTTTAAACTATTGATTTACATAATATTCTAAGTCATACATAGCATGGTTTTTTTAATGAGAAAATAAGATCAATTTAAACATTTTTAAATAAACACGATGCTACCTATTTGTGTGTATCTTTCCTATAACAAATAAACACACACAAGTAATTATATAATTATTGCTGATTATAACTAATTTCAAATATATATTAATTACAAATTAATATAATAAAACCAAAATTAAAACTATTAAATTGCACACATTTCAACAAATATACAGTAAAATAAATTCAAAATTACAAAACATCAAAGTTAAGTTTAGATTATAATTACCTACAATTTAAACCTAACAGTTATAATGAAAACACATCACTGAATTTCAGGAAGTATGTAATATAATAATAAACACAAATTAGAGATGTAAATAATTAAAAATTAAAGTATAAAACCAATAATTTAAAAAAAATTACAAAAGAAAAAAAAATTCAATACCATAGCGTAACCAAGATCTACATAAGTTTATACAAAAATGGAGAAAAATTAATTCTAACACTGTTCCATACTTGGGTCAGAGAAAAAGGTGAAGAGAATTACAGTATAACAAAATGGTATTTTATCAAAATTTACACACAGAAACCCTTAACAAAAGTTCAACCACAGAAAAAAAAAAACGTGAACAAAAGAAACAAATTCATTTAAACCAAAATAAATTAACTTATCCATTAAAAATATACTAAATCATTAAATAATTTTAATAAATAATAATTAATAATCATTACATAATTTTAACTAAAAAGAATTAAAAAAAAACTTTTACAAAATGCAAAATTTGTATATAGTTAAAAATAATTGAGATATATTTTAAAAAATTTCGAAACTAAATTAACTATAAAGAATTCTCTACCATTACAAAAAAACCTACCTATGATTACAAAAGAAATATTTTATTTTTAACGATATATAAATATTACATTTAGAACATTTTTAATTAAAAAAAAAAATGAAAGGAAAGAAACGAAAATCCATTACAAAACAAACAAGAAAAGGAAAATAAAGAAAACAAGATCAGCAAAAAGATAAACCACAATAGGTATAAAAATACAAATCTAAGTGTGAAAAAATGAAAACAAACGGGAGAAATAAATCATAAAAGAAAATGAGCTATAACATTTATAAATTCTAAACCTTGCTTATGACAGATTTGCAGGTTTTAACTAGTTTTACAAGCCGAACATTATATATAGTACATATAATTTTTAATTTATCATTTATAAATGCTTGTGAATAAAATTAATAGGATAATTTGCAATTATGCAATTTGCGTGTGTGTGAAAATTTTCTCATAATCACTTTTAGAATAGAATCACCAATATATGTATATTTCAACTTGACTTCTGTTTTTGCATGCATGATCAAGGAAGAAAACGCACTAAAAATTTGGATGCCACCCCGAATCCCATTTTAAATATCTTTACATAATAACACATTAGTGGACGGGACGAACTTGCTCTTTTTCAAGCCTTTCCACCAACGCCCGGTATATATATTTTTAAATAAATACGGGTCATTTCTATATATTTAAGCAAATTAAACTGACAGTCCATGACAGCTTCGATTTATTACCCATACCAACTCTAAACATTTACGCATAAAGGACAGTTTTTTCAGCTTAATTTGCTTCTCAGAACTGTAAACAGGCATGGAACACAGATAGGATACACCTTTGTCGGTTAGTAAAACACTTCCGCTACAGGGTCTTTTCACAGAAAGGCGGATCCAAATATCGGCCGCTTAGCAAGAAAAAAAAAGTAGGCCGAAAAAGAGAAATTTATTACACCAAACGGGTTCCTTGATCCCTTCCTTTCCACTGACAGAAGCAAAAATATGATGGAACCCTTTTAGGGTCAAACGGCGACAACAGGAAATAAAAGAAGAACACCAAAAAGCTTATTTCATTGTGCTGAAGTGCACTTAGCCATTTGTGCAACCCGATCTTTCATCCATTAGTGTCTTTGGTAAAAACCAGTGATAACTTGAGGGTCCACAGACTCCATTAACGCAAATGACTTAGACCATGATGCGAGGCTATCAGCAATCAGACTGTCTTCTTCGACTGACTTTTCGAGGATGGGATTTGAAATGAGGAAAGAATCCGATGTTAAGTGTTAACGTTTTCGAAGTTCAAATTTCTAATGTGTTTGTAAAGGGCTTGAGAAATGCAGCATATGAAGTGTTTCTGTCGTTACCGGTTGATTTAAGAGATTTGAAAAAATAAAAGATTTTCAAAAAATGCATTAAGCAATCAGAATTTTGTTACGAGTTTCTCTAACTCATTAGACATATAGGTTTTTGATTTGATTTAAATGAAGAATTCGACGGAATGTAAGAGTAGAAAAGACATTTCCCAAAATCAAGTGTTGCATAATAGTGATTTCTTTTTAAAGATTTTTATATCCTCTTTAAAAGGAGAACTTTCTTTAAATGAAAGATCTTCTGAACGTGCTTTAAACGTCAAAAAGCACATAAAAGGAAATATATTTCTTTTGGGATAATGGCTAGAAAATGGGAAGATTAATGATTAGAAAAATACATGTTATTGCTTGAGAAACTGTATACAGAATCATTCAATTCGTGAAAAGAAATACACAATAAAACAGAAGAAAAATTCTAAATTCTGCTTTTTATAACATTAGAAAAGCAAAATTTCTGTCATGAATTATCCTTTTATTTGCTTAAACACATGGGATTATCAGAAGTTTCCGATTAAAATACTAGACAAAAATTTATGAGCTCTCAGTATTGAATAGAAAATTCAAAAAATATTTCTCTTTATATATCCATTTTATCAAATATGTTTACGAACTTTTACGAGCTTTTGTTTATTATATGTAATACAATTCATTCTGAATATAAATTAATAAATATGCACACAAAAAAAAATCGTTTTTTTTTTCTCTACAGTATAACATACAGCTTACAGAAATTTCAAATTTAAATTTAAAAATATAAATACCTTTTTATATTAAGAAATAGCATAATTTAAAAATCCTGATTTACACGAAGATGTACTTCCAAGCAGCTTCAAAAATATTTATACAAAAAAAAATTAATATTCATATTTTGAAAAAAATACCCTATTTTTTCATGAAAGTTACCTGGGGAAAAAAGGAATCTTAACAGTTCTTACATCAGTTTTCAATCTATTAAAAAACAAAAACTGTGTTACATGCGCAGCAGTATGATTTCATATTAGCCAAGTGTTTTGAATCATACTCTTTTTCACATATACTTTAAAAAGTTCGAATAAAACAAACACTTCTAGAAGATACAACTTCGAAAACTCTCAGTATAGAAAATGGAAATCCTCAAAGAATTTAAAAGTTAAACAGCATAAAGAAATTCATAAGCTCACAAAGAAAAATATGGAAAGATACCCTCGACGAAATATTAAGAAAACCTCCGAAAAAACATTCGAGATTCGATCAGAAGGAGCAAGAAACACAAGATTAAAAACATCTAGTAGCTGCGCCGAGAGAAATATCGGTTATAACGAGAAAGAAAAAAAACGTATACAACGGTAATATTTTCTCTCGAAATCATCGAACACAAATATAGGAGGGAAAAAAAAGTCAATTTCAAGAGCTACTACTTCAAATACTTTTCGGGGGAAAAAAAAGGAGAGAGAGAGAGAGAGAGAGAGAATCCGTGGCTAAAAATCTACAATCTCTTTTCAGAACTTGTTTACAAACGAAATCAATAAAAACTCATTTTCCAAGTTTTCAACGAGAGATGCTATAGGACGCACCACTCCCTAACAAACCCAAAAAGATTTGATTCTTGACTTCCGTGAGTATGTGTGTGTGAATGACAGTACTTCAAAAATAAGAAACTATCGAGATATAACTCGAAATAAATAAGGTACTGGGGCTTTTTCTCGATACTGCGTTTGCTTCTAATTTTCCTTTGTTCTAAGCAAGGATGAAGTAAATGATTACGCACTGCCCCGGGCATGGCTTCTGAAATTGCATTTGAAGGATTTTTGAAGTACACATTTCCAGAGTTATGATGCTTATGGCTGAAAATAAATGTAAATACAGCTGATTTGGTGAACGGAACTATTCACGAAACAATGATGCGAAAGCAAAACATTACAAAAGGATTGTAGTATTGTTTTGTGGAGTGTTTTTACCGAAGAGACAAATTGGGACAAATACAAGACATCGTTAATAAATGAGATTCGCCTTAAAGGGATTCCACCACAGAAGAGATGGAATTGTGGATAAAAGCAGTATTGAAATTCAGAGAATAAGATATTTTCCCTCCAATCAAAATTGCCTAGTTCAACAATTTTTAAAATTAACTATAAACAAAATTTATCATGGAACTATGCTCTTAAAAATTAAAATTTTAAAAAAAATATGCAAATTAAAAAAAGATTTTATTCTTGCAATTCGAAACTTATATAAAATGGTTGTGACCAGCAAAATATTTGATAATTAAAAAAATCACCGCAAAAACCATCACTAATAAAGTAAGTTAACACGATGGCTTTCAACACAGAAAGATAATTTTTTTTTCTGATCTTAAATATAAGTTTAAGATAGTTTTATCCGTCAGGAGTAGGATACAGCAACAAAAAACACGATATGCCTTTCAAATTTCGTCATCATAAAAAAGTATTACGAAAGCTTTTAATGACGAACTTCGTAAATTTGAACTATTATCAAATGATGAGGATGGCACTAGAGTTGATACTTCACTCGAACTCCCACCCAAAGAGAGATCTGCGAGGCCCAAATCCATTTACAAGTAATAAAACGCATCCCTAAGGAATCTTCAGATATGCTAAATTAACGAGGATAGAGCAGCAACAAAGACAATTATTAGATTCAGAACATCTCATTTTAGGGATACAAAAATTGATTGCGATGGTAAAGAATCTATATTAACTTTAGAAATTGCCCGGATATTGAATTAACGCCAAGCCACATTTTTAAATGGCCAATCAATGCAATCTTAAGGGCGTGGCTATTCATGGACAAATCTCCGGATGAAAAATTGTACTCTGACAAAATTAAGCAGACTGCTAAAATTGTACTTTTAACCCATGGATTTTATATAACTGACTAGATAATACAGCGAAATAACGAGCCCTCACTCGTTAATACACGAAATGAATCTTTCATGAAATCGGGACTTGAACTTACAGTTCGAACTAAGAATCATAGGTCATGGACATGCGCGATCCAATAGCAAAAATGATATTTGAACTCGTAACTTCCACACTACACCGATGTCAAGATGTCCTGATCTTACGGTATTGATAGTGCTTAACTGTTTTTGATGGAATCGAGACTCGACCAATGACTAGCTGGTCACTACTTTCCGATTCTACTATTAGAAGAATAACTAGCGTTAAAATAAATGAATAAGCTTCAAATTATTGTGTATAATATCGTCTCAGCAATATATCAACATATATTACAGATCACCAGTTCTATTAATAATGGCCTGTATTTCATGTTTTGAACATAGTATTGAAATTATTTTAAAAGATAAAATGAGCAAATCAACAAGCAGTAAGAAAGTAATATATTTTACTCTGAAATCCTAATAAAAGTTTAAATTAATTTAGTAATGTTTTATATAAATTAATCTTTTAAAATATGAAACTATTATAATTTATTTTCAAGAATAAAGATAAATTGTTGTGCGATCGATTTATAAATTATTTAAATAGACTAAGTAATATCAAACGGAAATAATGAGTATACGATCGTATTTTCCTCAAGAGTTCAATAATTTATTTTCTATTCGGTAATCCTATGTTATTCTACGAAAATATTTAAATAAAAAAAAAATTTATAGTCCTATTTCATATGATCCCCCGTCAGTGTAATCTAATGAGCATAATCCTGCACGATTCCACCGAGATTGAGCTATCTGTAAAATATAAATATAGGTTTCATGAGATTGATTTACGAACTATGTCTCCACTATAGAATATATAAAGGCCAAATGAGGGTTTTATTTAGGGGAGAGAATATCCCATCCCAGAGATAGATTCCCAAAGGAACAATGCTTTCTAACAAAGGGAGAGCATCCTTTTTTGCGACAACGCCCAAAAATGTGAAAGAGCATTGATGGCAATACCAATCGATACATAGATACCCTGGTTAAAAGATCAACTGTTTAGACCACAGAGATTCACCACACCCATATTATGACTAAGTACATCTCGGAGAGGCCTTTTGAGCAAAAGATTACAAGATTAAAGAAGTACCAAATAAATGAAATAGGTTCGTTCCTGAAGTTTTGTAATAAATGAAGAACTTGATTTTTGAAATTAGCTTCTCCGTTCTATTCCATTTAGTCGTATTAGGAAAAATAGTGCATATTTTTGTATAGTCTTAGAAATGTTTTTTTTTTAAACAATTTAATTATTACAGATTGCTTGTGTTTTCATTTTTCGATATACCGAAACAAAACATTTATTTTCAGCAACATTATACAAATGCAAACTAAATAAAATTATATCATGCACATGTAGATGAAAAAAGAAAATCATTTGTTAGGGAAAAAATTCAATATTACATATTTTTAACTGATTTTCAATATAGATAATTTAACCTAAATTAACAATGATAATAATTTTCTACTAATATCAACAAATTTTTAGAACTAAGATATAACATGTACTGATAAGGAGATTTTTCAATTTGAAACTTAATAATAAAAACATGTATTAAGCCTTTTTTAAGATATAAGAGCCTAGAACTCCAAGTCTAACTTATGACACATTTCATGTGGGGAAAAAAAACTAAAAACTGATTATCTCTTTACCTTTATTTTTTTTTAATTCAAAATCCTTTCAAGACACTTTTTTTTTTATCTCGTCCATATTTAATTTTACTTTTGAATAATAAAAAATATCACATTCGAAAAAAAAAGTTAATTAAGAAGTACAAGAAATTCTTCCTACAGCAATTATTCATTCGATATCTCGATACAGTTAACATGTTTCCAATATGTTGAAACAACAGGGACAAAAATTAATTTTACATCTTAAGCATTAGGATTAAGAATTATGCTTTGACGGGTTGAAATTGTATACAAATACACAATCCTCATTTCTCTCTCACGGATTTACAAACTTTCAAAATATACTTGTGGCGCCATCTCTTGGAAAAGATAATTAAGTCAAGACAGATATAACAAGTAGAGGCTATTACAGTTAAAAAATGCACATTTAAAACAAAACAGCGTTTAAAGACCAAAAAGATTTTAAATAAAACTCAGAAAGTAAAAATTTTAGCAAAGGAAATAAAGATTGAAACTAGAAAATAAGATAAAGTACCAAATCAGGCAAAATCCGAAAAACAAACACACTAACAGTATATAAAATCATAACATTTGTTTATGCTATAATACTGACTGAAGTAATTTCCAACAGTAAGCTTTAAATATTTTAAATACGCTTTGATATGTCAATAGTTTTAAAATAATTTTAAAATTTAATGTGACGAGAGAAATTAAAGATTAAATAACTCGAATATTTTTTTTTTATGATCAGACGAAGAAATAAACTATAAGTCAACTTCCTACACTTTTTAAATAAAAGAAAATTGATATTTAGTTGAAAAACGCAGTGAAAGGGAGGAGGAAAAATTTCTAAGACTATAGTATAGCTTTTGGATATTTCAAGAACATAGTTTAATTTCTGACGTACAGATGGCAGCACTACACATTTTCGACACCTCGAAAGCTGCATCTTTCAATATATTTATACGAATATTTAAAATAATTCAAGCTGTGGTACCTCTTTTCATTAATTAAAATTGCACTAAAAATATTAAATTACTTGCTTTCTTTAACCGTTGAACGGTAAACTTCCCAATAATGTGAACAATAGTAACTTCATACACAATGAACAATTTCTTTTTCGCGATCTGAACTAATGAGATTCAAAGTGTACTTTTCTTAAAATAAAAATTAAACTTGCAGTTCTTATAATTTAATATTTTCAGAAAGTATAATATTTTTATAAGGTTATGATATTTTCAGAAGGTATAAACAAATTTCATTTTTTTTTTTTGGAAAATTATCTTTATAAAGAAGAAATTAAGTTAAATATTATCCATTCAATAAATTTTCATTTAACTATAAATATTTCAGTTATTGAAACTGATTACAGAAGAAATCTGAACACCGATAACTAAATAACGCAAATTGAATATCACAACTGCAATCAAATGCAGAAATAATTAGGAGTAAAAGAGAACTATCATACAAACTGAACACGAATAAGGATTGATTTGATTTGAATTGAATTTAATGTCTCTATAGAGCTACCATGAGGGTCATTTGAGACACTTCTCGTATTTCTAAATTCCAGTCAAGCGCGTCTAAGATGACACTTTAGTTCCAATATACAACCACATATTTTCCAAAGATAATCCTTCAATCAATAGAGAGCACAAGGAAATTTTCGAGAAGATGTACAAAGACATACAAAGTAGATAGACATCCAAAGAAATTTTCGAGAAGATGTAGTGAATATCTATGGAAAATATGCATTCTTTAGGTGGTACCAATCACAAGCTGACTGTTTATTAACGCCACATGAAGAAACAACACGAGGGTTGTTGGTGACGGACCTCGCAATTATGAAAAATGAGCTAAATACGAGGACGACAACTGAACTCTAGTACCCCACTCTCCTAACTTCCACCCTCTGCCAAAATCAGGGTTTTGACTCTCGACTGATTGATCATGCATCAGTCCCGCTATACGACGGGTTTCGGTACTTGTCGCATAGGAAACTTTGGAGCCCAGTTATATTTAAAATGCAGAAATCCCCATTATTCTACGAGACGATATTTGATGGAATCAGGATTTGATTTTATGACTCGACTCTAAGCACTGCTGACTGTATAAATCGCGATCTTTTCGGGAAGAGGGGAAATATTTAAAAACTATAAGCATGATTTCCTCAAGCACTCTTTAAAAGAACAATTTTTAAAACCAAGCATCAACTATAGATTCACGAGTGAATATGATAAATCCATATTCAAATGTTATTGTATGAAAATTTTATTAGTCGCGTTTCGTTTATTATGATTATGCCAACTAGTATGCATTGAAGATAACTGAAAAAAAAAAAGCTTGCATATAATCGTCATGGTAAATGAATCTGGAATCGATATGCAGAACTGAAAGCTTTCGTAATGAAAAGTTTAAAAAAAGTTAAGGAAATTTCATAAATTCCGTGATATTTTTAACAAACAAAAAATACTTTTATTTCATTCTTAAAGTGTATCAATTTGTAATTTAAGCTACTAAGTATGATATAAAGTTAATTAGAAAAAATATTAATCTTCAGAAAGTCACTGTATATATGTTTTATCACAGAATATAAACTTTATTTTGCTAAAATAATCCTGCGAATCTATTTAAAAAAAAATTAGTCTTAAAAAATTCAGTTCTTATTGCTTATTATATTTTATTTCAATGATGATATTACTTTAGTATAATTCAGGTGGAACTATGACAAAGATGTTTTAATGTCGTTGTACTTTGAGAACTTAAAATTGCTCGACATTTAGTTATTGGGAATCAGAATAACGTCCAACTCGGGACCCCCCTCCCCCCATCAGGTAAGATTTAATGGTAATTTACACGTGACATCAACTTTTATTATAAGCAGAATAATCGAATTCCGACCAACTTTCATTCCCTATTTCTAAATTAAAAGAGGGTAAAATTATAAGGAAGACTCAATGCATTAATAAACACAACTTTATTTTATTTTATATTGAATCCTATAATAAATGTTCAACATTCTACAATAAATTAAAAGTTAAGGATGTTCCATATCAACCATTGGTGAAGGAAATAATGCAAAAATAACAAATAAGAACTTTCTTTTATATACAAGCTACGCGGCATTAAAACGTATTTGTGACATTAAAAATGAGCATACAAAAGTGATAATCAATCAGTAGATATATATACGCTGATATATTTCCAAGTTTTTTTTCTATAATAGACCTCATCAAGTCTGTCCAATCTTGCGTTCCAACAAAACGCGGTGAACTACAAACGTAATACCTTAATCAACTCTGGAAAATATCCAGTACTTTACACCAATCACTCCCTAACAAACTCCCTCATTCTCACGCTTCTAAAACTGGGCCAAAACAAGAGCCCAAAACAATTCCAACGGATACTTAGAACACATGCAACATCTACTAGAACAACCCAAACGGAGATCCATCTATCTCTATGGAGATAAAGCCCGTAAAAAAATCAAATTAAGGCGTTAAGAAGCGCGTCTTCCATTGATTTGCGATGAAGACAGCTGTTGTTCTGAGGGAACTTTCTCACAGAAGAAGGTGCCGCATAAACAATGAAGACGCACTCGTTTCTGCAGGCAGAGGAAATGGAGCAGGTAAATTATGGTCGGCGTCCACGCATAGCCAGAGAGGAGGAGGGGGGGGGATAAAAAAAACACATTTTACGTTGCAAGTCCAAAAGGATGATGCTAAATATATGGTCACCTATGACTTGGGTCTTCCAGTGACTGCTCAGTCACGGCGCAGGCTATATTAAGAACGCTAGAAAGCGTTAAGTAGCAGTTTCAGAAAAAGGAGACATAAAAAGAAATAGGGTTAGGAAGGCTGTTTTGCACAAGGGTTATTCGTCTTGGGTACGGTCATTATGTTTTTACCATCCATTGTACGAAATCCGAACGCGTACTGAAAAGAGAGCATCAGATTTTATAAGAGACAGCAAGATATTAAGTTTTTTGTAGTTTGGTATATAGCAGTTTTTTTTAAAAAAATGTAGCAGGAATAGAAGTTAAAGGCTATTTTAGTGTAATGTTAAAGAAAAGAAGTTCAAAACTGAACACTCTTTCGTATAGAAAAAGTCTCCAGCATTTTCATATACTAACTTCGCTGTCATACAGAGAGAAGCATGTGTGTGTGTATTCATATACTACCTATTTTTGTCTTAATCTATTTCTTGATGTTATATATATCGTCCCCCTGATGTGTAATGCTAAATGAGTTGTTCATATAACAGGTCCGCGAGGTATTCATTTTAACTGCGATGCAAAATAATATGCTATAACATTCGAATTCATAATCCACTTTATCATGCTTTCAATTTTATAAAGCATTTTTGTTTCGTTTTTTGAACTTTAATGCCCCAAGCAAATGGTTCATTGAGTATTTTCATTTTGTTTTGCTTTTGGGTATTAAAAAATTGTATTAGCTGGCATACTGCATAACTTACAAAAGCAACACTTGATGTGGATGCAATAGCATTCATATTTAAAGAAAAATAACTTAAAACACGATATTCTGAGCATTCAGACAAAATGTAACATAAATATTTGGGTATCGTAATTAGTTTAATAATGAATCATCAGTCTCTTTTAGAAGTTTATTAATTCTTACAGTCCTTTACGTACGTGTTAAAGGGTGGGGGGGGGGGCGATGGCGTATTTACAAATTTTTTCTCTCAATTTTAAAGACAATATGATAAATGGATATATGTGGTATGAAATTATGAAATTTCGCAACTTTTCTCGTTTAAAATGCTTTCCGAATTTAATTCCGGTTCTTTAATATTTGGCAGCTTTATAAGGGATATTAGAATATTTAATCAATTACAATGTTCTTAAAAGCAATGTTCCTTCAAATGCACCGAAGTATCGTAAGTTCATCAGCTCGAGTCCAGAAAGTAACGAAATTTTTAGTTTTGTAAAGGAGATAAAAAGCAAAGTAAGGAAGAAACATCAATATAGTTATTCTTCCTGTTCAAAAAACTAGCATTTTTAGTTAAAATTTCCTCCCATTAACTTCATCTAACAATTTTAATATGAAATAACTATTGATCATTGATGATATTTTACATCATTATACGAATACTGTAAGTAGAGGAGAAGTAATAAACAGCTGAGTATCATTTTATTTGAAACATGCATTTAAAGGAAATAATTAGCAAATTACTTGCATGAAGGCTCGTATCGTATTATATTAAATCTTAAAAATCTATTTTAACCTTTAAGGAAAAAAATCACAATCTACATTTCTAACACCGTTGCTAACATTTAGTTTAGGTATAAGGAAGGGATAAAGTTGAAATAATGTATAGAAGTATCTGAGACACAACGAAAAAGAAATTCGATACTAAAGTAGAACGAGACACTTCTATATAAGACAAAAAAATAGGTCAGCAAAATCCTTCTCCACAAAATATGATAGTAATATTTTAACTATCAAAAAGTTTAACATTAGGAATTTTTATATTGTATTTTATAACATGTTTATATAGGTGTATGAAGACGACTCAGCGTTCATGACATTGCATCTTAAACATAGTGGCAGAAAGAAGGAATTGAAGATCTCTCTACCTCTTGCCTCGTAAAATATTATCAAAAGAAATACTAGATAACTAGTGTCTACAAACTTGTATAAAAATTCTTTTTACAACTTCTACCACAATACATTTTATGGATCAAAGCACATTAAATGTTATATATGTCACCAAAATTATTTCCCTCAAAATATGATCGTAATATTTTAGTTATCAAAAAATTTGATCAACGAGTTTTTACAATGTATTTTATAACATGTTTAAATACGTGTATAAAGACGACTTAGCGATAATGCCACTGCATCTTAAACATAGAGACAAAAAGAAGGAGTTGATCTAGTTGCAACTTGTAACAAAACTTTTCAAACTTGTACAAAACATATTTACCAGGTATATCCATTTTAAAGATTAGAAACAAAGTGCACGCGCACTTGTGTGTTTTTAACATTTTTTTACTTGATATATTTCTAACCTAGTTTATGAGCCTAGTTATGATAAACTGGAAGAATATACGTAAAAATTATACATTCAAACTATTAGAAGATTATAAAACATGATATAATAATTGTTTAACAACTTAATTCAAATGGCATAGGAAGGATTTTCAAAAATGACCTTATTCCGAAATCAGTTCGAAGTGTTCTCATTAAAAATATTAATTATCATTAATATTTTCTCATGCGTCAATTTCATTCAAATTACACTGGAATTGAATGAAAGGCGTTTAGAAGAAAACATTGATTCGCAAAGTATAGACAAAATAAGAGTCAGGATTAACAAGGACATGGTTGAAATATTTTCCTTTTATATAATTAGTATTTGGCCGTCTATTATATATTTCGTCATTAAATGCAAGTTGAACCAGCGTCATAACATCTTAATCATTCAAGAGACAAAGAAGCGGAAAATCAACCCATGTTCTTTAAGGAACATCAAAAGATTTAAGTGAGGTCTTTTATTTAAGAGACTAGTTTCAAGTACGTGGTTATATTTTCCGAGTTTTAAGTGTAAAATTATTTTATTCATAGCTTTTACCACCTATTGTACATTTTAAAACAAAAGTATAATAACATGTTTAAGTTACTGTCATAAAAATATTTGAAATGCATTAAGTTACAAGAAAGTGTCAGAGAGATAGTAAACCGTTTATGAAAACGAATACACATAAAAGGACCGGCAAGGTTAGTCTGCTTCATCTCCAATATGGCCATGTCATCAAAAACTTAAACTATTGTTCTCTAGTATTTTTAATAACTGTATTGTTAAGCAGTTAGTAATAGAACAGAGATGCGGAGCTTGCATAACATGATGAAATGATTATCAAAAAAGCGATGGGGAAAAAAAGTTTTTATTCTTTTGATTAATTTATGGATCTTTAACCACTTCATTAATATTTCCATTAAATGTTACATACATAATATATGCTTTCTATTTTTTGAAGCCTATATGACATTTTTTCTGGTTCGTTAGCAAAAAGATTTGTTTTAAGAATAGAACACGGGCTTGGAACGATTTTATTAATTACATTATCTTTAATGCAAATTGTTCGAGTTTCCAGTTTGGTGAACATATTTAAGAAAAAAAGAAGAAAATTCAACGATGAAAGATTTCAGTTAAATAATGATTTTAAATATAAGAAAAATCAGAGTCGATAATCTACATTAACACAACACTGGAAATATAAACAAAGTATAACCAAATTACATTTTTATGTGGTGGACATTGATGAACTAAGTGAACAAGACCGATTTGAAACTATTTCCAGACATTTAAATCTATGACTATTTCTAAACTAATTATTTATGATTAAATCTAAAAATACTATCGTGTTTTAGCTCCCTTTTTAAATTTTGTTAACTTTTAATAGGTTGTTATACATTAGAGTCAACTGATTTTAATAACTTTAATATGGAGTGTGTGTAGCATTGAGTACACAAGTATTATTATGTAATAAAATGAAACTGATTTCCTACTAAGACATTTGATTACATTAAAAACTGAAAAAAGCAACTAAAGCTTTTGATACAAAATAACAATTTAACAATGTTAAAAAGCTCAATATTCATTATAAGAATAATACATAGTAAATAGAAGATTTTAGTTTTTTTTAGTTTTATTAACGTCACACTAGAAGCAACACGAGGGCTATTGGCGACGGACCTCGTAACTTGGAACTACGGTCAAGAGACGAGGACGACACCTGAGCTGGCACCCCCTCTCCTAACATCCACACCACGCCAACGGGAGAACTTTGGGCCCAGAACAGATTTAACGTGCATCAGCCCCGGCTACACGGCGGGTCTTTGGCGGCCAAGGATCGAACCTGAGACTGAACGAAAACCGCCGACCGCTAGTCCACGACCTTGACCACTAGGCTACCGCGGCCTTAGTAAATAGAAGAACCAAATGTAACTATATGAATAAGATGTCTTTATTATAACCTTCACTTATAAATGGTATTAAATATATTACATAAAAATAAATTGATTAAGTCTCGATATTAAAATAATCTGCATCACGAGAGTTTTTGAATACAGGAAATGAATGCGGTCAATAATCGCATTAGCTTCCTTAAATATAGGTTGAATGCTGCGATTGGGGTTTTCTACTTCATTTATGTTTTTAATAAAAAGGTTTATTGTTCAAAATGTAAAAGAACTATAATACACTTTTTAGAGAAATGTACAGATTAAGCTATGTAATATTGAGTGTTTGAACTACAATTCCGTGTAAATATAAAAAATACATCGCCTACAGTCACATTTAAATTTATGTACAGAAATGAATATATATTTTAGCCATTAGCAATTGACATATCAAAAGAATGTTCTCAGATGATATAAAATATGGTAGCTCCAGATTAGGGTTTCTTGGCCAGGAGTCGCCGAGTTCAGATGAAAAAAAAAAATCATTTAATGACCTTATAAAGAAAACTAAATATATTACATTGGTTCAATAAATTACTCTAATTCACGTAGGCTCTAACAGCAAGAATTTATACATCACGTTAAGACAAATACTCAAATAGACATGCATTTATAAAAAAAATTCTAGAAATTTATTAAATATTTTTTCCCACTTTAGTATACTCTTATTTTTGCATTTTAATTTAATATTAAAGAAGGTCAAATTTCTCTATATACTTTGAACTAAGGTAATTATTATCATATCGTTATTTCATACAAATACTGTATTCATATACACGAATTAATTGAAAAGTATCAGTAAGAGATGGAGATTTTCCGAGAAGACTGAGACCTTCACCTTACAAAGGATTTAAACGGAACAAAATATCATTAAGAATTTCTGACCTACATATTAACAATAGCCTTAACCTTTATATCGCGTAATACGTACACTTTAACAAATCTAAGAATAATATTTACATCTACGATTTAGAAAGAAATATGCGATCGCAGTAGCCAGGCGGTCATGGTCATGAGCTCGCGGCCGGCGTGATTTCCGTCGAGTCAAGGGTTCGAGACTTGATGCCCCGAAGACCGCTATGTAGCGGGGCACGTTAAATGTATCGAGGTTCCAAGTCCACCCGTTGGCCAGGTGTGGAAGTTTGGAAGAGAGGTCCCAGCCCAGGTGTCGTCCTCATCAATTGATTAAGGTTCAAAATTGCGAGGTCCTTTGCCAATCGCCCTCGTGTTGCTTCTAAGTTCAACGCTATTTAACAATAAACTTATCATAATGAATTACATTCCCATGAAACTTAAAAAGTCAGAAAAATTATCCTTTTTCAAATTTACATCTTATTGTAAAAAGAAAAAAAATTCAGGTTACAATAATGACGAAATTCAACTGTAATCTTTGAAAACACGTAAAAATGCAACACGTATTGCTCACTTTTGTTGGAGAATGAAAGTTATGTTACACTTCCGATCGCGCATTCATATTAAAGAGGAAAGATTGGCAAGTCTTATGTACAAATGCTACGTCATAATTTTTAATTTAGAATTTATACATAGAAACTTCACGCATTTTAAAAAATCCACTGAAATAAATTTTAATATGAAAGTATACTGTGACTAAACTGCCTTTTGTAATAGTTATACCACGAACCAAATTAAATTTAGATCTAGATTTTAGTTCAATCTTATTTAAAATTTAATCAAGAATTATAATGAATTATGCATAATTATAATTATTGTATCTCTTCCTCCAACAAAAGTTAAGGTGGAGAAAGAGATGTTATTTCATTATTCAAGAGTTACAATAAGGACTTTCAAAAATTTTCCCAAGCCCAGAGAGTGCACTTACCCAGAACATGCAACGCACATTCAAAATAATCTAGATTTTTATCAAGAATTTTAACGTGGCTTTTAATGAGAATTTTTATAACGCTTGAAGGGTTAATGGTAAAACAAAACTTAATTAACCCCATTCATTAATGTGTCCAAGTCACGCGAAATTAAAATTCGGGACACATATCGGCGAGAAACAAACTTTTATCCCATAGATACAATCGAATTTGGACAATCAAACAACAATAAGCCATATTTAGATTTTTTTTTTTGCTTCTCCCGATATACACAACATTATGGCGACAGGTTATTAAAAAGTAGATCGTGGTTTAAAAGAAATGCAATTGTTATTGCGCTCAAAAAGATTCTTAAACTGAAATTTAGTTTAAGATACTACAATGATATAATTAATAGTGAAATATATAGGAACACAATGTGCTGAAAGATAATGACAATTTTTAAGTAATAAATAAATAAGCCTGATATCAACAAAAGGATTTTCAGAAAAACGATATATCAAGGGATTACTAATCTTATCAAATTTTCCTCTACGAATGTACTGGTAAATGAAAGAGTAAGATAAAAAGAGCGGGATAAACTACAGAAGAGTATTCAAATAAAGAAGTCGCACGATATCGACATCTGTTTATGTAGCGCAATATTCTTCAGCAAATACAATTACAGCTTTCTTAAAATACATAGATAAGACATAAAACGGAATTGTTTGAAATTTAGAAACCTGTTTACTTAACAAGATGTATTAAAATAGTCGTATAAAAATATACTTGAAACTGCATGAAATTTATAAAAGAGGGTCTCTGAAAGGACAGAAAATACCTACAGAGATGTTTATTCTATTTGAAGTGTTATCTCATAACAACGTAGTCGGCTATAATTTTAAACACAATCAAATTAAGAAGCTCGCAAAACGATGCCTCGTCAATTTCTAAATCATACAACACCTTATTCTTTATAGATATCTATAATGCTGAGGATGAGTATCAAATAATAATACATCCAATTTCTAATTCAGGCAACGGCATGCTCTTTGTTTATATATGTAGTACAGTATGAGATATCGGTAGAATGTAGGGTTAGCACTTATTTTGGTTATCATTCAGGATAATTTTATTCTGTTTTGTCGATTTCACTTCTTCCAGGGCGCGAGCGCTCGAACCGTTCATTTCCCAAAGTCATCATTTAAATACCGTGAGAATCGAAGATCACCAATATTCTAATTTCATATAACGTTTCCTTAGACGTAGTCAAAACTGCTTATTTGTCAATGTCATCTTTGTATGCAACACGAGGGCTATTGGCGAATACCTCGTAATTTTGAAACTAGCTCAAGTGACGAGGACGAGTTGGCACCTTCCTCTCCTAACCACGCCAGAGAGGATTTGCAACCTCGACAGATTCAACGTGCATCAGGCATGCTACACGGCGGGTCTTCAGTGTCATAAAAGATTGAGTAAGTGAATGAATGTAAATGTTATTGGCGCAAGAGCCAGATGTGGATATGCTGCGCCAAACAAGATTTAACAGTGATCTAGATGTGAAAAAAATTGAAAAAGACAAAAATTGGATGAAGAGAAGAAGGGTCGAAAACAGAAGGATCGCTAGGGTAATTCGGGGGTGTATCCCCCGTGTTTACCAAAGACAGTAAACTCCATGGGAAAGAAAAAGATCACTAGAGTGCCTCGAGGTTATGATGCCCATACTTACCAGAAGAAGGCAAGTCCCTGAGGTACAATCCCCAGGGACAGGGTACTCGGCTATACCCCCAGATGCTGGGTACCCATTTGAGTCGCCTCTTACGACAAGCATAAGCTACAGTGGAACTATTCTGTCATACCCGGTCACCACATGGGTCGTCATCAAGATCGAAACCACTACTCAACGGAAATAACGTCGGCCGCGACTTCGCGACCAGGACCACTAATCTATCGGGGCCACTATATGCAGTCGAAAGGGGAAATCAATGTTGTGAGCGTTCCTGTAACTTGATTTTAGACGTAAGATAAACTAACGCCGTGAGTTCTTAGAAATAGTAAATAGCATTTGTTTACCAGTTCAGTATTAATTGTTTTGTTTATCTCAAGTAGAAGCATACTCCAGTTGCACTCCTCTAGCAGAGATATTACGAATTAATTATATATATAAGCGAATTAGCGACTGTCTGGTTTCTAGTACTATTTAAGTCTACATTTGATTGAGAACAGATCAAATAATATTCAAGCTGTAATTTAAGATTGAGGGCGCTTTATAAGCGCGAGAATGTTAGGGTAATTACGTACCCCCACACTTGAAGGACAAAATGCTTGCGCTTTTAATGTGTGTTTTCCCCAAGTAATATGTTACTGCAATAAGAAAAAAATCATGTTATCGGACAATCCAGGATTCAAATATAACACCTGGAAAATGATCCTTGGAAATCAATTGTTTTTTTAAGAAGAGAAATGTTTACGGAAAGTGGTTATCAGGGAAACTAGATATACAGCAGAACCTCATAAAGTTGAACTCCTTTAACTCGGATCTTTGGATAGCCTGGATCTCTCTGCATGAAGAATTTTTTTTAAAATTTGAGAACTGACTGCAAATTTCCATAATTACCTTTGCTTTATCCACTTATTTTGCGAAAATCATTTTCTTTTCTTGAATCTTCTAAAAGCCAGAGAGAACGTGCAAAAAAAAATTGTGGCGGTAATATGGGGCATATGCAATATTTTATGTGCAAAGCTAAAACATTATTACAACTCTTATTACCAGTTACAAATAGGATACAGTGCTGCTTGTTTAAATGGAAAATGCTATAAAACAACTTTAAGCGAACTTCTGTTGTTCACGAAGTAGAAGTCTTTATCTTGTATAAATAGGATTCATACTCTATTTTTTTCAATATAAAGATTTTCTGCAGGCATGCTTTATTTCATTTTCTGGTTAGCCCGGATTTTCGATATCCTGGACCGGCTTTGATCCCAATTAATCCGACTTAATGAGATTTTCTGTGCTTCTAGAACATCAAAACTTTGACGTTCCTTAAGTCAAAGTTTCAATAGGTTTCATTACACCGCATGAAGTCTTATTTGATTTCCTGTTAGTCATACTAGAAATGCACAACGAATTACTAGATGTCATTCTCAAAAATTTAGAAGTATAATGAGATGACAAGGATGACATGGCAAATTTATAGTGCGGAATTCCCCCATTATTCATCCCCACGGTGTTTCTGTAGGAATCAAAATTCGACTGATTATTTACAAACGATATACTTAAAAGTAATACGATATTTACTAGCCGTAATTTTGGACCGCGGTTCAGAATTACGGGATAGTAATTTTGAGCCACGATCAAGATATCCTTTTGCTTTCACCCCACTCTCCCTTCACACCATCACAACGAGAGGACTTGGAGCCTCGTCAGTTTTATCATGCCTCATCCCACTACACGATGGGTCTTTAGGAGTGATGGGATTTCATAAAATGGGTTTGGAAAAGCGGTGCACGAAATATCAGCCCCCATCTCTTTACCATACTAAAGTTCATAATTTAGTTAAGTACCAATATCATGTTGAGAAACTGTAACGACAATTGTAATTCTGTCAGATAATTATATAAATAAAACTATAAAATGCGTCACACTCCATTTTTTTTTTTTTTTTTGCGGTATGCAATTCAACTCGCGCCTTTATGCTTAGTAAAAACTATTCCTGAATGATATGTTTAAAATATTTTATTTTTTTTGGAAAATGCATAATAATTACAGTTTTGAAAACAATGTAGGATGTGAAATCTTTTAAATTTCTTGGATTTTGTATTATAAATTATATGTTCTCTAAGATGAATAAGTGTTCCCTATATTTAACCCAACCCTGTGATAAAATTCCGATTCCTAACATTCCAAAATCTAGCATAATCCATAACATTTTGATCTGTTAAATCTCGATTACAACCGAATAATTGATGGTTTTATTATCGTCGTGGTTCGATGCAACACGAGGGCCATAGGCGACGAACCTCGTAATTTTGAAAAAAGGTCGAGTGAAAAGGACAACACTTGAGCTGTCACCTTCCTCTCCAAACTTCCACACCATTGGGAGGACTTAGAGCCTCGACAGATGATGAATGAATCCATCATGCTGCATGACGGGTCTTTTGTGGCATCAGGACTCGAACCCACTAAGACTGGACAGGAACAACATTGGTCTAGAACTCGAGAACATGGCTACTGAGTGAATTTTAAAATGAAATTAGAACTCGAATACGCGGTTCGTTTTGAAACAACGCGATCCAAAAGCACGCAAACATGACTTAATCGGACACTGCCGCCACGATCAGTTTGTTGAACTAAACACGATTATAAATGAATTAATTTTACAACAAAAGCCTTAAAAATTATGATTAATAACAAATATGTACAAGAAATATGTTTATAAAAGTACGGTTAAAAATATAACAAATTATACCAGTTCCGTACGATACTTTAAAACCATATAAAAAGCGAAGACATCCGCCTACTGCAGATTAATTACAACTCAAGTTCACCATTTACAAGCTTAAGACCCATTGTGGCTTATGAGAAACTGTCGAACCTTTGGTTCGGCCGATCCAATTGAGTAAACTCACTAATTGGCGCAATTAGTGTTTTAAAAACTGATTTTTACAGCTAGATAATAAAGGACAAAAAAGAAATTCGGGTCGCCACATTCGTCAGCGTGATCTATGGACGGAAGCGATTATGGTTTCCAGTCAGTATGTGTGTTAAAAGGTAAAAGAATTACATGCACCAGCGATTATAACCCGGGAAGTCAACTTCTGATGAATTAGAAATACGAAGTAGTAACAGTATCTGATTGGGGCTTGATTACTAATAAGGAACATATTAAACAATGGATGCCCAAATGGAAATAAACTATCTTTCTGATGTATGATTTTTATGGGATTCAAATATGCGTGATAACTAAATTAACCATTGACTAATGAAGGTTTTTCATATGAATCAATTTCTTTTATCACCATTAAGTTCTTAACCAGATATTGAGTTTGATTTCGATAGTATTTTCTTTTATCATTATGTGTTGGAATTCAAATTTTGATAAGAATATTAAAATTTTAACTGCATTTTTCACAAATGGATGTTATGATAAAAAAATTAAAATTTAATGTTATTTAAGGAATAAATAAATGAAATCCTGTTTAAAAATGTGTGAAATAATTTCATGAATTTCTTTAAATTTTAATTTATGACACAGTAATTAGAGTGACACCGAGCAATAGCTTTTTGAAATTATATATATATATATATATATATATATATATATATATATATATATAACTGCAACAATAAAGTTCTTTTTTTTCTTTTTCAAAAGATGCGATTCAATGTGCAATGTAATTAGTGTCCTTCAATTTCGGATGAATGCTTCACATGCAATAATTTTCAAACTTAGTAGATTCGCTTTAAGCCGACCAATAAAACTTTTAATGTAAATAATCAAATTTCATGATTTTATCAAGAATATAATACCTTTTTCTTTCAAACACTTTTAACCATGAAATCTGCTCATTCATAAAGGGAATTATACAATGAATTACGTATTAATGTTTTTTCTTCGGAAATCGTGCCAACATATTTATTGCGATATACACAATTAAAGGATGGATTTACTCGGGGGAAGTCGGTAAGAAAGCGTCCAGTACACTGAGAAAACTTTATATCATTTTATTTTCCTTGTATTATATTCAAAAAAAAAAAAGGTAAACGGATGATTAAAACCTAACAAACGACGTATTGTTTGATTAATAGAACTTAAAAGGTAAAGAGAAAATAGCAGAACACTTTATTTTTGGAGTTTCCAGAGCAGAAGTTTTATTACAGGATCGGAAAAGTCTAAAAAATTTGTTAAGAGTGGGAGAGGGGAGATCCAAAGTTCTATTATAATCTTCCTTTTTTTAAAAAAATTGTTTTTCAAAATCAAAGTGAAAGTTTCTTATTATAAATTCAATTTTGTTCGAATAAAACACATCTGAGACATAAGCTCCTCGAATAGTTAATTAATTGTGTTAATTTTATTTCAGATTTAGAATAATCATCTACAGATAACGAACGTCTCGAAGATAAGCATAAAGATTTCATTTTTAAGCTAAATAAAATAGGGTAAATAAAGTTTTTCCAGTGAAACATAACATTTAAAAATAACATTTATTAGAATCATTACCAAATGAAAACCTTTATTCAAAGAATTATTTCCAAAATACTTTATTTTCCATATATATTAGATCAAAATAATAAACACTAAATAACGAAATAAAATAATTTGAAATCAAATTTAATAATTTCAGCAAATTTCCAAAGAATTGCATCGAAGGAAAATAATACAAGAAAATCTCACCCTTTTTTATACTTTTTAAAACCTAATCAACTTTGTTCACAAGACGTTGGTAGAGAAAAGCTTACTCAATCGGAAAAAAAAAAAAAAATCTTTAATGTGTCTCGACCTATAAATTGCGCAAGCTCCGAATGATCTCGAAAACAAACCACTTAACATTAAAGACAACCGAAGCATGAAATGATGCTCAACACACGAGAAAATAAAATAGATGTTTTTTTTTCATATCTTTTCGATCATAGCCGAAAAACAAATTTTTACTTTAAAACACACAAAACGTGACAAGTTAAACATCGAAAAAAAAATCTTTATTTCATGAAAAATCTTACTTTTAGAACGGGGATTTAGTTATCTATCGCAAAACACAGATATGTCAGAAGAGATTTAGATAAATCAATATTCAGAACATAATCCAGTTTACCTAAGACAAGCAATTATATAAGAAAGCAAAAGCAAATTTGAAGTATTTCGGTTACTTTTTTTAAAACTGAACAAGCTATGCTTTTTGAACGGAATATTATAACGTTAGATAGTACAAACAAGTTTGTTTAGTTTTAAAAATGATCTCACTTGGCCATCTATTTTGACAATTAAAAACGGTGTCAAAATGCTAATTTTCATTCGTAATGGATACTTAACAATCTCGCTATCTCAAGGACAGTGCCGTTAGCAGTCACTTGGATGTGATTAGGAATTCAGAAGTTGACCTACTATTTTTTTACGAGTAAGTAATTTTGTAACATAATTTTTAGCTGCCGATCGAAAGTTTGAAATCTTTTTTGTATGGATTGGAAAGCAGATACTCTAATTCAGGTTCGTGTGGAATTTCCATTCGGGATAAGCGAGTAATTCAAGTTTCACTCCAATAATAAATGTGCTTTCATGACTCATGTTACAAAAAAAATATGGCCATGCCAATCGAATTTCTTACGTACGAAAGCTTTGCGAACAGAATGAAAGAAATTAAACCTAAAGCAAGTTTTTAAAGAACAACACATGCAGTATATTAAATGATTTTGATATAAATCACTAAGCCTTCAAAAAAATAAACCCATTAAAAAGATTAAAACTTTAATATCTTTAACGAGAATTTTATAATTATGTATTGAATGAATTTATTTTCGCCTTTCCACACAGTTCAAAGTACAAGCGTTTACTACGTCTACATTGAAAAAATTCGATAACAATTCAAATTAAGAGAATAACGCAGAATTTTTTTCAGTGTTATGCTATTCGTTCATTTATAATATACCATCCCACATGTTTAGAAGCTACTCATATTATATCAGTACCTTATAGTTATTATGGATTGTTAATGAAATTCTTTGTTACAGAATAAAGTCGCAAATTTATTCTACTATTGCTCTTTTGATTCATTTTCATATTGAGGAGGTGATTAAAATCTTCAAACTTAAATCTTCTTTCCATAACCAAAATCTTCAATTTTGTACAAATCAATTGACCCACACCGCAAATCCCAGCCGTACGCAGCGACTTAATCGATTGCGGAATCATTACGCAATTAAACACCACACGAGCAATGGCAGTTAATTACAGAGCGGCGTTAATAACCCGGAAGAAAATGTCATCTACCATCAACAGCCACTCGTAAAGGTAAGGAAACGGTTTACAAGAATGGATCGTGTAATCATGTATATATATACACACACGAAACGGCTCATCTACCTTATTCTACCAGGCTAATAAACATAAAAAGGACCGTTACATGACATGTAATGGGAAAGATTCACATGATTTCAGTTGCAGGTTTTCGGCTCAAAATTGCGCCAGGCGTAGTCGGTCCGTTGCTCCCAGTCGCTTAACCCATAAATCTTATGATCTGTAACTGATTTTTCTTTTGTTCTTGTTTGGCTGGAAATCGATGGAAGAGGTGTAAATATGCAAACACGCCAGTTGTTTCTTTATAACGGATCGATAGGTATGCAATTAAATTCGATGTACATGACAAAATTGATATTGGAAATGGATAGCCTCGATTTCAATAAGTGGTCAGTTAAAAGCAGTTTGCTCAGCATACATGGATACGATGAAACCTTTTTCAATAAGTAGTGCAATTAAGATTTTAAACGATCAATTTTACTGCTTATGAAGAAAGGTATAATCGTACCCATATATGTTGATGAACTGTTTATTCAAAGAGTGATGGGAAAAAATATCAATTAACGGTGAACATATGAAATTGAATAGCAGTGAGAAAAGTAATAAAATTCAAAATAGAGGGAAACACCTACACAGGTTTTACATGAAGCTTCCAACAAAAATAAACGGATTTATGTTTGGTTTGAATTGATGTCACTTTAGGAGGCTAATTGAGATGGACCTTTTAATTTTGATCATGATTTATTTACAGTGACCGACTTTTAATTTTGAACCTTGACCGAATGACGAGGACAACACCCGAGCCTCCCTCCCTCCAAACTTATTTGCCATCTGAACGTGAAGTCATCGAGTCTTGACAGAATTAACGTGCATCAGTCCTGCAACGCGACAGATCTTCAGTATCATCAGGACTTGAATTATTGATTCAATGGAAACAACGCCTGTCATCCCAACCATAACTATTTGGCTACCACGGCTGTATAAGCACACAGATTTTCTATTGAAATATGCTGATAGAGAATGAATAAAAAAACTTTTCCTTTTGTAGTTGCAACAGTTAACTTCGACATTACTCTCGTTATTATGGATGATTCTGTATAAAATGTATTTCACAAAATATTGTGAATATTACGACAAAAATGTGATTGAAACTTCTTATGGATGATTGTGGCAAGAATTACAAGAAAGCATGAAAAAACGGTTTACTGTGTTTCATACATTAACGGAAATATGTATGAAACTCCAATTTTTAAAGTTTTTCTCTGTAAAAATATAAATAATAACTATGCATTTCGGTTATTTAAAAATAAGAAACAGAAGTATATTTTGTTTGCTGTCCTGCATCAGTTTATTATTACGTAATAATTTGTATAAAGGTTTTTAAAATGTCTGTACAGCGCCAAAAATGTTTATTTTGTTTTTTTATTTAATTTTTCTGCAAGGAAAAGTGTTCAATTATAATTTTACTGTATCAGTAATAAATTCACCAATTTCTTAGATGGTTAATATTAAAGAAAAAACAATAATACAACGAAGTACAATGATAAATCAAATCAACACAAACAGCTAGATATTTTACAATTTAAACACGCTTAACAAATCAAAACACCTTTTTAAGGGATTAAGTAATTGATTTCTCGCGAAATTATATTCTTTCAATCTATTGCGAGGCGAAACCCCTCTTAAAAATCGTATCATTTTCCAAATGCGCCGAAATTCTTCCTGTAAGAAGAATAGATGTTAAATAATTAAATGGATTTCATTTTCCCATTTTTAACCTTTAAATATGTATATATATATATTTAGAACTAAAATTTGCGCATAAAAAACAGGAAAGATTTCAAGAAGTACGAGCACTTATAGAACGAACTATATTTCAACAAACTTTTCTCAAAAGCAAATGGACTTCCCATCAAAGCGAACGCTTAACAAACACTCAAAGTTTCAAATCACTTCCGAATATGCAGTCAGTCATCCGATAAATCGATTTAACACGATTTCCAACAATCGAATCATTGATAATACCCATTGTTTATCTAAGCCCAACTGTACACAAGTCAATATAAACGGACCTTACCTTATCCACTTTATCAAAACAGCAGGGAACACTTCGGTTAGAGGTTAAAAAGCCAGTACTGAAGGATACCTTCTTCAAATAGCATGATAAACGGTCCATCTGACACTTGGATGATTAATTTTGTGTCGTGCCGATTTTGTTGTCCTGTCCGACAGCTGTGGCCAAGACGGACTATAAGTAGGTCGCAGGGGCATTTGTGACAACATCGTTGCAATTGATTCAGCTTGTTTAGAATATTAGCATTTTTTCTAGTGGAAGTTGATCCCTAATGCTGTTGCGCTCCTTTACCTCGCATCAGAGTCGAAAGGAAGTAAGGGTGGTAAAATCAAAACATATTTGCAGGAAATATTCCGACCAGACTGGGATAGTCTACTGTTTGTAAATGGAATTATTATCCAATGGATTTGTTAACTTCACATCTACAGATGGAACATGGTATTTTGTAACAATAAACTTAAGTTATGCCCATACACACTTGTAAATAATGCATACCCATTCATTATCAACACAAATTAACGAATTTGTGCAATATTATGTACACGACAGGAGAAAAAACTGCTACTAGTGTAATATCCCGTTGACAATTTTTCGCCAAACCAGAAAAGTATTGGTAAATGACACGAAATTCCGACAACAGAGGAAAATTGAAAACAAGCACGGTTTTTCCAATTTTACTATTTGCTATAATGACGGAATGTGACCAATTTCGCAGTTTGCTATAATTTAAAGAAGCCCTTATTTTAAACAAGAGTTTTATCAGCTTATTACAATTAGATGATATTTTCATTTAAACATTTCAAAGTTATCCACCGTTACGCCTTGGCGGATCCGAAAACTGGGGCGAAGGTATAAAAATTTGAAAAATTGCAAGAATCGGCCAATTGGCGTACTAAAAAGCATCGGGACTGAGTGCTACCACTTAAATTTGTAAAGAGACGAATTTATGTGGCATGGGATTCAGAATAAAAAAAAAGATCCCATTTATTCCTTATCTTGAATAGAATTAGGAATTTTCGGCCCCGAAATGATTGATGCAAATTAAGCTGGAAAATCACCAACCTTTGAGTTCGATTGTAAATTGCGCCAACTTCCGTGGTCGACAAGATATATCGCCAATTTTCATGGTCGATATATAGCTAACTTTCAAGATCGAAGCGATTTTATATAAGTACCAAAAACTTATGTGGTATTTTTGGCTTCAATAGACGAATCAAAAAGCAATATAGGGAATGCAGAAAAGTTCAACAAATGGCATATATGTATTTAAAATATTAAAAAAAAAAAAAATCAAGAAGAAACATCCTAAACGTACGAAAATGTTTAATTGTTAAATGTTAATAATTAATGTTTTATTTCTAAGAATTGCATTTAAAACTAAATATATTACTTTTTTTTATTAAAAAAAATATTTTTGAATGTCACTGACACGTATTTATTTTTGTCATTCTGAAAGTTCAGTTGACGCATGCGAGTTTGTGATGAAATGGTCTCCACTTCGGTTGTCACAAATAAATTAAAAAGAACATTTCAAAAAGAGATAACCAAATAAAATTCACGAAATATTTTCAACCTATGTTCCCGCTAGTTCACAGTTTTCTTTTCATTTAAAAGTTTAATAACCAATTTTCGATGAGTTTCATAAAATTAACTTTGTAAAATTAAAAGAGAGATAGATAAAGTTAAAAACTTGTAGAGTAAACTCGGGTACTTGTAAAACATTTAAATTCAGAAGCATAAAAAATTTGGGATTGAAAATTTTCATCTCAAAAAAGGAGGAAAAAATATTCCACAGAGAGAATTCATCATAGCAAAATTGTGAAAAATGTACATAAAAAGGATTTGTTGAAAACACAAGGGGGCCGATGATTGGGTGATCGGAATATTTTGAGTAGAATAAGTTAGATGTGTTGGTAAAATTTAAGCGGTGTACTTTCTATTATACAGTGTAAATAATAGATTGCTTACATTAAAGAAATTACTCTTTTATCTGGTAGATGAATAAAACTTAAGAAATACTGCATTAATGTTGAGTTAGAATTGATTCCTCCCTTATTTCTCAAGATAAGGTATGGTGATATATATAACTACCTCTCGTTTAACAAATAAGGAAAGTAGGTAATCTTCGTGGCTTTCACATAGATCACCAGACCTTTAGGTCGAAACAGTAGTTATCCAGACAATACAGACAATGTCCACGCCTTACAGGATAGGGAAACAAGTATTTTGAGTTTTAAAACTAGAAACGAGCTAAATTTTAAAAAAAAATTAAGCCAATAAAAAAACTGACAGTTTAACCTGGCAAAACAAATTACGGGCATGATTCATACTGAGAAAAAAAGGGGACAACCTTCAATTAAACTTGTTAAATAAGTAACAAGTTCGTATTAAACTATTTTATACAAGCCTACTATTGATTTAAAATGATAAATAATTTTTGTGCAGTTCTGGAAAGTACTTTTCTTTTCCGTGAATCTAATTTAGTTACAAGCAGATTAGTCACTGTTAGGACACGGTCATACACGCCCAATGTAGAATAGATTTATATTTTCCCCATTAATTTTATAAAAGGAAACATTAACAGAACGGATTTTTAACGATATGGAAACTATGCAACTGAAAAGCAAATGAAATAGAAAATAATGTTAACTTTTACCTCAATGTCTATCGCATGCGTTTTATTTTAGCACATACGACACAATTTATAATAAAAATAGTAATATCTCATAACAATCTAAAGAATCCAGTCAATAGGAGCTAATCATATTTATATACGCTGCACTCTTTATTAAAAATGCATTGAGTTAATAGTTATAAAAAGAGAGATTAATATGAAAAATTTTAGTAATCGGGAAAAAGTCTTATTAAAAACCTTACACCACGCTGAATAATCTCAGTTTTTGGCGTACCAAATAGCAAAAAAACTTCACATATTTTGAGGATAAAAATGTGAAAACATATGTAATATGACAAAACTGGCAGCCGTCTTAAAAATTTATTTGATTTGACTTCTATTCGTCTTTTTTTTTTATTCCCATTTGCACTTAAATTAAGATAATACATCACTGGTCTCAATTACTTTTGACGATTTATTTTACGCCATCAAAAGAGTTTTACTTAATATCAAAACTTTTTAAGAAACTACATATGCCTACACTCGCAGCATTACAACAAATTATTATGAATTTAAAAAAAAGTTTCCCAAAAATGTTTCATGGTAAAATAATGTCATTCTGAGCGATTGGTAAATCTTATAAGTTCACAGTACGAATTTCACGAAATCATAAGGATATATATCTTTCAACAAAACAAGAAATTGTTCGATATGATTTGATAATGGACAGTCAAAGTAACTTTAAAGCAGGAGTGAACAACCTTTATCTCGCAGCACATTTCAATCAATACTCGAAATTTAGTGAACACACAACAATTACGCAAGACATTTACCTTATTTTTCAGTTATTTCACGTGAGATTCCTATATTTTTAACAATGATCTGTGAAAATGTTTAGGTGCTAATTATTTAATAAAAAATATCTTAAAACTGTACACACCTATAACATTAAGGTTGCTTATAATTATGTATAAAAATTTTCATGGATGGCCACTAAATATCCCATCAGGTTTGAGATAATTTCATATATAGCCGATATTTAGCTCTGAAAACAGTTGTTTATAAAGATTAGATTGATATTTTGAGAGCACGTAAGCTCAAATTTGAAGTTGGACCCAAAAATATAACATTGTTCCAAAACCGCCAGCTGTTAAAAATTCTGCCTCCATCTGATACCCATTTGAGAAATTAGTCGATATTTTTACCAAAACAATATAATATATTGAATCTCAAAAAAGGTTTCTATTTTTATTCGCACACTTCTATTGATTTTAACTTCCCCTAGAAATTGTAATTTCAATCATCATTATGAATTCCTGCCGCACAGCGGTTAAAAGTAATTGCTTTAATGTTTCCTACCGAGTTTTTGCTTCGAGCAAGTACGAAATCACTGTTTATCAATTCATCACTGTTATCACTTTTAAGTGATTAATTAAATCGACAGGTACTTAATAAGAAAGAAACTATAAGAAATGAGAAAGTAAATCCATCCATTGAATAAGGTCAACAACCGCGGTTGGGCAATCCATTTTATTACAGGACATACAAAAAGTCTAAGTGTGTCATGATAGACAGTCCAGGATACGGAGCCTCGTGTTTGAGGAAGATTTTTTTTTTCTGGCGCCAAAAGTATCACTACTATGCGCAAGAATAATTGGGTTACGCTCTATGTTCTCTCATCAATTTAAAATAACCGATTGTTGCAATTAACGTTGATAGAATTTTGAATGTTCGATTTTCCTTAAAACGATGAGTGGTTTATCCTCTAATTCAGTTTGGATTCTTGAAGATATTTCGTATTAAAAATAGCCTGCGAAATAAATGTAGGAATTCAAATTTATTGAACCATTTATCGCAAAATATCCGAGTTAAATCTTCTGTTAGATTTCAGAATAGGCGCCCCCCCCCTCTCCAAATATGTCAGAATATATTAATAGTATAAAAAGACATTTGAAAACTTAAGAAAAGCTTTTGAATTTTAATGATAGAAATGGTTTGCGTACAGTATGCTTTATAAAAATTGATACACAATTCAATGAAGATAATTGTGTGTATAAAAAAAACTTTCATAATCAAATTTCACGGGAGTATTAATACGTATTTTAAATATTAATACTTATTTTAAAAGAAAAGAAATATCTTAAAAAGTGAAAGTTTTAATCAAAATAATCTATTACCAGAATGCATTCATTAAAACTTAAGGGTAGTTACTAGTCTATTCCTACAGAATTCATTCTCCACAGTACAGGTTAGAATAAATGTTTTAAGAGTTCTATGAAATGTATTTAAATAAAAATGCTTCAATCACAATTACACGGAAAATTTTACTTCCAGTCATCAATTAAATTACTTCAAGTTTAACAACATATTATAACAGATTTATGAGCTATACAGAAATATTGAATTGCGCTCCAAGTTTTATCTCAAATAATATTTAAAAAAAAATACAATTCAAAAGAATGGGCGATTTATTAATTCAATAACCACGTGTCACTTAAAGTGTCTCAGTGTTATTTTACAAGGTCGATGCAAAAACCGAATGAATCAATTGCAACACAGCTTTTAGATTTCAGATTTAATTTTTAAGCACGGTATAAAGAAAAGAAAAGAAAAGAAAAAAAAAAAAAAAAAAAAAGAAATTAAAAAAATTAAAAAAAAAGAATAAAAAAGACCTCGGCATTTTAGTAGAATTAACATTGTTCTAGTTTATATTAAAGTATCGATGTCGAAAAACGCAAGACAATAATTGGTTGTATCTTTTTCTGTTAAAGCAATAAATAATAATTTATTGCTGAAAATTCTAAATGTTTCTATCTTCATAACAGAAACAATTTAAGTTCTACTACATAGATTTAAACAGTTAAAAAAAAAACTTGAATTATTTTGTCAAATTCAGTGAATTGTAACTATATTCAAATTCGGTGAACAAGCTTGTGCATATACTTTTGTAATATACACAAATTTGTTCACAGTATTTTTTCATTCAAGACTATCAAAAAAAGGACAATTTTTTTTTAATTTCCAAGAAAAATCTGAGAACAGAACAAAAGTTATCTTCAAATATCTATTCTTACCATCAATAATTTAAAACAAAAATACATTTTTCCTAAATTTGATACAACATCTAAAAACAAAAGATGATCATTATTTCGATCATTGAATCCTGTTCTCATTCTAATTACGAATTTGAAACTTAAAATGCTTTTTTCAGATTTATAACAAACAAAAACTACATTACAAATTATAAGCTATTATGTTATTTGTAAACAAATTTGTATCGAACTTAGTGCTAAAAATCCCAAACGAAGCACAAATTAGATAAAAATAAGTTTAAAAAATATTTGGTAATTTTTATCGCCATTTAGACAGTATTAAAACGAAAACCTTTCGAAATTCCTTTCAAAAGATACTCGCGTATCTCTCATGGATGCACACACATAATTTGAAATCCACTGATGTAATGGGAAAAAAAATCAGTTATTCAATCCGAATACTTATTTGGTTTGATTTTAACCTAAAATTGTCAGAACAGTTTTCATTTGCTATTAATTTCCATTAAATCAGATGTTGATAATATGCATTGAAAACACTCAGACATGAAAATGAATGAACAAGTTCAGCTTTGCAGAATTTAGTTCAATGACAATCCAACTAATCTGGAAACATTCCCACGTGGGAAAGTTTGGATTAAAACTCGAAGTCAGAAAGCCATAATTAATCAAAGGAAACTTTCCATCTTTTTGGAATAGAAAGCCTCAAGCTGGGATTCCAAGAAAGGCATGGAAGACAAAATAACCCTAAACGAAAGCGAGATGTTTTCAATTCCGACATTCCCCGCGTCCCTAACCCACTCTCAAGGTTGATGACCTTCAAGGAAGGATGGGCAATCCAAAACTCTGATGGAAAAAAAAGAAAGAAAAATAACTATCCAGTGGTAAGATCGAATTGCCCAAGATGACCTAGAGCAGTCGCAAAAATAGAGCGCCGAAAATCGAGTCAAACCTGACGATTACACACTAAAAAAAATAATTCGGCCATCAGCTGATCAGACTTGACCAGGATTGGGGCGTGGACTCTCATCATATTTTCTTATGGAATAATCAATTGTTTATTATGTAAGGCAATAGCTGTAGGGTTTTGAATATGAAAGTAAAATATAGCCTTTGAAACCGATGGGATGTCACGAGAGGTTTTTAATGCTGTTTTTACTTAAATGGAATGATGGTATTGTATTGCTCGGGAAGCCGCGTGTGGACTTAATGGGTATTTTAGGGAATCTATTACATCTCAATGAAGACATGAGGTCTTTCATCTTTAGATAATGTTCTGTATTCTGCGTGATCTGTTTAGGCAGAGGGGAAAAAAAGCACTGTTTGGTAATAGCTTGATGGCGCCATTCTTCTCAATAGCAGATCGGTAAGTCATTACCTAAACTGTATTTAATAAACTAAATGGAAACTTCCTTGATTTCGTTATTTGTTCATTCTAAAAATATTCATTTAAAGTTCTCACGAATAAGCGTTAATTGCGCTCTCTTTAAAGTATCGTCTCGATTCAATGGTACGAGACCGTTATTTATTAAATGTATAACTACGTGAAAAATAAGATAAAATTGCAATTTGAGCTCTCTTGAGACTGGCAGTTAAGAAGTGTTAAATAAGTAATATTAACTTTAAAAATAATTTAGAAGCTGCATTCAAAAATTCTAAAAAAACTAATTTTAGAAATTTAAAAAGATCAAAACTTCACTGTGTATCTATCCAAAGATATCAAATGATTCAAACCATAAAGTGTTGTAAATGATATGGTAACAAAATAGCAAAAATGTTTTTGTAAAGCAATCCCTCTATAATTTCTTTTCAAAAATTTAAACCATATCCGAACTATACAAAGAGCTAATGATGACTGACCAGATAATTTTTGAGCCTTCGCCAGATGACTATTTTCAAATTTCTGTATCGTGTTACAGACCTAGTTAGATTAAAAGTCAACAGCTCCACCCCTCAACAATTACTTCATATAACAGTACACAGTAAAATCAAACTCGTTCATTTGCCGTTTCAGTTTTGAAAGTTATAACGATATTATCAAAGTATATTAATTTTAAAGTGATTAATTAGGCGCGAATATTATTCGATTAGCATGACTTAGTTTATAAACGCAATACAGGTGTATTTAATATTTTCTGACAGGATATCGTTAAATTTATACTGAACTGTTATAAACCCGATCTTTTTTAAGTCATACTTTTAGAATATTTATTAACAGCAGAATATAACGGAACCGCGCATGAATTGTGAAAGAACCGATATCAGACAAACCAATCAAAAGGTATATACACACTTTCAAAGAATATTCAAAATACTCACATAAAAAAGCATATTCCTCTAAGAAAAAAAATGTTTCACTTACCTAAAAAAGAAAAAAAAAAAGAACATTAAGAAAAATTCTGAAATTGAGCAACAAGCAAAATGCAATAAAATGAATTAAGAAAAAAATGCAAGATTTCTACATTAATTCTTTATGTTATGACCGAAAAACAAAATTTCACAACTGAAAATTCAATCAATGGATACGTCACAAACTATAAAATTTAGAAGATTAAACATATATTTCAATTAATTGAGTGCATAATACTTTCAAAAGGGTTCAATTAATTGGAAAATATTTCTACATATATTAGAATAAACACATATTTAATTCTAATATTTCGGAAGTATTAGAACTACATATGACGTTTCAATCGTCATAGAATTCGTACAGAATAAGCTGCATAGCAACAAGAACCGCACATGACAATTTTAAAAATTATCCATTAAACATTTTTGTGCCTATTACTTTACTATTTTAATCCTCAATTTTTTTTTCTAACGAAATTTGTGCACGAATAAAGACATCGCGAAAAAACAAACTATATCATACATCTTATGACTTAATACAATAATTCTTATTAGTGAAAGGTAAAATTTATAACCAAAAAAATTAATTCATAAAAATATCTTAGCAATAAAAATTACATTTAAATAAAAGCATTGGTTCTCATTAAATGTGAAAAATTGAAGATATCTTTCAATAAACATGTAAATGTATTGCATCTCTTTCAGTACACTTAATTTTCAAAAATATTTTATTGGTGTTAATCTTGTAACTGTCTACAAAATTGTGGTTCATATATTTTTTCGTACTATTTGCAATCAGGTAACATCGTAATAAAGCGCTTCAGCATTTTAAACAATATTTCAAATGAAATAATTGAAGATTTCATTTTAATACCCTTTGTCAGAGTCTATACTTATCATCGAATTATAGAACTCAGAATATTGTTTTTATAAACAATTTTACATTGGAAACTTTACTAAAAATATATTTTTATTTTTAAGCATACTTCATAAACAACAATTTTCGAAATTTTCAAAACAATCATAAGAGAAAAATATACGAAACCCCTCTCTTTTCAGATAAAATACTTTCAAATATACGTAGTAAGAGCTATATTTGTAAAATGTAATAAATGTCATACCCTTAATGCGTATTTATTCCTTCTTCTATTCATATAATAAAGCTAAAGTTATCTATGCTATTATATTGCATATACTGGGTTCCATACCAAACAGAAATTAAGAAAATAAACAGTAGAATGATTTTTAGGAGACTCGTAATACAAAGCCCTTTACCCCTATAATAAACATTTTAGCTCTAAAAAGCGTTTAGAATGTTCCTTGACAAATGATACGGTCCGAAGATATTCTGGATGAATACACAGTATTAAAAATATTAAGTATTAAAATAATGAAAGATATGACAATATGAGCGTACAATAAAAAGTTTTTACTTAAATTCACAATTTGATCAGTTTTTTTTAGAACTTTTATTAAAACAAAAAATTGGCATTCAATTTCGATAATTTTTTTAAAAATACTTAGTACATGCAAGCGTTACACAATATGCATATCCTATTGATTTGAAACTGATAATTATGGTCAATACTACAGATATCTCGATTACTAAGCCACTTTACTAATTCAAAATGATCAAGATGAAAAACACCAATGTCTGAATTTAAGAAGATTCAACTATTGACGTCAAATGGATAGTTTAATATCATTATATAATTAGAATTATATATTTTATGTATACCGTCAAAATAAGTCCTAACGCATCTTTTGTAGAAAAAATTAATGCATGCCTAGGTCTAATTTTCCCGAGAACATGGTACAACATAGAGTTGACAATAATGGACATTGATAACATTGAAATAGCTATTAATGATGTTTTAATGTATTGAAAACCTATCACACAACTAATCATTATGAAAACAAATTTATTCTTTGAGTTATTAGAAATTTTTTATTTTCCCTATTCAACGAATACAAAAAGCAACAGAAATTTTCCTCGATATCAAAGTTTGGGGGGGGGGAAATTAAAATATGCTCAATAAATCTAGTACTTTACGACAACGCTCAAAGAAAAAAATAAGTAAAAATGCTACAAGCAGTTCACTTTTTCAGTCGGAATTACTAAATGAAGTCATTCAAATACAAAGCAAGCATGTGTGTGCCTTCGAATCACGCTACACAAACTGTTCGATTGCACAGGGTTAAGGTAAAAAGTTAAGCGGGGTGAATTTTTAAGTTATAAAAGCCAATTGTTCCGATTTCTTAGAGGGCTTTCAAAAATACTTCCGCAATCGTTTTTCCTCATCGCAAATTCGCTGGGGAATGAGAGTTAAGTCTGAGCAAACCAGTTTCACTGAAATCAGACGTGAAGCGAATAAGACGGAAAGGTAAGTAAGATTACCAGGTTAAAAAAACGTTAATCCAATTTGATGGAATTCATGTCTACAAGACAGCAGGAATTAATTCGATTACGTTTGTTGCATACGCTTGATCTCTTCGCATTGCGACTACTCAGAACAATTTTTTTCAAGGAAATTCGACTAAGCACAACCTTGAAAACGATAGAAATCTCATTATTTCAAGTACTAGGTAAATAAGATCTCTTATTATTCAAAAGAAATGTCTTATTTTTCTTTTCCAGAACAATGCATCTATCGATTGTAAACTGATCGCGATTGCGTATATATAGCCAAATCTCCCTCACTTCTTAGAGTTTAGTTGGATCTATATTATCAAACTATTTATGTACATATATTACTCATGTGAATTTTATTATGTGAAACTCATTTTAATTATCGAACTGCTCAGTTATTTAATGAACATTCAGCAACGTTGCAAATTTGAATCAACAGTGCACGAGAGTAGAGATTCCCAATCTTTTCTGGTCGACCACCTCCTCTTCTCGAAAATAAAAACTCATCACCCACTTTTCTTAGGAAAAAAAAAAAAAAAAAACCCACCGACCGCTATTCTTAAAATCATTAATGTATGAAACCGTTCTTGTACTACGAGTTCGGATAGTTAAATGTTTAAAAATACTTCCAAAAGCCAGAAAAAAAGTATTCGCTTAGAAACATTTCGTTTTTTCACTTTCCAATGCATCTTATTCCATGCAAATGAAAACTATCTAGGTATGAAAAGAAAAGTATGAAACTGCATAGGATTGACATTAAGCTCAGAGCTTCGTGGTAGCGAGTCGATGACAATCTTATTTTCATTATGTGTGCAAATTAAAGTTCGCCGATAGAGTCGGGATATACGCGCACATTCTAGTGCTCCGTTTAGTGCAATGCATACACTGCGATTCGTTTATATACTGTCAAAAAGTGGCCGCGGTAGCCTAATGGTCACGGTCGGCACTGTGGGTTTGGGCCCTGATGCCTCTAAAGATCCACCGTGTAGCGGGACTGAAGCTCGTCCAATCTGGTTGAGGCCCCAAGTCCCTCCCATTGGTGTGGTGTGGAAGAGGGAGGTGTCACCTAAGGTTCGTTCTTAACACTTGGGCAGAGATTAAAAATTACGAAGTCCGTCGCCAAAAGCCCCCATGTTACTTCTCAGAAACAATCTCTATTCTGTTCTCAAAGCAATAGATAAGTAGCAACTTTTAAATAGGTACTTTTGATATTTATATTTAATAAGATATTTTAAGAAACCAAACATAACACACAAATCAAACGAAGAAAACGAGACTTCTACAAAAGTTGAATTCACTCAACAAGTCTTAACAAAAGGTCTATGTTAAATCGTGTACCTCAAAGTGAGGATTTTTAAGCCCTATTAGATTAAATGGATCTAAGCAATCCTATTTTCTAGATTTGTGGTAAAATTGTAATTTGTAACCAAAAGGTTAGTGGTTCCACAATCAATTCTTATCAAAGACTGTGTAGAATGTATTTTTGCACATTAAATTTAATTGAACTTTCAAATTTTCTCGAGGTAAAATATGGGTGTGTAGAGGGAAAGATCCAATTAAAGGTCATTCCTCGTCATTTAAATGCGATTCAAAATTTGAAGATTTAACATCAGAGTTTTGATTTTAATTTAAGATGTCAATTTTTTTTATTACGATTTTCAGTAAAATCTAATCGCAAATTTGACTGTTTCAATCCGCCTATTGCGGTTATCTTAGCGGTAAATAACTTATCAATATGATAACTTCGGCTTCCTCCACACGATTAACAGTTAGGGATATTTTGGTAACTATATATTAGAATTTAAAAGCTTATTTTCCTTCTTAAAAACACTAAAAAATTAATTTTATACATTTTTTTTTATCCAAATACTCGAGATTTCAATGACTTTAGGAAAAATGCAATAGAAAATGGATGCACTGCGAAGTTCTCGCATAATGTTAGACGATGTACGTCACAGACAAACTGTCGTCAATCTTGCATGCTTAAGTAAATGACAATGCACGTCATTTCTGATAATGAATCATCCGCAAATGCTAACTCAAAAGGCATCTATCGCTGAGATGAATATATTACATTTTGGATCAATAAATAAAAATGGATGCGTTTTGCTAAAGATTTTTTTTTTTCAATATAAGAAAATAGAATAAAATTTATCAAGTGTTTCGTTACAATATAACAAAATTCACAAAAATATATTTATGAATTTAAATAAATTCTTTTAATAATGCAACAGAATAAAGTAAAATTTAAGTGCATTCAATATAAAATTCACTTTTTAACACAATAAAAATAACTAATATTTAAAGAAATACTTCAACAGATGATTATTCGATTTCCGTTTAAAAGGTATGAAAATGATCACAAGCAAAATAGTTGGAAGAAAAAATTTACACATTGCTTTATGGCAGGTATTTATTATATACCATTTTTTTAAAATTATGACGACAGGTTAGAGATGAACAGTGCAAGGCTCCATGGAAAGAGCAAAAGAATTTAATACAGAATCTCAGTACCACGAATAAACGTTGAGCAAGGGAAAGAAAAAAAAACTAAACTTTTTTTTTTTTTTAAATTGAAGTTAGTAAAGGAAACTTGAAATATTCTAAGAAATCACGCTTATTCTATTATCGAAAAATAAATTTTTGAATAATCTTTTTGTTTTATAGTCTCAGATGTAGCTCTCAAGTTCAAAAAAACATTAAATGTTTTTGTCAGAATAATTACCTAAATATTAAAAACTCGCATTGAAAATGATTTTTTAAATATTACAATTCAGACATAAAATTCATACAAAATCTCAAATTTATTAATGTTGAATGAACAAGAATAGGTATTCTCAACAAATTTCACAATCGGCATTGATTACGATTAGTGTGGGTTTCAAACTTAATTTTCAGTATATATATATATATATATATATATATATTTGTGTGTGTGTGGTTGTTAAATCTATAATTTAATAATTTTCTTTAAAAAAATTCTTTTCAGAAGTAAATTTCAAAAATAAAAAAAAAGCTTAAATTAACGAAATTAAAATTTTTACAAAGTTTTAATGAAACAAATTGATAAAAGAATTTAAAACAGTATATTGGGTCACTGCAAAGAAAATCGTCATGCTTTTGCGGTGTTAAAAAGCCTTAGCACTAACAAAGTTGAAAAAAAATCGTAGAAATAAAAATAAAAATAAAACGGCATTGGATTAGAAAGGGTTCTGTATCAAGGGATTAAAGAAAATCTTTCGATTATGAAAAAAAAAAAAAGTTCACGATCAATGTATTTAATTCTTTCTAACCTTAAAAATTTTAAGGATAACATTTTAAATTTGTTCATATTCTGAAATATCTCGAAAACTGCAAGAACTTTGCATAAGAAGCTTTTAATAGAAGCTTAACAAAAAAAATCACATTTCAAAACAGTCATTTAAAAATGCATAGTGTAAAAGCACAACAGAATTAAATCGGCATGCCTAGCGGAAATAACAGAATTCCTTCATAAAATTATAAGAATGAAGAATTAATTTGGACTAACACAATTTAATGTTTCCAAGAATTAAGAAAACTCTAATCGGCTTTAAAACTGATAATATAAGTATTCTGCAACATATATTAGCATAATACCATTTTGTAAGTTTTCTTTTCGGCGAAATTGGAGTAATCCTAACAAAGTATTAGACTACTGAAATTTTTATAAGGTACAGAACTATAAAAGCATAAATGTCAAAACGAAAAACAAACACTAAATGCTTGATAAATGATTAGGCCTATTTCTACAAATTCTAAACTATTTTGAAATATAGTATAAATACATAAAAAAATATTTATATAAAGTCTAAATCACTATATTTTCTCTTTTCTTTATTTGAATGTTAAACTTAAATTTTAAAATGCATTAATAATCAATTATAAAAAGAAATTAATAATGGTCCACTTTTTTTTTTGAAATAACATTTCACAAGACAGACAAATGAAACGGTATAAAATTAATTTACCTCTCTGAAGTCTTTGGTATCTTTGATTTTCGATTTGACTTTCGTTTTCCATAGTTAGGGGAAGGCGTCTTTAGAGGATCTGGATCGCAGAGTAAAGGGATTCGATCGTGATATCTATAACTATACCGAAGTTCTGCAAACCGATCCAAAGAACTAGCTCTTCTTACCAATTTGGAACCACTTCTCCTTTTCACATCGGATCTTGAAGTCCTTTCCGAAATTTGTTCCAAATCATTCAGAATAGTCGTGGACAAATACTGATGTTTAGATATTCCTTTGGATCTCGATTTTGACTTTGTTTCCCCATTTACCCAATCTTGACGATAACAGTAAGACAAGTGATCATTACAATTCAAAGGATCATGTACCAACAAGTCCCTCCAAGAGGATTTGGAAGACCTAGGTGAATGTACCAGGCTATAATCTCCATCATCCACTATCGAAAAATGTACCTTTTTTGGGATTGGTATGCCTTGAGTGGGAGAATGGCCTTCTTCGTAAGAATCCTCCAGCGAGTCATAATCTGGGGTTGGAGTTTTGGGGGGTGATGGAGACATGGATCCGATCCCTGAATCCATCTGCATATTGGTTATGTTACTTTGGGAATTTGAAATGTCACTTTCAGTATTCTGATCATTTTTCCCCGATGGTAAGACAATCACAAGGCTGTACTTTTTTAGCTTGGATTCAGTAGCAACGGAGTGGAATTTCTGATCCTTATCCCACATGCCATCACAAGACATATTGTACATGGATGGCATTTGCTTTCCACGAAATTGTGAACCGTTCCGGTAATCATCTTGGCACCAAGGACCAGAGTTGATAGATGAGTCACATTTGGTTCGACTCATTGTATGCAGTATCCAGTTGGGTTCATATCACAACACAGAATAATAAATAAATGAAACTGAAAGGATGTCAGATATTCTCACTTTCTGACTTGTTTTTATCGTTGAGGAAACAAACTGTATAATTTAAGATATCGACGTTTTGCAAGACAAATATTGTTATCTTAGTTTACTTTTCTTTTATCTGAACTGTAAGCAGGGCAGTGTATTTATCGATAATGCTTCAGAAGCATCAATAAACTTTCACAATGAATATTTCAAGAAAGATAATACGAAGTGATAAATTCACCACATTTTTTTTCCATAAGTAGAATTTCAAATCATGCAAGGAGCGATGACTTCCAAACACACTGCTCAGATTCGGTATAACGTATCTAAATATTTAATTTAAAAACACCACTAAAATATTTCTCAAGAAGAAATAGACGCCTCGGAATATTCCAAAAAAGGTTTACTACTAATCATTAAAAAAAACATTCAGTATAATCAACACAAAATTGGCCGTTGCACAACAAAAGATGACACAGTGGCACAGTAAGCCACTGAGAATCGCCGAAAAAGACAGAATGACAACACACAACACGCCTGTCACACAACCAGCTGAAACGTTCGAATAGACAGCACTGATGCCAGATCCGAAGATTACGATTTCTTATTTTTCCTTTTTCCCTCTAGCGACTTCAATAACAAGTTGCGGAGCTTTTTTTTACGAGGAAGCCCGAGATAGATAGGTCACATGGATCTATCAAGTGGAACAGGCAGTCAGTTCGTCAGCAAAAACATGAACGCGGCGCAATATTCGCTTGGAGAAGTTCGAATCCCAACTAGTCACGGTTTTCCACCTTAGCGCGTGCTCAGTTTCCTCGTTTGCATAGGTGGCCCCTCCCCCAACCAGCCCGCTGATGTTGTCACGATCATCACGTGCTCTGTTCATGTGTAAAAAGACGCGAGATGTGGAGTTTCTCAACAGTATCAACTCGAGAAAGCATTCTATACTTTCAAGCGATGGAACACAAAAACTATAAACAAATTTTTACAGGCATGAGAACAAACAAAATTATATTTTATGAAATGCTAAAAGAGCGGTTTTGTAATAAGTAATAAAGAGCGTGAAAAAAAGTCTTAGACAAATGTAAAATCCATTTTCTTTGTACTTTTTTTTACATTAGATAAATCATACGCACGAATGCAACTTTGTTGCTGCTTCTGTTTCCCCCCTCCCAATTAGATAAATCTCGTATAAAAAGAAATTATAAGTTATTTTAATTCATATATTTTGAGAACTAAAATCATCAGCCCTTTTTATCTACTAGAAATATTTAAAACATTGCGTATAATCCAAGAATTATATTCCCAATTATATAACAAATTTACCTTGACAGATGAATCTATATTTTTATGAAAGTATTGTTTTACAAGTACAAATTAAAAAGAAGTCTAGAGTTTAATACAAATTGCTTTGGTTATCGAACTACACGGTACTTTTCTTTTGATGAATAATAATACATTTGAATTCAAAACTATAACTTTAATATTGCAACAACAAGGTGCTTATATTTATGTAGTAATAAAACCTTTTTGTGGAAAATTACAGGAAAAAAAGAAAATATGTATCAAAATCTGCCGTTACAAAAATTTGGATCACCCTGAAAAAGATCTCCAAGATGCATTTATCTTCTTTTCATTTTTTCGTAAATGATTTTTCGAAGACGAATATTAAAAATTAACAGGGCAATTATATTAAAGGGCAAAATTAATGATAATTAACATTATAATTAATATCCATCTATTTCGGTTCTTGTTGCATCTTTATGCTTAGATTTACTGTTTTTCTTTAATCGCCGATATTTATCCGAAAATACATTAAAATACATCGCATAATAATATTTAAAACGATCACCGAATAAAATTATGCATAATTCCATAAGACATATGCGAGTATGCACTTAATTAATTAAGCAGAAATACACGATCTATTTTAAGTATGAATATTTTACAAATACCTTAAAAATTGATCAGCAGAAGGAATTATGGAATTATTACCAAATTCATTCACTACCATAAACCTAAATTTTTAAATTAATTTTAATTAAAATTTTTACCATAAAAATAAAAATTTCTTGTTTACTATAAAAATAAAAATCTTTAACAGAATTTAATTGATTGATGTAAGAGATGTTAAGAAGTTAATTAGGGAAAAAAAACAATTAATGGAAAGATAAAATTATGCATCTTATTTATTTTCCTTTTTAACACAAAACACATCTGATTCTCCTATATAAAACGATTAGAAAATAACTTATAAATAAAACCTTAGGTTATGTTTTACATACATTAGAAGTTACAAATTACGATAAAAAATAATTTGTTGAGCAAATATTTTAGATTGTTGTTTATTAACGTAGCACTTAGAAGCAACACGAGGGATATTGGCCACGTAATTTTTGAATCTCGGTCAAATGACGAGGACGATACTTGAGCTGACACCCCCTTCTCGAAGCCTGCACAAAACACCAACGGGAAGACTTGGAGCCTCGACAGATTATATGTGATCCAGCCCAGCTACAAGGCGAGTCTTCGGTAGCGTTGGGCTCGAGCCCATGATCACTTGTTATCGCGACCACAGTAAATATTTCAGAAATGATTTTGATTAATATAAATTTAATTTAAATACACTTGAAAGATTACAAAGAAATATACATTGGTGACTTTGTTTGACATCAAGAATTCACTATAAAAGAGCAACTGAAGTAAAATAAAATACGGACTTCTAGTGTAGAGCTATAAAATCAATAGCTTTCATACGATTTCGCAATTATGAGGAATACAAAGTGAAATATGTTCTATACTTTAACATTGGAATTTAAGAGTGTTTAAGATGCGAATTTAATTTAAACCTTTTTGGATGATTCAAGTTTTTCAATTTTTTTTTGGTAAATATTGCATTAAAAATACAGATAAGCAATAAATTTCTCCAAAAAAAAAAAAAAAAAAAGGGAAAGTTCCGCGATCATCTATAAAACATATTAAAATAAGTTTTAAAGATATTACACCGCAACTTATTCTAGCGTTGACCATATTAGTAAATTTAAACTATCCGAATAGTTAAACATATCAACTGGAGCGCTATCGCATTTCCTGGTTTTTCAGAACTGAGAACACCCAACAGAGTCGACGTTCATATTTATTGAAACTAGATTCTATAACGGACTTCAAACAGTTTCGTTGCTTGCATTTTCTACCATAGTTTTCAAATAATGTCAACAAATTTAGCCCTATTCTGGTTTTCGAGCATACATTCCCAAACCCATTTGCAAAATGAGTGTTGAGATAACCTATTTTTTAATCACGGAAACATTTTACTAAAGTGTAATTTTAGCTTATCTTCAACTCTTACAAATTATTAACGGTTAACCCAAATAAATAAAAAAAATGACGGATATGAAATTTTCGAGAATGGTGTTTGCACTGCTAATGGATGAAAAATTGTTTATTTTTAAGAATTTGAAGTATCCGGGATAAAAAAAAAAGTTAAAAAGATAATTAAATAATTTGATATTTTCAACTTAGTGTTTGTATTTTTAGTATAAATTACTCTCTTATACAATGCGAATGGGGAAAAATAAAAATTTGTATTTATTAGTCGTGATCCTAAAGATTTTTTTTAATAAAAAAAAGTAAATGAATCGTTTCTGTAATAGCATTAATCTAAAACTACTCCCGTGTTAAATAAAAATTTAAATTCTTTCCGCTTTAGTAATTCTAGCTGTAATATCCAGCGGAAAAATTAATTATCAAAATTTATTCCATATTAATACTACTAAATTCACAAATCAAGTTTGCTGATAAAATTCAGACAACTTATTACGTAATTCAAATCAGTATTGAAGGATGCATTCTGAGCTTAAGAAACTAAAATAAAATCTAAAACTGTTTAACTGTCAACTGATAAATTCCGAAAATAAATCAAGCTTTTTACAAATGGAAGCCCTTAAACTTTGCGAAGAGATATACAATGGAAAATCTTCATGTAAATTTATTTTTGGCAAATTTTCTATTCAATCTTCAAAAAACACCACGTCTTCCCTTCTATTGGAGTTAAAATGAAATTATATTAAACACACGGTTTGTAATCAATAGTTAAATCAAGCCTATATTTGAAATTTCTAAATGAATAAATAATAGGAAATAATCAGTACGGGGGGAAATAAAAGGAAAGGTCTTATTTCCTTTCACTTATGATTCTCCATCAGATGAAATTAAAATTATGCTCACGGAAAGAAGTTTATTCTCGAAAAAAGGTATGTTGTTAGGATTTTACAGTATTTCAGGCTTTTTGTGTACTCCTCCTGTTTATAATCAGCTCTCAACTATATGGAAAAGTATAATTTAACATTCTGCTTCAATTGTACTTATTATGGTTTAATTTAAATGGTTTGTGACGCATAAGGATAGTGTTATCGGTTTTTCAGATTTATCTAATCAATTAGAGTGAAATATTTAGTCGTAGATTCACAGCCGGTATTGCTTTCATCGAGTCGTGGATTCAAGCTCTGACACCACTTAAGACTCGTCACATAACGATATGCACGTTAAATCTGGTCGAAGTCCTTCTGTTGATGCGGTATGGAACTTTGGAGAGGGAGGTGTAAGATCAGTTGAGGCCCTCGTCACTTGACCGAGGCTCAAAATTTACGAGGTCAGTCGCCAACATCCCTCGTATTGCTTCTCAGAACGACGTTAGTAAGTAATCACAAGTCACTAATCAATTAAAGCTATAATTTGATGATGAGGGAACAAATGATTTTGTAAAAATCAATCACTACAAGAAGATCACACGTTCCACCTTTATGATAAATGGATTTATTTTATCACGGTAGGAGGGGGATACTAATATTATTTTTATTTGATGCATAAAGGGGAATTTTTCTAATCAAGCCTTAAGTGAAGCGAAAAAAAGAGCTTAACGTAAAAATCTACCAATAAAACCCACACACGCTTACCCAAAATGCGACAACAGAATGGTCGGATACCTCGTGATGTTGGCGGAGCCAAAGTTCTTCCAATAGTGGTCGATTTACATATCTCACTTTTAAAATCTCTAAAAATTGATAGAGGAATAGGTCACTTTCCCTAAATTAAATCGCGTGGAATAATGGGAACTGTTGTCCTTTTAAATTCAATCACAGCCCACGCATAGCGTGATATTTAAGTAAGGAAAGAAAGCTACCAGTCAGTGCCATTCTCATCACTTGACCATAGTTTTTATTTACAAAGACAGTCTTTTGCCTTCGAATGAATCAGCGTGATAGCTTTAAACCTCTCCATCAGCCATGTTAAGATATTTTTTAAAAAAGTTCCATAGGGTTTAAAGTGCAATAAGCCCCATTATTCACAACGACTATTTTTAAGGTAATGAGTAGTCTCAAAGTCTCAGTACTACCAGAAGTTAAATTTCTAATTTATAAATCAAAACCATGAGGTTTCTTAACTAACAACAAACAAATGTGAAATAGTCAATTCCCAGCACGAAAATCCTTAACGGATTAACGAATCGGTGTCTTAATGGAAAACAGTTGTTATCATGAATTTTAAATTAGTTTCATGGTTTTTATAGATTTCTTGTTTTCCTCTGGACCTACTTGGGACAATCAATGGCTAACAAATTAAGATTTCTCTTCTGAATAATTTTTGAGAAAAGTAAAATTTTAAAAAATTTAACTCGTATTAATGCCACTAACTAGGATTACTAGCAGAGGACAACATAATTTTGAAACATAGTCAAATGACTAGGTCGCGGCACGCCAGTTGGTATCTCATTCTTCTAAAATCCACACCTCAGTACAGGAAGATTTGGAGGCCTAATTGAATTCAAAGTGTAGCAACCCTTGTTGTTGAACACACCTATCAAATTTGAAACCAAGACTCTGTTTGAAAGATTCGTCGCTGTAGATCTACACGAGGACTACTAATGACGGACATCACATTTTTAAAATATATTCAAATGACTAGGAGAGACGTTCCACTTGGTATCTCAATCGTCTAACATCCACATCACAGGAAAAGGGGGCTTAGAGACTTAGTTGTATTTTAGGAGCAGCAACTCTTATAGCTAAGCACGGCCATCAGAATTTGAGCGAACGATTCTACTCGAAAGTCATTAGTTCACGACTATAGCCATTGGGCTACAGCAGCCCCCAAACTTATATTTGAATTATATGAAGGGGTGGGGTAAATATAGAAAATTATTGAAACTCAAAAAAGTAAAGGAACAGGAAAAATTCCATTTCTTGTTATATTGTTTCACGGTGGGTTTTAATTCAATTTTAATCAATTTCGTTTTAAATAAATCAGAATTTTGCTCAAAATTAATATTTTCCTCACACACGCGCGTATTGTGTATTCGATACTGTGAAAAAAATGGTAATGAAAGAATTTTAAAAAAAGCAATGTATCAATTCCAAACTGGTACAGACACAGTTTCAAAAGATGGTACGCCAAATTGAAAAATGAGAAAAAAAAAAAAAAAAAGTTTCAAATATTTCCAAATTGCGCGTTTCTTTAAGCACACACATTACTTTCTTAAAACAATTTCGGGAGAAGAAAAGAAAGTGGACATTTTTTTTTATGAAAAAGGATAACAAGTTTCAGTTGCAGGGAATGAAAAAAAATTACAGTCTAAAAAAGTCACACGTACTAGTTATATGACAGAAATGGGTTGTTACGGTTGGAAGTTATCGAAATAAGAGAATCAAAATCAATTCTGAGAAAATAACAGACACGAATGCATGACATAAATAGCCATAATCATATCAAATTTTGAAATGTGGTCAATGTTTATTTTATGCAAGATTTACTTCAGAAGTTTTTGCATAGCCCGTAAAAGAAAATTGAACAATAAATAAATAAATGATTTCTATAATTTTTATCACGATACTACATCTGGTAAAGAAAATAAAACACTTCATATTTCATTAATTCTTATTGTAACTCTAGTTCAGTAAGATGAAAATCTAAGTGTTAAGAATTAAGTATATATATATATAGAGAGAGAGAGAGAGAGAGAATTTATTAGACTACTTTCTTTCTAAACACGCATTATCTTTATACTTTGTTACTGATATACTTAACAAACACAGTGATCTTTACATACTACATATGGCCAAAGATCATAACGTAGAAATTAGCTCATTATATACGAGAGCCATTCAAAAAGTTCTGGTGGTAGGAAAGGGAATGGGATTACAGTATGTCCTTGTATTATACAGCGATTGTTTCCCCCTTTTCCAAGAGGTCCATGAGTATGGTGTTCTTCGTATCCTGAAAAATTGTCGCCATAACTTTTTCGGCTGTTGAGACCGTCTTCGTCTTCTTTGAAGATCATTCGCCAAAAGCAATTCACTGTTTTTTGTTTGCTTGGTTACCGGTAAAAATTATGAATCTAGGTCTCAAGGACGGTGACAATTCGTCGCGGCAGCAATCAAAACTAATTAATGAATCAGCGTCACATTAGTTTTGGTCTCATTTAACAGATGGCAGCACAGAATGGAAACACCAAATTGTCCTATTAGTGCTATTTGTTATTGAAACAGGTACGTTCTGAACCATCATCACACATTGGAATGACTATCTTGCAGCTCACTTGATTTCTTGTTTGTAAAAGGAAAAAAAAAAAAAAAGGCGTGAGTGTATTCCATTTCTTTTGAAAAGGAATCAATTTTTTTTTGTTCAGAAACCGCTTGAATTGGAATATATAACTGAATTAACAGTCCTAAGAATTACTTAAATTAGTATCTTCTAATATTATTTTCAAGCTTAATTTCAAGCCCTTTAGCAACTTTCTAGGTCATTTTAAAAAAAAAAAGATACGAATTTCGGGAGAAAATACGTGTTTCTGTATGAAATGGCAAAATATTAATGTGACACTTAACGAAAACTAGGGAATTTCATTGGATTCAAACCGACGACGGTGGAGCGATCATTGAAACTTGAATTAATCACCGTTACGTTACCTAACCCGTAGTGCACCATTGTGCGGAGCGGGGGGGAGGGGTGGCCACTCGAAGTATGTTACGTTACCTACCATTTGGACAGTATAATTTAAAAGTATATTTAACAGAAGAAAAATATTTGCCTTCAAACTTAAAGCGAAGCTCTAAATTCGAATTAGTCAAGAACCTTGTCCCGAGACATTTGTAACAGAGCATTTTTGCTTGTGATTGTTAAAAGACACCGATGTTATCATGTGAAGTTTCAAAATTAACAGAGCTGCGTTTCCGTGTGATATCTTAATGCGCTAGAATGTAACTAATTTAAGGCTACATGGGATTTATCCTGTTCTTCTAAACGTATTTACCCCTTAGCATTTTAATATAGATCAAATCTATAAAAATATTGGATAAATTATGGTCTTTAATTTCAGACAATAATTTAAAGCATTAGTTCTTAATCTTTTTTTAACCTGAGGAATTTAAACTTTACATTTTTTTAGAGGGACTCTTAACAAAACATCATAAGTCATAGAGTAGGGGGTGACACACTTTGTTCGAAATTAGGGATACAATGAAAACACAACTTGCTTCAAATACTTGCCGTCATAAAAGAATTAAATAAAATGTAATCAATGAACAAAATCATACTTATTTAAAAATCATTTATAATTACAATATTTTAAAAATTTCTCAAATTTGATACGATACGTGGTATTTTCAGATTTTGATAACATTTTGTTGAATAAATGCCTTTTGTGAATCATCTCTTCTAAATTTCACAGGCTCTCGCGGTTCTTTGTTTTAACATTAACCGTCGTTGAAAATCTTTCCTCGCAAAGATATAACGTGGGAAAAAAATTATGAGCTTGAGCTTTTTTTTTTCCTTCATCCTAGACCTGGTTACGAATGGACTCTTCCTCTGCCAATCATTGCAACGTAACTTCCTTGCTTTTCTATACCGCTTGGTCTCGCAATTTTCCCTAGCAATTAGGTGTGTAACAATACCATATATACAACTAAAGATTTGTCATTCGTGTTAATTGATTACAATCCTACACACAAAAATTATGTTACATTGTATTTATCTTTCAACAATTTTTTATTGTATATTTGAGTTTTTCCACTTGAAGTGGCTTCACGGAGAACAAGGTTTTAGCGTACCACGGAATGAGAACCATGAATTTAAATAACTTTGAATAATGTCAATAGAATTACGTTGTTTCTAACGTTACAGATATCTTATTTTTATTCATTTATTTTTAAATATTATAAATTTTTAATATTATATATATATATATATATATATATATTTGTTTTGGTTATTTTTAATTATTTTTCTACACATGATAAATGTGTAATTAATAAAGACATTGCTGTTTCAAGATCCTGCTTGGATTCGAAGAATTTTATCCATACAGTTGAACAGGGAAAACGAAACAAAGCACACGTTGCTAAATTTCCTGCTTTATCAGTTTCAACAAAACACGTTTCATACAGGTGACCTTCAAAAGCAATCGTCAATTCGAAGAATCATATACTCTCAACTTTTAACATAACACTAATTATTGGTCTGTTTCCTAACTTCGATAAAAAAAAATTAAAAAAAAAATAAACATTTCAAATTTTCACCTGCATTTAGAAAGAAAAGACAACTTAAAATTATCGAAAAGGAAAACTTTCTAAAAGCGAGATGTTCGATTGTGTTCTTAAAAAACGAAAATGGACAAGACCTTCGCCAGTGCTTGAAAAAAAGTCAGAGGAAAAGGTTATTTTTTTTTTCTCTTCTCTTAAGTTTATTGTTCGAAACAATTCGGAAACTTAAAAAAAAAAATGCTCTTACGTAAACGGAAATTTTAAAAATCATTATTACGAGATTTGCTAATGGGTTTTAAGCAAAATGACTGTTATGAATCATACGAGAAAATCAAACAACGCTTAGAGTAATTTTTCGTTACATAATCATAGTATTTTTAAAGCACGCAATTCCAAAAAACAAACAAAAAAATTTCGAGGAAAAAACAAGGTTTAAAAAATCATCCTATTTTACAAAACGTATTATTGTTCAAAAATTACAATTCGTGTGTAAAGTACTCAACTTTATCAAATTTCAAATACTCAAAACATACAGCAAATATTAGCTAATGTTCAATAGAGTACAAAAAATAAAAATGTTATTACAGATTTGGTACAATGAAAAAAAAAGGTAGATAAAAAATCAATTTTCGACCTTTGCAACAAAAATAGTGTTTAATTATGATGCTTTAATTTTATTACTATGTTTAAAATCACAAAAAAAAAAAAAAAAAGAAATTACATTTGATGTTAAAATTTACTAAGAATAAATACGCTAAGTAAAAAAATAATAAAACCAAGTTTTATCAAATAATTGGTTATACTGTCTCATTTACAGTCTATTTCTCGATTATATAAATGTTTAAAATTGAAATATAGATTGAACACCTCTTAAATTTACTAATCTAAAAAATAAGTGAAATAAAAATGTTATAAAAAACTATTTACTTTTCACGAGTCCAAGGCATGTTTATAATCAACCTTAAAAACTCACCATTAATAATTCGAATAATTAAGGAAAAATTCAAGCTTTAATTTCTTGAAAATTCAAACAATACTGAAAAAAAAATTAGAATTTCTTTTAACCCAGTTGCCAAACATGAACAAGGAAATTCAACATTAAAATCGTCTGCATGAATGTACAAAAAATGAAAAATAATTTTTCCTCGTCAATCGATTGGACCGTTGCACAAATTTCAAATTAATAACTTTATTTCAAATGTTATTTTTCAGAAATAAAATTTAATTCTTATTTTTGGCAAATCTACTGTGACTAATTCGAATTTGAGGAAAAATAATCCTATTTTGCTGCAATAAGTTTCAAGAAAATGATTTTTTTTAATAATTAAAAGAAAATTGACTATTTAACAGAAATATCGGCAATAAGTTTCGAAATCAATTAAATACTTTGTTTCAAAGGAATATAAAAAAATCGTTTGCTTAATTTAATTCATCCAAGGTAAATTCGAATTTTTTTTTTTTGAGTGAGCTTAATATTGAAATATACAGTTGTACTTACAGTCACAACTTTCATTTAACCGCTAAAAATTATTTTTTTAATTATTTAACGTCCTTCGAATTTCTTTCTCAATCGATCGCTTAATAAAAACCTCAAGTTCAAGTATTGATATTTTTAACTCGTAGATTTAACAATGACATAAGAGGCAATATAATAATTTCACCCACAGCAACAATCAACCTGTCCAAAAAGATTATACTGAGTTGAAATATCGCATTTGCATTTTGACGGATTTATCTGCGCAATGCATACATTTTTTTATCTGTTTGCAAGCGACAGCAATTTAAGGCTTAAATGTTTTCACTTTCATATGTGGATATAACAATTGCGGCAAAACACAATTGTTAAAAGATAAATGATATATTTGGCGAGGGATAATAAATGTTTTGGTAAACCACACGTATTGCGGAAGGAAAATTGGAAACCGCAGCTTTATGCCTTGTGGGATTTACCACACAATATTTATTAATTTCCTATTTTTTAATAATGCTTTTAAGATAAGAGAGGCATTTACTTTCTAAAAAAAAGTTTCCGAAACAATTATAATGGTTTCTTTTGAGGTTTTTTGAGATACAATCAAAAATAAATTTCCATGTATGTAATATCTGGTATATTTGTTTTTAATTGAGAGAAGTTAAAATAGGAATAATAATATTCGGTCAAGTGAATTAGTCATAGAAAATATTCTTTGCAACAAAAAAGTTATAAATTTTCAGTTCACATGATTCCAGAGTAGTAGAACAGTATTTTTACACAATCGCTAGATTGAAATTTTCCACAAAATTTGGATACTTTCAATTGCAATAAAAAATCACAACACAATGAAAAGAAAACTTTTTTTTTGAAATCAAGCTTATTTTTATATTAGCTTTATTTATTTTATTGATCTTATTTTTTTTAAAAAAATAAATAAGTTATTTTGTCCGAAAGAATTGGTTTTAATATTTAAACTTTAAATTAATATATATAATTTTAAAAAAAATCTTACACAAAAATTCAGTTAATTCCCTGAAAACCCTTTTTTTTAAAAAAAATAATAATTAGTTTCATTTGAAACACGAATAAAAAAACATTTCAATGAAAAGTTAATTTATACTATTCACAGGAACTTTAGTAACTGGTTAGAGATGCAAAAAAAATTACGAAATTTTAAGATCATAGAATCATTATCAAAGATATACGTCAAAAGTATTTCAAGTCTTCCTTTTAGAATTGATATAATTACGAGTATGATTATATCGCTTCGTATTACAATTACGTACTAATGTCATTCATAAAACCGAATAAATTTACAATTTCAAAATGACCATTTTAAAATTTAAAGTTTCATTTTCAAAATTCCCAGAAGGAATTTAAAAGTAAATAATGCCTCAAAATAATAATTCCGACTATTTCAACAACTTCAATTGGTTGAGGCAAAAAATATCACATACGCAGACTGATTTCAACGAACTGCATTAAAATGTGACATCAACCTTAAATTCCAACAACTGAAAGAAGTTCACAGTGGATTACGTTCTGGGTGTCGAATGTTCTCCTCTAAATAACTCAGCAAGGTTTTTTTTTTTAAACGACAACCATTCTATCAGAGCTATTTTCCAAGTGTTCAATCCGAGAACCCATTTCCAAATTAGATTTACGATAATTTGTCGCTCTTAATCGTGTTCGCGCTTTCGGAACACAATCGAGCGGTTCGCAATCGTCAACATAAATAACAAAAAAAAAAAGGAACTGGGAATATTTGTTACAATGGTAATTAACACAGTTTGGGTTGAGGATTCTTATTGGACAATACGAACAAGGGTTGTTAAAAGGTGCAATCTTGTTTATAGGTTACACTCCTAAATGAATGGATAATTTGATTTCAAGATCAGTAATTTACAATTTTCCTGAAAATATAAGCACTTCAAGGAAGAAATACGATACAAAGAGTTAACGAGCTAAACGTTTGATTTCTTTCTTTAATTGAACAGGACACGCCTGCAGATTTTAAATTCCTGTGAATAAAGGTGCACTTAAATTGAGGTTTTCTATTCAAATCATTAGGGAAAAAATAGCATTAGATGTAATGGAAAAAGTAATATTTTTAAAGTTATAAAAGTAAGGCGATATAATTTTTTTTGCAGTATTTGGAAAATGAAATCTAATAGTGTTAGTGGTTTAGCATTGAAACGTTGTGCGTCTTTTTTTCCTACACATTTTAATTCTTCTATTCTATTTTGATACATATCGCAATAAAGTTTGAGCAAATAAGAAATTAAATGAAAAAAAAATTGCATCGAGTAGATTAAAATCATATATTATAGTGTTTTAAATCAATGTTATAACCGCTATTAAGTAAAACATATTCAGATTGATAACGAAAGTAACTCAATAGCAGAAAAAAACAGATTACTATTTTTAAAAACTGCCTCTCCCACCATACTTTGAAAATCCCAGCAAAAATTATAATATTAAGCTACAGATCTTATCGCTAAATTTCGTGACTGTCCCCTCCCGTAATAAATTAAAAAATCAATTCTCCGACGCAGAGGAAATTGAAAAAGTGAAACTAAAGTAATTTAAAGTTCACGAACGAGATCCGATTGGATAATACTTCATATCCGAATTGTTCAATCAAAGTAGGTTGAAACTGCATATGATGACCTTGATCGATAGTCATTCTCTTAAGGCGGTGGTTCTAGGGATTCTGTCGCCACTCGATATAAATAGGGTCAATTCTTTCAAATAATAATAAAAAGTAGATTAGTCTGGTCGAAATGTAAAAAGTTTTGACAAGCAGAAATTACAGGAATAAGGAAAACCAATGACAAGGTTTCTTTTGATAAAGGTATGGAACTCGTAAAAATATAATGTTCGATTAACCTAATATCCGAAAATGATGTCACACATAAGGACATCATTTTAGTGGAATCGAAGAATAGAGTGATAAAGAAACGTTTGCCTTTCTTTAATTCATTGTATGATTGTTTATTAACGTCACACTAAGAAGCAACTCAAGGGCAAAAAGAGACGAACATCGTAATTTTGAGCCTCGGTCAAGTGATAAGGCCGACATCTGAAATGATACCCGCCCTTCAAAGTTCCACTCCATATCAACATGAAGACTTGAAGCATCGACAGATTTCTCGTGCATCAGCTGCACTTCATAGTGGGTCTATTGTGGCAAGAGGACTCGACGGAAACTACACAGGCGGCGAATTTGCGACAATGAACACTAGGCTATGGAAGCTACGAGTACTTTGCATCCATAAAAATTACTCTAAAAATGCATGCGATGAATAAGTTCCATTGAAGATAATGTATCGTAAAATTTACTACATTTTAAAAATAAAAAAAGCTTATAATTAGTTTGAAAGTTATATAAACAAAGCTTTAATGAGAGAATAAATTTACATATATATAAATTTTCAATGCAGAAATACCACACATTTAGATATTTTAAGTTATTAATATTTACACGTCGGCTTAAATGTGACAAAAACATTACACCAATTAAAAGAATTTTGTAAGCATTTTTTTTTAATAAAATGAATGAACGAATGCAAATGTATTTTTTTTTTTATTTTGGACGAATAAAAGAGATTACTTAAATACATTTACGTCTTAAGATACTTCTGAAGGGTTGATTTTATTGGAGGAAAAGCTTAATTCGGCCACAATTAGAGTCAAACACTTCATATACTAATAACCAAATGTAAATAATTGTTATAAAAGTATATCTAAGATCTAGGAGCAAAATTAAGTAAATAAGAGAAAAAAAAATAAGTATTGGTTGACTAGAGGGTCGAAAACAGAAGAGAAAGATCGCTCTTTTAGGAAAGATGATATTTCTGAAGAGAAATGACAGAATTCTTTCATTAAAATAATCATTTTCTAATAATTAAAAATAATTGTTTCTTCAATTCCACAATTTGTTTCAACAAGATAAAAAATTCAGGCAGTATTTTTAAACAAGTAAAATGATTAATTTAAAAACAAATTCAAAATAGTTTCAATTTCAAATTCGAAAAATTATTTATAATTTTCAATTCCGAAAATTTTTTCCTAACAATTTTTATTCAAGAAGTAATCAAACCCAATAAAATGACCACACTGGGGAAAAAACAAACTCATAATCACAAAACCAAAACGAAGTTTGTTTTTTTAAAAAAAATTAATGATATGGAAATTAAAAAATTTTTAAATTACGATACTCTCATATGAAACACGAATGCAAAAAATGAATAAATAAAAATCAAACTTTAGAATAAGCTGTGCGACATTGAATCAAACAAAATGCAGGGGGGAAATCAGCCGTCGCGTGATGGCCATGAAATAATATGTCAAAAAAGTGTGCTGACTCACCATCTTACGCACTTCGATTATTCAGCAGGAAATATCGAGTAAAAACAAGCCATAAGGACAAACATCTATCTAAAAGCATTCATGTTAAGTCTTAGAAATTAAGATGACGTGGATTCTACAATTATATTCTGCTATTTCGTAAGCAATGTCTCACACTATATTCTTCCATCCATTCATTAAATGACGTTATTGAACACAGAGCTATTCAAAAAATTATGGAATGCCTAGCCTCATATATCAATGCTCTGGGTTGATTTTTCAAACTTGTTCTATAAAGAAATGGATGCATGTTTTTTAGACTGGAAGAGAGCTACTGCTATCGAAGGGTAGAGGTTTTCCGTGTTTCCACAGAAGAAAGCTTTAAAAATAAGGGATATGCATTTAGATAAAATCTGTTTTTCAATAACAACTATAGTTTTGCTAATAACACAGTTTTGCAAAAAAAAAAAAAAAGTCACGTATAAAACTAGATGTGGCATTGAGTTTCTAAAGCAAGGGGAAGAAACCTACACTTTTAGCGGTAAATGCTTCAAATTTCATCCAGTTTTTCATTAATATTATATTTCATTTGTAAAATGAGACTTCAAATAAAATTTATTAATGGATATGTTCAGTGGTGGGATTCAAAAAGCTTAACAACAATATTATTAGCTCAAAAACAGACTTGCCGATTAGCCGTGGCTGATGTAAGTTAAATCTGTCGTTCCTCAAAGTCCTCCAATGGGAACGGTGTAGAATTAGGAGAGGGAGCTGCCACCTCAGGTATCGTACTCGTCACTTCACCGAGACTCAAAATTATGAGGTCCGTCGCCAATAGCCCTCGTGTTGCTTCTAGTGCGACTTAATAAAGCCAATCAATCAATATAGCCCACAAAAACAGTTTTAAAAATAACATATTCCCTCTTGAAAATGTATGATTACAAACATACAATTTTAATAAATGGCTCATTGAATTCCGACTAAAAATTAGGTATCAGTTCTATGCGTGTCAGCTGGTTGAATCTCATTTTATGGGATATAACAAGTGTAACACTTCAAATTGAAATTAGTTAAGTCATATCCACCACTTAAAATAATTCATTATATATATATAGTACTTTATATAATCCACGACTGGTTCTAGAATCTATTTTCCCTTCAAGAACACCACAATTATTTTGGGAAATAACTAGGTCTCTTTCTCTTAATAAACATTTAATTACATATTATATAACAATATTTAAAAAGGAGCAAATTTAGTTGAATACTTTCAGTAATATTTTCTTGAATTACTTAATGCTTTAAAGATAAAATATTCACTGAATGAAAAATGCTTCTTTTCAATATTAAAGTGGATAGAACACAATTTAATGTTTCAGGCATCGTAATTTAGGGTAAGATTTTTTACAATTTTTACACCTGTTAAAACAATTGAAGATAAAGTATAAACAACGCTTATGATTAAATTTTCTTTAAATGAATTATAATGATCATAATGTATCATTATGATCTAAATTACTTCATTGTTCTGAATTTTCACATTAAAAAAAAAATCAAAATTTTTTTTCCAAATATTATGCAAATTATTTTCAGTACAGAACCGAAATACCTCACATTCACTCGTTTTACTATATTTTCGAATTTATTGGTTTGACCTCACGAGACAGATAACATACACGGTAACTTCAAGGTCAGTTTTGATAGTATTTTGGGAACAACCGTCTTGTTTTCTATTTTGATACAAAATATATTTTATGAGTTTTAAATGTCACTCTTTTCCTATTGGCTATTATTCATTGGCTTCTGGAAAGGATTTTGTCTGAAAGGCAAGTACGACAAAGAAAAGGAAACTGTAAAGGTGATAAAAAATATTAATGGAGGTTCCCCTATGTGAAACTGGATGAATCATAAAGGCAAAACAACTAATTAACAGACATAATATAAGGCAAAAAACAAACAAACATTAAGTGTATGAGTTTAAAGAATCTAGCTAAGTATCCAAAATATATTCTAGGAATCGATTCTATGATAGAACTAAAGGCATTCGGTTTTTGTTTAATAATTAATACGTACAGCAAAACCTTAAAAATACTTATTTCTCAAAAGAAAAAAAAAACTTTTAAATTCAGGAGGAGCTTAATTAAATACCAATGTATTTTTAGAGGAATGAGCTAACGAAAATCTTCAATACCAGGGTTCCAGTTCGGACACCCTTGGTATAGAGAATTTGAGAGATAAGTTATTGATGCTACACAGACTGAAGCTAAAATACAATATTTATTAACAAGGTTTAAATAGAAAATAAATAGTGACGTAACAAACAACCATTGGTTAAAAATAATAATTTTACATAAACGATGGAAACGGATATTCTACTAACAAAGGGAAATAAATCGGAACCTATCGATTGCATTAAAAATATTTATTCGTTTCAAAATTCTTTAAGCATACATTATTACGATGTCTATCACTAGTAACCCATTGTGTATTTCTAACGAACAAAGCATCTACGTGAATGAATAAAAAATATTTTTTCTTGCAGATATTTTTAGAGCTAAATTTACAATCGAATTTTTACAGGAACTAAAGTTCGATTTTGTGTGGAACTTAAAACAACAAAGCGATGGACTCCACCCATTGTACCAGATGCAACAACTTAATTATGGAGCACGCATTTTTGCGGATACAAATACAGTAAAAAAAACTACAATCCCTTAAGCAACATGTATTAATAGCCATTTGTAGTTTGAAAGAACACGCGAAAACCAGAATCTTTGGTAGTATGTAATCAACGGACTGAATCACGTACGTCCATGATGTATATGCCCAGGGATTTGAAAATATACAAAGGCACATCTTTGACGTTTACGTGTGGCCCTGGGGTAAACGTGGGAAGAATTAGATAAAACGGAAAACAAAAATTATATTTTTTGGTTACAGGGCCGGAAATGCACGTGATATTTGGAGCTTTGCAAAACAAGGAAACTGTCTGTGGAAGCTAACGTTCCAAATATCACTAGAGAAATTGAAATATAAAAGAAATGATATCATTATGTTTGTGACAATTTAGTTAAAGCTATCTTAACTTGTTAACAAGGAACTGAAAAATATTTTTCATCAGAAAAATTCTCCGACATTAATAATATCATTTTCTGATTTGTCGAAAGAATAGAAAACAGCTTTTTTTAAACATATTGCTAATTTCTATTTAGAACCAATTAATTTTTGTACCTGTATGCAGCGATGAAATCGTTTCATGTACTCGAATATACCAAACAGATTTTTAACTTTAAATAGTAAAAATGAAAGAAATATATCTTAATGAAGATTTATAAACATTAAGTATATGATAACTACACACATGCGTTATATTAATACGAGTTTATAACAATAATGAGACATTCTATCCTTTCTGAAAGGGGGTATCAAGTTTGATTTTTGTTCTTAACATAGGATGAAAATGGATCGAAAACAAAGTTTCCAAGCATCATTTAAAATATTAGTAATTCTCTGGCCGTTTGGAACAATATTCTATGATTCGATTTTGATGCTATAATAAAATTCTAAACTATTAACTGAATGGATCCCGTCTTGTTATAAGTTATAAAGACAGAAAAGTTTTGATATGGACTGAACAGGGAGATGGGATATCAATATTTGGTGGAACATGTGCCTTATTTTATAGAAACTTACCAAGTCGTATAAATTCGTCTTGGCAGAAAGGCTTTGGATGAGCGATTTGTTGTAAGAAAATTGATGTGGTCCTAAAAATTTCTATGGAATTGATGTCTATAAGAAATTATTAAATCTTTCCTTTAATTTTGATACGGATTGTAGATAATATTCAGTTTCTATAGTTTAAATACGAATCTAATTAAATTACCAACTTATCGGAGCATGAGATGTATAATTTTTTTCATACATATAAAAAAATTACTTAAAATTGGAGTGCTTCTTATGGTCCAAATGTAACATTAAAATAAGATGTTGCCTCAAAACTATCAAAGAAATTCAAGTACTGGCGCAATATGTTAATAAAATTAGTACAGCATGCTTGTGAAGGTAGGTATATATAGTCGAAAGAACATGCATGTCAGCGTTCTTTTATAGATAAATTAGTAAATTTATAATAAAACCTTTTCTAAAAATCTTCCCATAAATATGGAGTGCATCTCATGGTACAGTATATTTTTTTGACCAGAAAAGTATGGTAAATACAAGTAGTAAAACATATTTATCCTTCCTTGATGGTTTTGAAGAAAACTTTTTTTTGTACGACTCTTTTCTATTGTGGCAGTTAATTCTCAAAGATAAATACAAAATATTGATTTCAGCAGACTCCATGCGCTTTCTTGGTCCATTTTTGCATGGAAAATTATTTAAAAAATATAAAGTAAAAAAAAAAAAAAACTACACTATATATCTGATAGGGCTATATTTGCTTCATTGTTAAAGAATAACTAAAGCCAAAACTAGTTACACCTTTCGGATACAATAGGAGTAGTACTTTTTGGTTTGATGTAAAAAAAAATCCCTCCCATTTCATTATGCTAATTAATCTAATATGAAACAGTTCATGTTTTCCTAAACAACATGTGTTTCACGAATTGTCTGTTACCACCATAATGGTACACGGACTTTTTGTTTCAAATATTGAAAAGCAAAAAGTATGCATGAAATATTTCTAAATAATAGGACACTGTGAAACAAAATTATAATGAAATCGAGGAATTTTTTTTGGGGGGGAAGATCTTTTAGATTTGGATGAGGGATATTAACATCAATCGAGGACATATTTTAGAGTTGTTCAGCTTAACTTCCAGAACAGCACATGTTCATAACATTACAAACACAATCAAACTTCGCTCGTGTTTTTCGAATGGTAGGCAGGCAATACTGGAATGACTAAACAAAGGCGCGTTAATTTTGTAGTATTCTAAATTAATAAACAAAATCTGTTAAAAGAAAAGAGCAACAATCAAATGGGTTTAATGTTTCACACCATATTTACTTCCTACAATTTTTGAAAATGACGAATGTAAAACCACCCTTACTTTTGTATACCATATATGACCCCGGATGCTCTAAGTTTCAATGCCGTGAATCCCACGAGCTTTTGTAGGCCGTTGGCTCTAAAAACGCCTAGAAACCACGCACTCTGTACTTGACAATGCATCTTGACTCCACCCCTGTTTGTTCAAAGTTTACTACCAAATTTGTAGCAAACAAATTAGCATACTCGAAAATCAGTCGGAAATTATTACTATTCGAAAAAAAAAAATTTCGCGATTTCAATGGAGTTATATTTTGTCAATTTTATTTTAAAGTCCTCTGTAAGAATAAATTTATTTTTTTGAACATCTTTAATTTTGAATGATTTCTTTCAATTTTTTTTAATAAATCATCACCAAAACATTTTTATGGAATAATTCGTCACAAAAAGCTATCCTTAACAGTTATTAATTCAAGTCCTTGATTATGTATCTGTCCCTGCCTGCATTCCCTTTCACATTTGCATTTATCAATTGCTGGAATGGGAAAATCCAAAAAAAGGATGACTTGTTTCAACTGTTCGCATTTTTTTTTCTTAATCTTTTATAAAAAATATTCATACAATAAAAAAAAAAGGAAAATCTTTTTTTAACCAACTGTGTGTAAACAAATAGAACCGAGGATATGTAAGTCTAAGCAAAGAAGCATTTAACACAAAGTTAATTGAAAAGAGAGAGAGTGAAAGCTATAAAAGAAGGAAGAGTTGCTGTGTTTTATTGAAAAGTGTAAGGAAGGAGTGATTAGATAGGATTAGAGAGTGAAATCCACTGAGGATTCGAACCCGATTGGTTCGATGAAATAAGTACTTAGTAATATTAAATGTTATCTTTTAACGCGTATAGGGTACATCCACACAATGTAGTGAAGGGGTTGACCTTTGACTACATTCATAGATATGAATAAAATAACTTGGTTATCATTATTTATTTATTTTATGATTTCATTTATTTCACTACTGATTTGTAATTTTTTAAATAAAATCAGTAACGACAACAGACGGAAGTAATACTGGGACGTAACATCTGCCAAAAAACATTAACATGAAAATTCCACTAAAAATAAATTATTAGAAGACATACGTACACCTTGAAAGGTCAGTCATTTTTATAAGGTCTTGACACAGAATTCATAACCGTGTTAATACATTCTACAATCAGCATTTCTCATTAAAAAGATGTGAAACCCTGTTGACATCAAAATCCAGGGTACATTTTATGTTCGAATATGGCCCTAAAAGGCTACAATGATGCCCGAGTAACCTCCCATGTTTTGAAAAATTCAGTAGTCCTCAAGTTCACCGAGGCAAAATGCCTATCGAAGACGCAGTAAAATACCAGAAGCGGCAGTAAAATTCTCAGCAGAGGGGCTGGTAAGTGAGAACCACCCATAGTGAAAGATGCAAAATGGACTACCTTATATTCCTGCTATTCAACAGTTCTAGAAGGAAAACATTCGATTTTTGCACCATTTCCGCGTGTGTTAATTGGTCATAGTTGAATATTTCTTGAATAAATCACTCGCAATTTATAGTTTTTAAAAAGAGTTTTGAAATTATAAGACATAATTAAGGTGATAAATAATTTATATTAGTTAGAATGTAATTATTTAAGTTCAGAAAAATAAATAATTCCATTACTTTTGTAAATAATAATTAAAATTAGTTTAAATATAAAAACACAATATTTTTACGAAAAATTCAACAAATTTTTAAAAATTAATCAAAATTATGAAGCATCTCATTTACATTTCGATACCAAATACATACTGCATTGTTGAAATAATTAACTTCTTTCAAAAATGAGTCTTTCTTAATATAGGCGTCCTTTAAATTTCCATTTCACTTCAGATGGTATCATCTCCGGTATTTTTTGTTCTCTTATTAAATTCATTATTACTTATTTGATTCGATTTTTGTTCTTCAACGAATACATTTCTTTTGTTTTCAAGATTTGTTTGGATTATTAATTTGAAGTCTCTTAAAGATTATCCCCCCCCCCCCGAATTAAAGATGAAGAATATTTTGAAATTTATTAGCAATAACAAATGAAAAATACGCCTTTAATATTGATTATAAACTTATCTAGTTGTAAAAAAGAAGTCGAAGATGATTTATTATCGGGATTTTACGATAATAAATCACTACGTACGCTAGAGGTTTTTTCTTTGAAAAGAAATCCAGACTTGCTCGTTGAATATACACATACATTTGCATTTTAAAGAAACAATTTTTAGAATACAGAGTATATTGATAACTGTACAATCATTTTACCGAACCTTTTTTAGCCTAGAACACATATATTTATCCTTACAAGAATATTTCTCAACAGAACTAAGGCAACAAATCTGGCAGCTGCTGTCATCTAAACAATGTCACACTAACTAAAGTGAACTCTGGACTTGATCCAAATCCATGGACTTGACCAACAACAGAACAGAGAAACAATTTAATAATTGTTAGGAAAAATCCAAATTCTATATTCTCTTCCCCCTTGCATATGCCACTCAAGAAGGCTTCTATTTTATAGCGGGTTATAGCATTATTACGGAATCGAAATTTACATAAATGATAACATTAAATTTACTCGAAGAATATTTGAACAGCAATAATGGTAAACAAAGAAGTTGGGAACATAAATCAAACTCTTACAATAGTTTTATCTAACAATTGTATTAATTAATGTATTATAACTTAATGTAAATTTACGCAATTAAGCATCATTATGTAAACAGATATTTTCAGAAATAAATTTTTAAATTCCAGTAAAATTACTTCTTGAGTTGTGGCATCACTAATATAACAAAATTTATTTCAAAAAAAAAAAATTAATTCTATAAAGGAAAATTACTAAGTGAAAGATTAAATAGCAGTTTAACATTGCTCCTTCGATGGTCGAGCTGCAGTATATGTAGAAGTATAATTTGATATGTAAGATATTACTATTATTCAAGCATTAATCTTTGGCAAATCGTCAGGAATAGTTTTATAGAATCCATTACTAGTAAAAAAATAAATTTTCAGAATAGGCGAGTGTAGCTGAAGTAAACACTAACACTTTCAGTTCTAGTTTAGTTTAGTTTTTATTAACGTCGCACTAGAAGCAACACGAGGGCTATTGGCGACGAACCTCGTAATTTTGAACCACGGTCAAGTGACGAGGACTACACCTGAACTGGCACCCCCTCTCCTAACATCCACACCACGCATACGGGAGGACTTTGGGCCCCGAACAGATTTAACGTGCATCAGCCCCGGCTACACGGCGGGTCTTTGGCGGCCAAGGATCGAACCCGCGACTGAACGAAAATCGCCGGCTGCTAGTCCACGATCTTGACCACTAGGCTACCTCGGCCTTTAACACTTTCAGTGATGCATTGTTTCATAGTGTTCCTAAAAAGCACTTTTTATCTCAATACCCCCTTAGGCCAGTGAGATCATACAATTTATTTTTGAATTTTATCGGCTGAAAAAAAGATGGCATTCGTTACATTTTCTCACCTTTATTTGGAAACATTAGAAAGTATTGTTTTGTCTGTAAAAAAGGTTAAAATATTTAATACTTACGAAGCATACTAATTCTCTATCATAAATTTTAATTTATTTTTGATATATTTCAAGATTTTTTTTCCAAGGGAAAGCAACTTCAGTATTTTAAAATAATTTTATATAATGTTTTTTACCCGATTAAAAAAATTGAGAACGTTTTAATCGGATATAAGTTTCTAAATTTGATTTACATTTTTTTGTGTGTTCAAAACTTATTACTGAAAATCCGCTTCCGTTTTCACATCGACCTACTTTCAATTAGTTTATATGCATTCAGTTACAGAATCACATTCTTAGGCTTAGTATATTTGATAAGGAAGTATACATGAAAATAGAAAAAAAGAAGAACCAAGGAAGCCAGCTCAGAATGTTTAAAACTTCCTTTGCATTGAAAAAAAGTTAATGAAAATGCAACACATGTTTTTACAACTCTAGGGAAGCATTTGAATTCCTAAGTAAATTTTCAGCATTTAAGTTATATAGGAAAACAGTTCGCAAAACTTTTAACATCATAATTTATCAACATTTTTAAGTTTCTTCTCTACAATTTTATCAAACATCAACATTCCATTTCAATATGTTGTCAAACTAGTGCAGAGATATTTCCTTATATCGTAATCGTCTAAACAAACAAGATAAACATTTTTTTGCTCATGGTAGAAAAGCAGGTTATAACGAAAGGGATATTAAAGACGTAAAATTATTTTAAAATAAAAATGCAGAGTTAATTCAAAAAATTAGTAACCCACAGGTGTAAAGAGTAAAAAGAAATTGTATATACATAATTGTGGTTGAATTAAATTGTAATTCTAAGTTATTTTATTCAATATAAAATAAAATAACTAAGAATATGAAAACAAAAATATCTTGTACGCGGTAAAGTGGTGTAGTTTGCTGTTTTCAAAAGCAGTAGTAAGAAAACATTGCTTCGATTAAATAAAATGATTTTAAATATAATTATTAAAAATAAGTTATTGCAAATTATTCGCATTTTAATAAATGTATAAAATTTATTAAAATTGATTTTATAATTTTTATTTTTGGATTTTATTTAAAATTATTTATGGAATTATTATGGAATGTTATTTTTTTAGTGGTTAGGTTTGTTCTAGGGAGCTTAGTTTACAGAAACACAGGAAGATGAAAAAACTCACTAAAATTATATGCTTGATTCTTAAAAAAAACAAAAACAAATACTACAGATGTCTCGTGTTATCAATGGCTATTCTGAGAATGATGTAAAGAAAACATTTATTACGTTAACAAGTCTGTTTATTATGAAAAAGTATTTAAAATCTTAGAGCATGAGAAGTCGTTAGTACTGTTTTTATTAATATTATTTTAAACATATATAGTTTAATTTATATGATAACTTAAGCAGTGATCACATTACAGTGACAATATATATTAATAAGATTAAAAATAATTACTTGATTGAAAAATATTTTATAACCTGGGTTTTAAACATTCAGTTATTTTAATTTTTCATTTCATTATATTTTTAAATCTGTTGTCATGGCAACTTTGCGCCTAATTTTACTATGTCGTTTTGAGTCTTTTTTATTTACTTGTAAAACATTTTGTACCCTAAATAGTTTTTCTACAGAATCCAAGATTTAGTTATTACCATTAATTTAACAATTTAAGCTTCTTTTTTTTATGTATATATTTGAATAACAGAAGGTATTTTAATAACACCAGAAAGGGGAAAACCAAATACAATTATTTGAAAAAAGAAATATGCTTAATACTTGTGCTATTCTGATAAGGAAAAGGGTACATAATAAGTTACCTAAAGAATCCTCGTATATCCTTCAAATAAATACAATTATTTTATCTCTCTATCATTAAGAATTGAATAAAACAAAAATAATCTACATCTACCACACATCCTTGTTTCTATTATCCAGTCGAAAAAAAAATTTTTAATGCGTATTTGCCGCAAATTGATTGGCTGGGTCACGATTCTATTATCACAGTAAGGGATGAACCGAATGGTACCAAAACATAAAGGTCACACTTTTACATCGGTTGCCTTGAGGGGAAGTGGAATAAGGGTTGGGGTGAGGGTTGAGATTGAGCGTTCCCGGAAGGAATCTAATTCCAACTCATGCATAAAGAAGGATTATTAATAAAAAAAAGTAGTAAATTAAGGCACTATTATACGGTGAAAACGATTAAAAAATACCCGAGAGATGTTACGCCTTCGTATTTCCAATCTAACTTCATGTTAAAATTCGATAAAAATTAAGAAATTTTCTTAAGCATAAATGCTCTTAAGTTATAAATGTGACAAATATTTTACATTTTAGAATGGGCGTGGTGTTTTTGAGTGAATGTTATGATTGCTTTGTGCGAATCAGAAAGAAAATATAGCCCATAGAAAACTTCATTACTTTTTGCTCTTTAGGATACACTTTATTGCATTCGAATAGCTAAATTAGTCTAGATTTGAAGAGGATTGTAGAAATTCTATAGGATTAACATTACGTTCAAGAAATCAAAATGGCTGGTAAGAAAAGAACCTTAACGCAATCTTCTCATCCTTTCACATTTGGACTATTACTTCTTTCAAGAATAAAAATTTTAGTATTTAATTATAAATACTTTTACCATACAGATTAACGATTGATATTTTTTTGAAACAATTCTTTCCGTAAATCGCGAGATTTTATATTAATTCAAAATAAGATTTCCACCGCTACGGGTCAAAATGAATCAAAGTTTTTATCAAATATATCAACATATTTAATTTCATACAGCTTTTTCATTTTCATACGACTACCATCTATAAGAAAAATACCGTGAAGGATAATATATGCAATTTCGACAAGGAATGCAATAGGGGAAATTTCAATTAAATTGTCTCCATTTTCTGAAGAGATACACGCACATATATAAACTCTCAGGCACTTAATATTAACTATGTTTCTCAGTTAAATATAAAAAAATAAGCACAAGTGTTTCTTGCAAGTACCGTTATTCAACAGTAGCTAACAGATGGAGTTCATATAAATATATACAATAACAGTCGCAGATGTAACGATTAAACATAAAAGAAAGATTAAGAGATACATGATCATAGAACACAATGAACTCCCGCTATTTGTTATGAGACAATAGGCCTAAAGTAAGTATTTCTATCACGTGCAGATCGTTCACAATTAAAAAAACGTTGATTTAATATGAGATTAAG